>CM065680.1:68431214-68443714 GCA_017654935.2 Phymorhynchus buccinoides
GGAGTGGGTGGGTGGGGGAGGGGCGGTGCTGGTCCATGGTGCGGCGCCCAGGGGTAGTAGATGGGTAGGGGCGTTGTTACCTCCTGAACTACTGCTATTACCACCACTGCTACTACTACTACTACTAATACTACTACTAACTGCGGCACGTGCCAGTTGACGAGTGGAGGTCGGGGCCGAGCGGCCGTCACGGTTGGAATCCAGCGTGACGGAGAAAGTGTGAGGCCAGCCACCGAGAGCAGCTAGGCCTAGTGCTGGACTGTGTGCGCCAACCTGTCAGCGGCGACGGGGGGCTGGAGAACAGACCCTGGGACACACAGCAACACTAACACTGAGCCAGCAGGACACAGTCCGTTGCTGCTGCTGCTGCTGCTGTCGTTGTTGTTGCTGCTGTCGTCGTTGTTGTTGCTGCTGTCGTCGTCGTTGTTGCTGCTGTCGTCGTCGTTGTTGCGGTGGAGTGCAGGCTGTTATTGATTGCAAACACGTGGTCCCAGCTTGCCGCGCCACTGATAACAACAGTCGACACTGATGAGGCACATTAGTACGAGAAAGGGAACGAACACGACAGCGGAGAGGGGTGTAGGGGTTAGGGAGGTTGGGGTAAATGAAACCACTCTACACTGCTTGTAATCAATCCGTTTACAATGTTGCACGGCACCACGGCTGATCGACGATTGCCAAGCACGGACTGTTTATCTAATTATATAAGCTCCGTTACAACACACAGTTACTGACACCGGCACACGTGCGTCGTGGCTATCTAGCACCCAGGTAACCCAGTCGGCTCACAGGTGTGCAGTAATCCCGCTGCCAGAGACTGCAGCCCTCGCTGAGCACCGAACTAACAACATGACATCACCACACGCACGTGGACTCCACGCGCTGACTGACACAAGCAAAACTGTGAGGTTGAACTGGGAGGAGGAAGTATAAGCACCGTATCAGTAAACAAACACACACACACACCCTTTTTGCACAAAACAGCTACACTAAAAAAAAAGTCACGCCGAAAGAGCTAGCTGAGAGCCCGATAAGCTACTACTAGGCCTAGCGAGTCACATACAGCCATTGAAATAGGGCTGAAATAAAAGGGCAGCGCCTGACATGAACCGCTACAACTCGGCTGACATGTTGCGTGGGACAGAAACACACACGCGCGCGCGCGCGCATAGCTATATAGAGACACACACGCGTCCGTGCAACACCTCCGGTATGTGTGGCGATAGAGGCCGCCCCTGTCGCTGTGTTTACATTTGACTCTTCCGTCTCGCCGAGTCCTGTCTTTCCATTTTTTTTTCACACCGTGTCTTTGGCTATACCCCTATCCCTGGGTTTGTCTCACCGATCTTCGCTGGCGCGTGCGCTTCCACTTAGCACGCTTCGTTAGGCTTTCATCGTCTGGGGGTAGCATCCATCTCACCCGCCGACTTCAAAACCACCCACCTTACCTTTATACTTGTAAGCTTACCTGTCCGTCAGAATAGTACTTTTGGGGGGTTCGGTCAACTTACATGTTTTCTGTGGAAACAACACAACTGCAAGCTTCCCCAAAAAAGCAAATCCACACAACGACGATGAAGGCTGTTTTGAGAGGTTTACTGACTAAAACAAAAAAGAAAGCAGCAAACTGTAGCCTAAAATTAAACTCTGCGTTGATTTGTTCTCAGTTTCTATAGTCAACACCACTACCACGGACGAACGTGTGTTTCTTTTCCCCCAGTAGTGTGTCAGTTTAACAGTGACAACACCGCCTAGCCTACCTGTTGGGCGTCGAAAGTCGTCCTTTTCTCTCTCTCTCTTTTTTCTTCTTCTTCCTTTATTTTTCTTCTATTCATGCATTCCACCTGTCCGTGTTGTCTGTGTCAGAGAGACCACGCCCTCCGTCGGCTACTATAGGGGGAAGACGGGGTAAAAAGCGCATGGGCGGGTAAGAAGCCCACCCCAATTATTTCATGAAATGAAGCAAATTTTAGTCTCATTTTGCCCATGAGACGAGCGTTAATGTCTAGCATTCGTCTCATGGGCAAATTTGACTGAAATTTGCTTTATTTCATGAGATAATTGGGGTGGGCTTCTTACCCGCCCATGCGCTTTTTACCCCGTCTTCCCCTATACGGCGGACAAAAGGGAACGAGCGTACTAAAGGTCATGCCCCTCATTGCGCCGCCACAAACACTGAACCCAGTTCCGTCATCAATTTCAGCAGCGTTCACTCATTTTCTGAAAACTGTTCACAAAAGCGGCGGTTTCCTAAAAGCCTAGCTTGCATGAACTAAGCATGTGATGAACATACTTACTGCCCCTATGATTTACGTACAGGCCCACGCACTGTATATTCACAAACTGGTTTTCATTCATCTTCTTCTTCTTCTCCTTCTCCTCCTTCTTCTTCTTCTTCTTTCCCCAAGGCGGGCAGGAGCATGGTTCGTTGAGGGTGCCTACCTGCGCGAGAGGTAGCAGGTTTCCGCAGTTTGCCCTCTCAAGTACACTTTTCTTCTTGATGTTTTTTTTTCGTATTTTCTGTTCTGTTTAGAAATGGGAGTACATTGGCATGGGAACGAACCCCCCTCTCTCTCTCTCTCTCTCTCTCTCTCTCTCTCTCTCTCTCTCTCTCTCTCTCTCTCTCTCTCTCTCTCTCTCTCTCTCTCTCTCTCTCATCCCCAATCTCTCAATCTCAATCTGTATGTGTAAATATCATGCCTTGCCATGTTTGTATTCTATGTTCGTATATGTACCAAGGACAGATTGGAAGACTAGGCGTTGCCTAAAATCTTTATCCTTGAAAAATAAAGTTAAAGTTTTCAAGTTTTCAAGTTTTCTCTGTGTGCGCGCGCACGTCCATGTGTCTATAGGTCTATGTAAAAAGCCTTTTTTTTATATATATACACTCTAGCGCCTAAACTGCTGGACCAATAACAAAGAAAGTTGGTAGAATGGTCACTGCTATGTAGCACTTCACGCACGTTGTGTCAGTTTATAAAACCAAAATGTTCAAAATTAGCGAAGAAAAATGACAATGTGTCCCTGTTGCTTTGTTTCTGGTTTTGCATGCATCTATAGACTCCATTACAGCTAATCAATCACTCAAGCAGCGGGGCAATTCATTAGCAGTGTGCTGCAAAAATGACCTCGCACGGAACGGGAGAAATGGCCGGAAAGGTTGATGATGGTTTCACTTTCCTGGAACAAACTTCCTCTTTCCCTCCGTCAGCGACCGACCCTCTCTGCTTTCAAAGCTAACCTCAATAGAACCCACCTGTTCCCCCCGTCATTAAAGCTCCGCTCTCTTTCTCTTCTCTCTCTTGCCATTAGGTCTGTTTCTGCTGTATTCCATTTAGGTCATCCGTGTGTGTTCGCTTTGTATTGCATGTTTGTTTGAATGCGCTATGAATGCTAACCTGTGTGCGCGCTTTGATTTCAGTTGATTTCTATCAAACACTGCCGTAGGAACGGGGGGGGGGGGGGGGGCAGCAGGGGGGGCAGCTGCCCCCCCCCTGGCTTCGAGGAGGGGGGGCAGACGTATCTCTCTGCCCCCCAAAAAATTTATATAACGGCAAAAAAAAGAGAGAGAGAGAGAGAGAGAGAGAGAGAGAGAGAGAGAGAGAGAGAGAGAGAGAGAGAGAGAGAGAGAGAGAGAGAGAGAGAGAGAGATGAACAGACATAGAGAGGACAGACAGAGAGAGACAGAGAGAGATAGAGAGAGAGAGAGAGAGAGAGAGAGAGAGAGAGAGAGAGAGAGAGAGAGAGAGAGAGAGAGAGAGAGAGAGAGAGAGAGAGAGAGAGAGAGAGAGAGTAAACTGTCAAAGTAAGAAAATGTTCCATTGCTAAGCCAGTAGCCCATTACAATTACAATATAAACGTAATTGTTTTATATAACATCTTGTGTTCTCAATTCCTTTTACTGCTAACATTTTGTGTATACACGTGGATACTTGAGAGTCAGAGAGAGAGAGAGAGAGAGAGAGAGAGAGAGAGAGAGAGAGAGAGAGAGAGAGAGAGAGAGAGAGAGAGAGAGAGAGAGAGAGAGAGAGAGAGAGAGAGAGATTGCTAGATGATGCTTTCAATGTAAAGATACAAGAAACATGTTTCACTTAATGCCAATATTCTTTTTTCATGAGTTCGATTCTAGAAGAATGCCTATGATTTTAGAAAAGTTTTCCTTAACATTCCTGTGTCATCTTTGACAAATTTGGAAAAAATAGAAGCTTTTTTATCAACCAAGTAATGGTACTATTTGATATTTTGTTTGCTCAATAAACCAGCATGTCACTGATATTGTCTTCGAATATGAATGCTGTGCAGGTGTCATTATGTTGTGGTTGTGAAATTTATGATTCTGAAAAGGTAAAGATGTGCCACCCCCCATGCATTTCTCGGTTAATTGTATTTTTCCGTTTTTGCCTTTCTTACCATACATAAAGCTGTATTTTAGGAACATTTTTAGCTAATTACCTTTTTGGAATACTAACCCTAACCCTAACCCTACCCCTAAACCTAACCCTACCCCCCACTATGTACTGCAGTACACCGCGATTTGTCACAGTTGTGGTTCGTTGCGTTTTTCCGTCTTATACGGTGGGGGGTAGGGTTAGGGTTAGGGCTAGGGTTAGGGTTAGGGTTAGTATTCCAAAAAGGTTATTAGCTAAAAATGTTCCTAAAATACAGCTTTATGTATGGTAAGAAAGGCAATAACGGAAAAATACAATTAACCGAGATAGGTAGGGGGGGTGGCACATCTTGACCTTTACCATATTAAAATTATCTGTTTTGATTTTTTGACGATTATTAATAGTTAATTTCGTTTTCTGATCATCTGTAGGGCAATTATGTATACAGCGTACGAACGTTTTTAAAACTTCTACACACATTGCCTCTGTTTTGTAAGTTAGGTTCCTACGCCGCTGATCAAGATTCAGCGCCGTATAAATACTGTATGTTGTTGTTGTTGTCTGGTATGTGTGCGTGCCTTGTATGCATACGTGTGCGCTGCTCGCTTCGCTGTTGGTGATGAGAACGACTCCGAAAATCGCTATGAAAGGGGTATATAATTTATAGAGTGAGAGGTAGAAACGTTTGTACTGGGGGTACATTTGTATGGCTTTGCCATTTTGTGTTGGGTTTTGTTTCTGTAGTTGTTGTTTGCTTTTTTGTTTGTTGGCTATGTGTGTGGTGGGCAGGTAAAAAAAAAGGAAGGGGTCAAGTTCAGGTTCAGGTGTGAGGGCAGTGGCAGACAGCTACTGCTCGCTTGCCTCGCTTCATCTTTGGACGCACAAGTGCACACTACGCTACTAGGGACACAAAAAAAGTGAGGGCTAGTTTGTACTTTAGTCACACACACACACACACACACACACACACACATATTGTATATTTTCCTTTTCTTGTTCGCGACTTTGGAATGTTTAGTTCTTTATTTTTTCTTTACATCATTTTTTATGGATGGCTTGTTGAAAAAAAGCATGTTTTGCTTATACAATGTTCCCATCTGGAAATAAAATGTTGACTTGACTTGACTTGACTTGACTTGACTTGACACTCCCCTCAAATTTTCGCAATTAAAATTTTCATTGAGAAGCGACATTTCTGCCTTTTTTTTCGCTTTTTTTTTGTTCATTTTTTTTTTCCGGGGGGGGGGGGAGGGATAGGGTTCAAAGATCAGCCTAGGATTATTTTCATTAAAAAAAATAAAAGAACAAGACTTTGAGATTGAGGGTCGTAAACATGAGGGTGGTGACGAAAGTACCATCAGATCGCTGAAAAGTCGGTTTTGCTACAACCGAAGAAAAGACTGGCTATGCTATGGGGGGTGGGGGGGGGGGGGGGGGGGGGGGAGGGGAGTTACCGAATTGTGGGGTGTGGTTTTTTTTTTCGAGCATTCTTTCCTTGCCCTGCGTCTCTATATCTCTGTAATTATGTAGGCCTGTTACGTGTACGAACTTCTGCCGGCTGCGGCTCGACTGACTGGAAGTTTATTCGAAATGTCTACTTGCAGTGATTTTCTTTTTATTTCTATCCCTTTTGCGCATAGTTTTATTCCCTACCCCCAAGCCTAACTGACTTGTGTTGCTGTGCATATTCATTCACTTCTTATTTCTCTTAATGTTCCCTTTTTGCTGTTATTTCATTCTTAGTCCCCGAGCCGAAGGTTCGGGGAGCTATTGTTTGTGTCTGGTCCGTCCGGTGTCCGTCCGTCCGTCCGTCCGGCTATTCGTCCGTTTTTCTCAAAAACTATTCAGTCTATCATCATCAAATTTGGTATACTAGTTTGCCAAGATGCAAGCTATCCACTGATGTATTTAGTTTTACATTAAGGTCAAGGTCGCGCCAGTTACGGGGTTCAAACCCCGAAACACATAATCGCTAATATCTCGCGAAGTTTTGCATGTATTTTAATGCAGTTTTTTTCACAACATTTCTTGATGAATGGTCTATAACACAGTTGTCATGAATTTTTCTGTGCGCGCGTGTGCGCATGATCGCGCGCGCTCAAATCACGGGTCCGAACCCCAAGGCTATATATAAAAAAAACTATTCAGTTACGTGCTGTTTTGATGCCTTTTTATGTAGTTACGTGCTGTTTTGTATGCGTTTTTATGTATGTGTACAGCCGACACATTCCGATTTAGGAGTAGCTCGGCGATGCTGCGAGGGGACTGTGCGGCCGCTCAGCGTTGCACTTGTTATGTTCTGTTCCAGTGTCTTATTACGTTTGGCAGCCAATATTGTGTAATATATCTGTGTTTGAGCGCCTTGTATAAGCTTTAAGCTTGTTGTGCTCATTTGCATTTGTTTATGTTGCTGCTATAATGATTATCAATAAAATTCGTTGAAACAACGGACTTGTAAGAAGCAGTCTGAGGCAGACAGACACATGCGCGTGCGCGCATTTGCGCATGTAGGTCCACACACAACGAGATCTCTCTCTCTCTCTCTCTCTCTCTCTCTCTCTCTCTCTCTAAATTGGCGATGTTCCTGTGTCTCAATGTTCATTTATAGTATTAGTTATGTATTGCATGCTTAGAACCAAGGCGGACAGAATGGAAGACTAGGCCCAGCCTAAATTCTTATCCTTGTAAAATAAAGTGTCTGAAGTCTCTCTCTCTCTCTCTCTCTCTCTCTCTCTCTCTCTCTCTCTCTCTCTCTCTCTCTCTCTCTCTCTCTCTCTCTCTTCTCTCTCTCTCTCTGATATATAATTATGAGAGTGTTATCTGTCTTTTTTTTATATATCACAGACTTTGTTTTGTCTACGTGAGAGGGGAGGAGGTCAGACAGAACACATACCTACTGATAAATGAGAGAAATAAAACAATGGATTAACAACAACAACAAAAACACTCGGACGAGAGTTTTGTTGTCAGTCCCCTTAGCGAAGCTGCGGGGCTGTATTTGTTTCGTCCGTGCGTGCGTGCGTCCGTCCGTCCGTCCGTGCACGTTTTCTTAAAGACACACTGACGCACCACGATTAAGTCCCTTGTTTTTTTCTGGGTAGCTGTGACCGACATACAAATGTCCCCAACTTCAAATTGAGGCTGCTCTTTAAAATGATGTTTCGTTTTCAATTTGGGGACATTTGTATGGGAGTCAAACCTGGTCAAAACAAGATTTCTTACCAGCTAGAAGAGGGAAAACACGTGAAACCCGTGATTTTGACACGTGACCTGGTAGGTCTTTAAAAGCCTGTCAGCCTATTTCAGTCATTTGTAATTTTCGAGTTTCGGAGAATATTAGCTATCGACTTGATTGTTTTACTTTTATTTTAAGGCCAAGATCACGCCGGATACGGGGTTTCGTGGTTCGACACCCAGAACACCTGATCGTCAATATCTCGCCATGTTTTGAACATATTGTATTTCAATGCAGTCTTTGTCAGAATGTGGGGGGTTTTTCCACCAAAAATACTATGATAACATTAGCTTGAATTTGTCCGCTCATCCCTGGGCACGTCCGTGTGTGCATGTGAATTATGGGGTTCGAACCCCAAGGCGCGATCTTGTGAACTGCCGGACAAAATCGCTTCAAATTTGGTGTGGTGGTGCATCACGTGCTCACATTATAATTTCTCATAAAAACTATTACCGTGCGGGTATTCAAGCTCGGTATGTGGATACATTTACTTATGATCATTATGAATGGTGGGTACCAGTTAAGGTCAAGGTTACAGTTTTCTACCTTTGCCTGCAACGCGTCAGGTGACCATCAATTAAGGAATAAATAGGCCTTTGCATTGACATACGGTGATTCTTATTATTGAGTATCCATGAAGGCCAAAGTCTATGCCAGCCGCGACTTTGCTGCCGCTCATGGATACACGTGACTTGTTTTTTTGTTATTGTTGTTGTTGCGCATTTTATCTTGAATAGTTTTTGTTTGAATCGTGGGAAATCGTTTATTATGAGAAAGAACGGAAAACAGAGAAAGCAACAACAACAACAAAATAAGACCACCTAATTGCTTAGTGCTAAAACCAACCCACCAACCTGCCAGACAAGCAACCAAGAAACCAAGACAGACAACCGAAAAAGTCGTTTGTTACGAGTCACAGATCACAGTCTAAGTCTAGAGAGTGACATTTACGCCGACTAGAAGAGATATTTGCGCTTCCAGTGCGCAATTTTACACAAAGCCAAGCACACCATGAGTCTCGGACTTACCAGGCTTAAAGACCCACCAGGTCACGTGTCAAAATCACGGGTTTCACGTGTTTTCCCTCTGGTAAGAAATCTTGTTTTGACCAGGTTTGACTCCCATACAAATGTCCCCAAATTGAAAACGAAACATCATTTTAAAGAACAGCCTCGATTTCAAGTTGGGGACATTAATTTTGTATGTGGGTCACAGCTACCTAGAAAAAAAAAAGGGACGTAATCGTGGTGCGTCAGTGTGTCTTTAACGTTGGGGGATATTCGGTAGGGTGCGGTAGGGGTGATGGGGACGTGGAACAAGCATCACTGTGGGGAGCAGGGATTGGGGGGGGGGGGGGGGGGAGGGAGAAGAAGAAGAAGAGGCGCTTGCAATTTAAAAGTAATCTGTATCAAAGTGACTATTAATTGTACACTCATGTGAGATCAGACCTGGTTTTTGCAGCACCTCCAGGATCTGCTCAGAGCTTTGAATGGTGGTTGGTTGATGGTTCGTCCCATATGTGCTGTTTTGCTGCCGAGTGGACGTAAAACCTAACTTTCATTCATTCGTGACAATTAAATTAATCGGCCTATCGTGTAGTCGAGATAGCCCAGGCACGTCCAGAAGCGCGGAAAAAATCGCACGAGCAGCAGCAATTCTCCACCTCCAACAGTGGATCCCCTCAACTCTCTTCCCTGTCCCCACTGTCACAAAACCTTCAAGGCCTGCATCGGACTCAGTACCCACCCCACACCCTGAACCCTTTCACAGTGGAACTGTTGACGGATGGTCTTCATCCTTACTCGCGGGCTTCCACCTTGTCGTGGTGGGGGAGTTTTGAACTAAGTGTAGCCCATCATCTCCATTCTTCTTTTAAATCTACCCGTTTTTAACCAAATCCAAAAGATATCATAAATGTCCCCACATGACCCTTAGTCGGTTAGGAGGACGCTGAAGCAAATCAAAGCAAACATGGTCTTCATCCCTCGGGACGGACGAACATCATGTCTGTCTGCTAACATCGCCCAAGAAGTTGTGTTAAGACTTTGCTTAGAATGTGTATAGTGTTTGGGATATTATCTAAAATTGTTTGATTACAGTTTGGCGTTACTCTGAACTGTCATTCGATTACTGTGCAAAGATTAAATTTTGGTAGTCTCATTATTTTTTTATGGTTATCAGATTCAATGTAAAATTGTTACCAATTTCGTAGAAAATGTTAGGGTTGAAAAAAAGTATTTTAAAAAATAATTTAAAAAATCAAGATGAAGGGGGAAAAACAATAACCACTTTATTCTTTTAAATTATATTTTATCAGGGAAAATAAAGGTGTTTAATAAAATGAAGCACTTATTATTCAATCTGTATAATTATACAATGGATAATTATACCCAATGGACAATAGACGATTTTTGGAGAGACAAAAAACTAGGGGGAGAGCACCCCGTTTCCCCTATAATTTTATGAAAAATTAGAGTTGATTACCTCGACTTACTCGGTCAAAATCATAGCAACCATGGCGGCATGACGTCGAAGCTTGAAACCGCAGGATGCGAGTCAGCGACTTGCAAACATTTTTTTTTTTGGTGGGAAAATAATGGGTCACAAACTGAGAGAACTTGCAAACTGTTACGTAAAATATATAAACGACATCAATGTTAGAATGACGCACGGTGTTCTAAGTGACGTATGTCTACTCAAACACACGAGGCGAGAGATGGGGATCTACCTGATGGTAGAGTAACTTCCCCTGTTTGACCGATTGAACTTAGGCAAGATCACTGATCCCACACACCATGAAATTACTCCCCTTAATTATTTCCGAACAATTCCTATTTAGTCACCCACCTCTGACAGACGCACCACCACCTCTTCATTGGTTTATTTGTTGTTGTTTTTTTGTTTGTTTTTTCGTTGTTGGTTTTTTTTATTGTCTGATCTTGACGTGTTTTATGTGTCTTGTTGCGTTTTTATTTTCATTTTTGTACGGTTCATTCTATTTCAGTTTATTTATTTATTTATTTATTTATTTGTGCTCCTCTTAATTCGTTCTTATTACTGGAAGTGTGGTGGGTTTTTTTGTGCTCCTCTTTGTGGTTGTTGTGTACTGTGTGTGTGTGTGTGTGTGTGTGTGTATGTGTGTGTGTATGTGTGTGTGTGTGTGTGTGTGTGTGTGTGTGTGTGTGTGTGTGTGTGTGTGTGTGTGTGTGTGTGTGTGTGTGTGTGTGTGTGTGTATGTGTGTGTGTGTGTGTGTGTGTGTGTGTGTGTGTGTGTGTGTGTGTGTGTGTTCTATTTGTGTGTGTTGTGTATTTTTGTGTAATATATTTGTGTGTGTGTGTTATGTGGGTGTGTGGTGTGTGGGTGTGTGTGTGTTGTGTGTGTGGTGTGTGTGTGTGTTGTGTGTGTGTATGTGTGAGTGTGTGTGTGTGTGTGTGTGTGTGTGTGTGTATGTGTGTGGTGTGCGTGTGCTTTTTCCTATTATTTTGTATAATATTTATTGATTGGGGGGGCGCGCGTGTATGTGCGTGTGTGTGCGTGTGCGTGTGTGTGTGTGTGTGTGTGTGTGTGTGTGTGTGTGTGTGTGTGTGTGTGTAGGAGAGAGAGGGGGGGGGGCCTCGATGAGTCGAGTGTGAACCGATCTTCTCCCTCGCGGTTTAACCTACATGTAAAATGCATGCTTTAAATACAACACGGATATACCAAAAAAGAAGAAAACTGCCTTCTTCGAACGGCTATTTTTGCAGTCTCTGAATATCTGACTTGCAAATAAGTTTTTCCTCTGACGTCAACTCCTAACCCCCACCTCGAAAAAAAAAAAAAGAAAAGAAAAAACTTGCACATCACATTAAATAAAGCTATTTTATGTAACCTACATGTATATTTCGACAGGTTTCAGCAAAGTCAACCGCCCCCCCCCCCCCCTACCTCTCTCTCTCTCCTACACACACACACACAAACACACACAGCACACACAACACACACACACACCGCCCCCCCCCCCCCGCGCGCTACGCACCCACACCTCTCTCTACTCCTACACACACACACACACACACACACACCACACACACACAGACACACACACACACACACACACACACTGACACACACACACACACACTTTATACACCCTCCTCATGTTTGCGACCCTCAGTCTAAAAGTCTGCTTCTTTAAATAGCCATAGGTTTATCCTAATCCTATCCTGTTCTTGAGAATTGCAGAATGTTGCTTCTCACTAAAAAGAAAAAAAAATCAATGCTAAAATTTAAGGAGGGGAGGGGAGGGGGGGGGGGGGGAGTTGCGTCAATCGTGGACAGGTTAGGGTTAGGGTTTCTTTCGGGATTTCGTCAGCAGATCCGCATTGTTTTGGTGAAGAAAGGATGTAACAATGAATTCGAAAGTAACCCCGTGCAAAAGCATAATAACTTGAACACGCGGACTGTTCCGAGTATGACAGTTTTCAGTTTCTATTGATAAAGGGAGAGAATTTAAGCTTTAAGGCGACAGCACTTGGGGAAACCAATGGTTATCTCCCGTCTTCTGTTATGTGTAGTGAAGTTCTATTTTCCCTTTAAATACTATATAAAGAAAAAAGAAGAAGAAGAAGAGGGGACAATGAAAGAGAGAGAGAGAGAGAGATGGGCGGGTAGAGGAGAATTATCTCATGATAATGAAGAGAGCCCATGAGAGCGTTAATGTCTAGCAGTCTCATGAGAGAGAGAGAGTGAGATAATTGGGGTGAGAGAGAGCGCTTTTTAGAGAGAGAGAGAGAGAAAGAGAGAGGGGGGGAGAGAGTGAGAGAGAGAGAGAGAGAGAGAGAGAGAGAGATTATTGAAAGAAAGTCAAAGTGCCGCCAGGCAGAGAGCTTCTTCTTCT
>CM065680.1:68456214-68463714 GCA_017654935.2 Phymorhynchus buccinoides
GGAACCGCTTAACAGAATCGCTTCAAATTGTGTGTGGTGGCGTGTCAGTCAGCAAGAGACTCGAGGAAGGCAGCGGCGCAGAAAGTATTGCCGTCGTGACCTTGATCTTGACCTTGGCGTAATCTATGACCTTGTTTTATAATGTTATTCTGTCCTTAATTTTAAAATGTTGAATCTACCTGTGTTACTCAAACATCAGTGTGCGTGTAGAAAAGAAAAACCCACTACTGGTTTGGAAGATGCTTTTTTTGGATGTGTTTCAGTAGGCCTAAGCGTTTATTCTTATTCAGACCAACTCACTTACGACCGTGCTTTATGTTTTGCCGTTTTTGATCTTAACAAGAGCTTGTGGTATCTGAGGCACATAATAATATGATCACAGGCCGCTGGGTTTGTTGTTGCTGTTGTAGTCGTTGATCAGTGCTTGAGTTCTACAGGGCGAATTGTCCAGGGGCGAATTGTCCAGGGGCGAATTGTCCAGGGGCGAATTGTCCAGGGGCGAATTGTCCTGCTCCCAGTACTTGTTAGGGCATTTGCCGCGTGCCATCGACCTTGAATTTCACTGAGTTGAATTTAGAGAGCTGAATTACAAAGGTCAACGCAGCTCGGGCAGAACGTGCGCGGGCAAGTTAGTAAGGGAAGACGGGGTAAAAAGCCCATGGGCGGGTAAGAATCCCATGCCAATTATCTCATGAAATAAAGCAAATTTCAGTCAGATTTGCCCATGAGACGAATGCTAAACATTAACAACACCCGTCTCATGGGCAAAATGTGACAGAAATTTGCTTTATTTCATGAGATAATTAACATGGGCTTCTTACCCGCCCATGGGCTTTTTACCCCGTCTTACCCTTGTCTTGTATAGAGTTCGAACACTCGTGGCAAATGCCCTATTTGAGAAGACAACTGGATTAAAGGCTTTTTTTTTAACACAATCAGTCTGTAATGCTGATTTTTTTACACTCAAGAGACACTTTTGATAACCTTATTAGTTTTGTTACGACAGATTTCAGTAAATCATAGAGTGGCCTTCGTTTTTGAGATTGGATGGCGAGTTGTAAAGTTGCTATGGTCTGCTTTGTTGTGTGTAATGCCTCTAATTTGAGCTCATACAGCCTTTGACTTAAGCAGGCCAGCTCGAGAATATCATTTTCACTACATCATTATATTAAAAGGCAACTGTCCGTTCGTCCGAAACACAGAATCGCTTCAAATTTGCTATCAGCCATGGCAACGGCAACCAAGGCGGCCGTGTCATTTGCACGGTTTGGCAAATGCGCGAAACGCGTATCCACCGGCCTCTCTGCGCCCGTATATCCCGTATTTCTGGACGGATTGCCTTCAAATTTGGAAGGTAGATGACTGGTGACAGTGACTATCTGTGTGCAAACTGGAAGCGAATCGATTTATAAACGCGGGCGATATGCGCCGCTTGACCTTTTCACAAACCGTGGCGAAACGAGAACCGACATTGACTCGAAACTTGGAACGGGTATTACCAGGGATAGTGACTATCCTGGTGCAAAATTTCAACAGTATCCATTCATAAACGCGCGCGATATGAGCCAATTTACATTTGCGCTGACCCGGAATTTGAAGCCGTCCACAACAAACAGTTTATACAGAAACAACTCAGTACTGCGCGCGCGGGGGCAAGAAAAGGGTTGAAGAGTGGAGATTACTTTAGCGAGGTACAATGTCCCGCTATTCAGCGAGTGACAGCCGAGATTACTTTAGCGAGGTACAATGTCCCGCTATTCAGCGAGTGACAGCCGAGATTACTTTAGCGAGGTACAATGTCCCGCTATTCACCGAGTGACAGCGGAGATTACTTTAGCGAGGTACAATGTCCCTCTATTCACCGAGTGACAGCGGAGATTACTTTAGCGAGGTACAATGTCCCGCTATTCACCGAGTGACAGCGGAGATTACTTTAGCGAGGGACGGGGTGGAACGGGATGAGAGAAGAAGATGGAAGGAGGGAGAGAGACAAAAGTAATAATATAATATTTCGCGGACCCGGCCAAACCTGTACTCAGCGTTACCGGTACTCGGCGTTGCGCTAGTTGTATATAATAACAACAGGTATTTGGCAAATTCACTAAAGACACTGTAGAAAGTTAAAGTATTATTCATAAAATGTCCAATTAAAGTTTTGAGTTTATCAAGGTTATTAATCGGATAATGGAATTTTTGTTTGTTTGTTAAGGCTTGCTTTTATGTTAAGTTTTGTTGTTGGGTTTTTTTTTGGGGGGTGTTGCGTTAGGGACCGACGTCAACATTTGCGGCGTGTGTTGGTGGGAAGAGGGGTGACGCACCGCGCAGTGGAAACCTGGAAGTCTGGCACTTCTGCTCAGCTCACACACACAGAGAGAGAGAGAGAGAGAGAGAGAGAGAGAGAGAGAGAGAGAGAGAGAGAGAGAGAGAGAGAGAGAGAGAGAGAGAGAGAGAGAGAGGGGGGGGGGGCTCAGGTGTGTGGAAATATTCTATCTGGGCGCACATGAAGAAAGCCTTCTCACAGAACAGTCCCATTTAAAGCACAGCCAAGGCAGCAAGGATAGACCACAGGCTGGGTGGTTTTTCTGAAGATATTCTTGCATGGTTTTTCCTCGAGCGGTGACAGGTAGGTACATTGCTTTTCTTGTTTCGTGCAATTGTGTATTCTGTGTGGGTGTGGTTTGCTCTTTTCTGTTGGTTTTTTTTTCCGGGGGGGGGGGGGGGGGGGGGGGGGGGGGGGGGGGTAGGGAATAGTGAAGAGGGTGCTTAAATGTGGACTTGGATTTGGATGCTATTTTTTTTTCGTGTTATGTTTTGTTTGTTTATTTACTAGATAACGTGAGTTTTTATTTCTTATCATGTCTATCACAGGACTGTCGATTTCTTTAAAACCCTTTCACCGCCAATGTCGCATTTTAGCACCACAATGGTTTAACACCCATGTCACTAAAAGACATCCAACCCGGACCTGTTATCCAAAGACCCTATTTTCTTGATTTCGAGAGGTAATAGGCCTAATGTTATGCATGTCACTGAGGAATTCGCAATATTGCAGAAATATTATTTTCTCTACCCAGTTAATTTTAATGGTATTTTTTGGCTAAAAAAATGGCTGGCGGCGAAAGTTTTTTTTAGCTGGTTGGCTGCAGATTTTAGCTTTGTCTGTGTGTGTCGTTTTGTTCCTACTTTTGAAGTTGTTACAGTTGTGCTTTCCAATTGATGATAATGGTTTAAGTTGTATAGTCCTTATAGTCCTTTACACTTAACTACTTGTAACACATACACAGTAAAAGTTCTCGATGATCTACAATTTTATGTATGCATGCCTACGCATTTAAACTCTAAACATGTTTGTGTGTTATCGGGGGAAAAACGAGGTAGCTCATTGAACATGCACTCTCCTGGGATTTAGAAAATCTGGTTTGATCTTCGCATTTAGTATTAAAGTCTCCTCCGAAGTCGGAGTGTGGCTGCACACAGTAAAAGTTATCGATGATCTACAATTTTATTTATGCATGCCTACACATTTAAACTCTAAATATGTTTGTGTGTTAGCGGGGAAAAACCGAGGTAGCTCATTGAACATGCACTCTCTTGGGATTTAGAAAATCTCCTGGTTTGATCTTCGCATTTAGTATTAAAGTCTCCTCCGAAGTCGGAGTGTGGCTGCCCACGTGGCGGGGTAATAAAAAAACCGGTCACACACGTAATGTCATCATCCCTAGCTGGTGCATTTGTGCCATAGGGTTCGAGCGCTTCAGCTGTTGGGAAGATCCCTGGAGTCTTTTAGCCAAGATACGACGACAACAACAACAGCAACAACAACAACAACAACAACAACAACAACAACAACAACAACAACAACAGTGTTGAATTAAAGTGTCCCTAATGATTAATCACTTTCGGCTTAACTAGGTGGTCTAATGACCAGTCCCTCGGAAGATACATAACCGTATTGATTTATTAAAAGAACTTACTTCAGGGAAACAGAGAGATTCTCAACTGACAAGATAACAGTTTGCTAAAATAAAATAAAAATAGCGTACCAGCCACGTTGATCTCTACAGAAACGAAATCGATCGAAAACAAATTAACGTCTGTTTTCTTGTCCTCTACAGTAAAATACAAGAAGGATGTTTGGGGGAAACGAGAACCTCATCAGTTGTTTGATGTCCTGGGCATGCACAAACAAACAAAAATAAAGAAAGAAACATTTTATGCAGCGTTAGCTTTCGTAAAGGTCTCTAGTGTTACACGTGAACATTTGTCACTCTTTCCTCATAGCAACACAGTGATATGCAAGTCATATTATGGTCTGTGTACACGTTAACATTATTCACAGCATATCACTATTCCCCCCGTGACAAGTAGAGTTGAGAACCGGTTCAAAAATCCGAACCGGTTAAACCGTTTTCCCTTCTTCGAACCGGTTTTATCGAACCGGGTTTTTTTTTAAACCAGTACTCGCATCACTAGTTTCACCTATGCAAACACATATTTATTTGTCCGAATATTGACACACACGCACGCACAATAAAGAAACGTATGACTTATGCCCCACACACACACACTCAACTCAACACTCAATCAAAATCAAAGCCATAGACAACTACAAACTAGAAACAGCTACTCTTGGTTTACAAACACCCAATCTGCGCTGAGAATCAGTGTTGTTTTTCGAAAAGAATGCGTTATTCTTAGAAAAACTTACTTTCAGTTTTAAGTCTAAAAAAAACCGGTTCACAGCAACTTGAACCGGTTTTTTGAACCGCGAAATGTTTGCACCGGTTTTTCCCCCCACCTCTAGTGACACCACAGTGAGTTGTACGTCATATTATGAGTGACCTAACACTGTGTTGCCATGAGGAAAATAAACAGATATGTTGTGAAAAATACTAACTTGTACACAGACCATTATGACTGGTCTGTCACTGTTGCCATGGGGAAAGAATGAAAAATGTTCACGTGTACATGTCACCTCTTTAGGTGTTGAAAAGGGAGGATGAATTTCCCACGGCTTGGGCACTGTGTTGCCATGGGAAAAGAATGAAACATGTTCACGTGTACGTGTCAAATCTTTAGGTGTTGAAAAATGAGGATGAAATTCCCACGACTTGGGCACTGTGTTGCCATGGGGAAAGAATGAAAAATGTTCACGTGTACAGAGACCTTCAGGTGTTGAAAAGTGAGGATGAAATTCCCACGGCTTGGGCACTGTGTTGCCATGGGAAAAGAATGAAACATGTTCACGTGTACGTGTCAAATCTTTAGGTGTTGAAAAATGAGGATGAAATTCCCACGACTTGGGCACTGTGTTGCCATGGGGAAAGAATGAAAAATGTTCACGTGTACAGAGACCTTCAGGTGTTGAAAAGTGAGGATGAAATTCCCACGACTTGGGCACTGTGTTGCCATGGGGAAAGAATGAAAAGTGTTCACGTGTACAGAAACCTTCAGGTGTTGAAAAGTGAGGATGAAGTTCCCACGACTTGGGCATGACTTGAAGGCAGAGGAATCACAGTTTAGCATGGAGAAGACTCTGATTGATGATCTCAGTAACACCGTGTTCAAAGAACAAGAAGAGGAGTGATCCGATCACCAGAAAACTGAAAAATAAATATTTCCATCTGTTCACACTACTTGCATGCACGCATGTATGCACACATGTATGCACACACATAGAGACATATACAGACATGCACACACGTGCACGCACGTACGCACGCATGCTCACACAATGACATGCATATACACACACCTACACACACACACACATACATACACACACACACACACACACACACACACACACACACACACACACACACACACACACACACACACACACACACACACACACACACACACACACACTTTCTCTGCCTGAACCTTTTACCCTTTAACCATTCCCTTTGATCTGTCTTATCCATACCCCCCCCCCCCCCCCCCCCCCCCCCACACACACACACACACACACACATTCCTCTCTTCCTTCCTCACCTTTCATGTATAACGTACTATGTTTCTTAGATGATCGGTTCCGTCGTTTCTCTCAACGTTGCGTGTGTTTTTTCCATCATAAGGCGACTTCTCTGTCATTCTGGCATCGCAGATAGTGAGGCGTGCGGAAAGGCGTTGCATGTCTATCATGCTATATTATCACACTCATTGCAATTCTCTGCGTTTCCATGGGATTTGACGACAGACATGCCCTTACAGGCCTTTCCTTTGCGTCTGTCTAGTACAGTGGAACCTCCCTTATAAGACCTCCCATTATAAGACTCCCTCCCACATAAGACCTACTTCTCTGAGACATTGCCCTTCTTTGTAAGTATTGTAAGTTTCTCCCTTATAAGAACCTTCCCTTATTAGACCTCATCATGGATGATTTTTGAAGTTCTTATAAGGGAGATTCCACTGTATCCTGAAACTCTGTGGGAAGGCAAAGAAGAATAACTCCGGACAAACTCTATGGAAACGCAAAGAAGAATAACTCCGGACAAACTCTATGGGTTAAACGCAAAGAAGAATAACTCCGGAGAAACTCTATGGAAACGCAAAGAAGAATAACTCCGGAGAAACTCTATGGAAACGCAAAGAAGAATAACTCCGGAGAAACTCTATGGAAACGCAAAGAAGAATAACTCCGGAGAAACTCTATGGAAACGCAAAGAAGAATAACTCCGGAGAAACTCTATGGAAACGCAGAGAAGAATAACTCCGGAGAAACTCTATGGAAACGCAAAGAAGAATAACTCCGGAGAAACTCTATGGAAACGCAGAGAAGAATAACTCCGGAGAAACTCTATGGAAACGCAGAGAAGAATAACTCCGGACAAACTCTATGGAAATGCAGAGAAGAATAACTCCGGAGAAACTCTATGGAAACGCAGAGAAGAATAACTCCGGAGAAACTCTATAGAAACGCAGAGAAGAATAACTCCGGAGAAACTCTATGGAAACGCAAAGAAGAATAACTCCGGAGAAACTCTATGGAAACGCAGAGAAGAATAACTCCGGAGAAACTCTATGGAAACGCAGAGAAGAATAACTCCGGAGAAACTCTATGGTTTAAACGCCAAGAAGAATAACTCCGGAGAAACTCTATGGAAACGCAGAGAAGAATAACTCCGGAGAAACTCTATGGAAACGCAGAGAAGAATAACTCTGGAGAAACTCTATGGAAACGCAGAGAAGAATAACTCCGGAGAAACTCTATGGAAACGCAGAGAAGAATAACTCCGGAGAAACTCTATGGAAACGCAGAGAAGAATAACTCCGGAGAAACTCTATGGAAACGCAAAGAAGAATAACTCCGGAGAAACTCTATGGAAACGCAGAGAAGAATAACTCCGGACAAACTCTATGGAAATGCAGAGAAGAATAACTCCGGAGAAACTCTATAGAAACGCAGAGAAGAATAACTCCGGAGAAACTCTATGGAAACGCAAAGAAGAATAACTCCGGAGAAACTCTATGGAAACGCAGAGAAGAATAACTCCG
>CM065680.1:68471214-68476214 GCA_017654935.2 Phymorhynchus buccinoides
GACCCACTGCATGCGACTCCATCCAACACCGAGCCTTAGGGGTCGACCCACTGCATGCGACTCCATCCAACACCGAGCCTTAGGGGCCGACCCACTGCATGCGACTCCATCCAACACCGAGCCTTAGGGGCCGACCCACTGCATGCGACTCCATCCAACACCGAGCCTTAGGGGCCGACCCACTGCATGCGACTCCATCCAACACCGAGCCTTAGGGGCCGACCCACTGCATGCGACTCCATCCAACACCGAGCCTTAGGGGCCGACCCACTGCATGCGACTCCATCCAACACCGAGCCTTAGGGGCCGACCCACTGCATGCGACTCCATCCAACACCGAGCCTTAGGGGCCGACCCACTGCATGCGACTCCATCCAACACCGAGCCTTAGGGGCCGACCCACTGCATGCGACTCCATCCAACACCGAGCCTTAGGGGCCGACCCACTGCATGCGACTCGATCCAACACCGAGCCTTAGGGGCCGACCCACTGCATGCGACTCCATCCAACACCGAGCCTTAGGGGCCGACCCACTGCATGCGACTCCATCCAACTGCGACCCGATTGTGACGATGTCTGTGAGGCATGATTCAAGGCAAGTGAAATTCTTCCGTCTAAAAATAATTCTACTACCTTCGTTCACTATGCTCACGTAGATCCCAATACACAAATCACATAAAATGTCTGATACCAAAAAAACAATTACAGATATTTCATCAGATTCGTGTACGGGGGGGGGACTACAAATAATATAGTGAACAAAAATAGGAGGATTTCGTCAGATTCATTTAGACAGTAGAATTTCACGAGAATCATGCCTCACAAAATGTCGCAGTCGGATCGCAGTTGAAATCGAATCGTATGCAGTGTGGCCGGCCTTTTTACCTCGTCCTTTCTCCAACCTTCTTGTCCTTCTTTCGCTTCCTCTACGATTATTCCTCTTCAATCTCTCTTTAAAGACCCACCCGATCACGTGTCAAAATCACGGGTTTCACGGGTTTCCCCTCTTATAGCTGGTAAGAAATCTTATTTTGACCAAGTGTGGCTCCCATACAAATTGCCACTTCCACGAAAACGAGACATCGCTTTAAAGAGCAGCCTCGATCGTATACGAGGAAAGTCTGAATGTGGGCCACACCGACCCAGAAAAAAAACAAGGGACTTAATCCAGCCGGCTCTGTGGGTCTTTAAAGACCCACCCGATCACGTGTCAAAATCACGGGTTTCACGTGTTTTCCCTCTTATAGCTGGAAAGAAATCTTGTTTTGACCAGGTCTCGCTACCATACAAATGCCCCCAAATTCAGAGAAATAAATCATTTTAAAGAGCAGCCTCACTTTGAACATGGGGGCATTTCTATATGGGCCACAGCTACCCAGAAAAAAACCAAGGGACTTAATCGTGGCGCGTCTGTGTATCTTTAAGGGCCGGTTACTCTGCTTACGATTCGATTCACTACGAGCCGATTTTAATATTTGCGAGGCATGATTCACGTGAAATTCTACTGTCTAAATAAATCGGATGCAATCCTATACAAGCTATGTTCAATATATTTGTAGTCCCCCCTGTACACGAATCTAAAAATTTTTTAAAGAAATCTGTATTTTTGTAACAGACGTTTTATTTCATTCGTGTATGGCTGCGGGCGGGCCCCCCCCCCCCCCCCCCACCTGCGTGCGCATCTCGACCCTTCCAACGGAAGTGTCGCCATCTTAGTCAGATTTGTGTGTAAACAGCATCGATCTGGCATTTTTCAAGCAAAGTTACTGACTAAGATGGCGGTCTCCCATAATATGGCACGCTCCTTGTGGCCGGATATGACGACACGTGGGTACAAGCCATTGCGGTCTACCTGAGTGCATTGAGCGCAAATAGCGGAATTAGTTTTAGACGGAAGTATTTCACGTGAATCATGACTCATAGACATCGTCGCAATCGCATCGTATCGGGGTCAAATCGTATGCAGTGTGGCTGGCCCTTTACGTTTTCTGTCCAGCCGTTCGTTTAAAGGGGCACCCTGACGGATGAGTTTTTGCAAGAAACACGTCGAGATCGCCAGAAAGACAGCCTTTTCAAGGATCGGAACACTCACTTTGCTCTGGTTTCCTAGAAATCAAACCGTCAAAACGGCGATTCCTCCTTGGCGGAGATGCCGGAGAGAGTAGCCATTTTTGATGAGGTGGGTGAAGGTCACTCATTGTGGTTGAAGCGTTTTCTTTTTTCGTAGTGCAGTAAAAAAAAAAAAAGGAGCTATTTCCTTTGTAGTGAGCGAAACTCCTTTAGATAAACTGCATAAAATTTAAAAATAAAAAAATAAAAAGGCTTGTAGTGCGAAAATGTCGTGCAAGCGATTTGGTCTAAACGCAAGCGGCCACTAGAAAAGAGACGGCACACGCCTTCTCTTTGGGTGAAATAATTTGACTTCCAGCACCTCCGCCAAGGAGGAATCGCCGATTTGACGGTTTGATTTCTAGAAAACCAGAGCAAAGTGAGTGTTGCAATCTCTGTAAAGGGTGTTTTCCTGGTGATCTCGACGTGTTTCTTACAAAACCTCATCCGCCAGGGAGCCCATTTAACCTTAGCAGTGTTCTAGTTCCACGTCTTTCACCTACTAAGCTAGAAAACACAAATGGATGCCAGGAACGCTTCAAGCAAGTAGTCTGCGCTCTATAAACAAAACGCAACTGAATTGAACTGCTCTGGTAATCAGGGGGGGGGGGGGGGGGGGGGGGGGGGGGGGGGGGGGGATTATGCATGCCATGAGGAGTATGCTTTAGGGTCTGCGTGTCTGCGTGTCTGTCTGTGTGTCAATTGTTTTTTGTTGTTGCTTGTTTGTATGTTTTCAAAACTACTGGATGGATTTCAACCAAAGTTGTTGCTATGAAAAAGTGTGGGTTTTGGGGGGGATCTTCGAGATAGGCCTAAGAGAAAAAAAAAGACTTTTCACCGGCAGAGTTGCTTAATTTCCATGAAAGGTTCTAATTAAAGTGATTTAACGCCTATGTCACTAAAAGGCATCAAATCGGGGTCTATTATCCAAAGACCCTATTGTCTCAGTTTGGGGGAAGACCTTATTTTATATATGCCACAGAAGAATCCTCAATACTGCAGATGGATTTTGTTCTCTACCCAGATAAATTTTATGCAATTTTTTGGCTGAAATATGGCTGGCGGTGAAAGGGCTAAATGAACAATGCCCTATCTACGCCATAGCTTTAAAAAAAAAGTTAACTGCTGAAAATAGTAGGCTACTTCCCTTTATTACCGTATAACGATTATAATATGTTGTAGGGGAAGACGGGGTAAAAAGCGCATGGGCGGGTAAGAAGCCCACCCCAATTATCTCATGAAATAAAGAAAATTTCAGTCAAATTTGCCCATGAGACGAATGCTAGACATTAACGTTCGTCTCATGGGCAAAATGAGACTGAAATTTGCTTCATTTCATGAGATAATTGGGGTGGGCTTCTTACCCGCCCATGCGCTTTTTACCCCGTCTTCCCCTACTCGATGTTTAAAGCCGGCGACAGACTATGCGACTACCTCATATGACTCGATCAGGTCGTGACGTAGACCAAATTTTGTTTCCCGCACAGAAGAGGTCACAAGCCATCGGACTCGATCAGTGAAATTTAGAACCCGCCCTATTCGGCCCTTGTCACCAGACTGGGCACGACTGAGTCAGACTGATCAAGCAGGATGGTATGCAAATGAGGTGAAACGTCACGACCTGATCGAGTCACACGAGGCAGTCACATAATAGTCTGTCGCCGGCTTAAGTGATGACTTTGTGAGCATCTTTGAGTCCGAAACAGAAAGCAGAATTGAACACAGTTAGGGGAAGACGGGGTAAAAAGCGCATGTGCGGGTAAGACGCCCACCCCAATTATCTCGTGAAATAAAGAAAATTTAAGTCTCATTTTGCCCATGAGACGAATGCTAGACATTAACGCTCATCTCATGGGCAAAATGAGACTGAAATTTGCTTCATTTCATGAGATAATTGGGGTGGGCTTCTTACCCGCCCATGCGCTTTTTACCCCGTCTTCCCCTAGTGGGTGAGAGGGCAACAAACAAAAACCCCACAAGAAAACGTCAAAGAACGTTATTTAACTTAAAACCAAAGAACCCGATCCATAGAATCGGGTCACAGTAGTCCGACACTTGCTGCTCGCGCTACAGGGGGAAATGGTAGGGTAAAAGAGTAGCGAACAACGAGCAGGAAGGCCAAATGTGGCCACGCGATGAGAGCCGCCCGCACCCAGTAGGGTGATTTTACGAGAAATATGAAGAGCAAAAAGATGGAGCACTGAAAGTGAACCCATCGGCTTCAGAAGTGTTTGCAGTGCAAACAAGTGGTCCTTAACTTTCACTGCTGTCTGGGGGTTTTACCCGGCCAGAGGACGGGGTTTTGCGATTGGTTTTGTGTGTGTGTGTGTGTGTGTGTGTGTGTGTGTTCGTTCGTTCTTTAATTTAACGTCTATCCACCTTACAGTGATCTTAGACAAAAGAAAAGAATTGAACACAGTTCATCACATTGATTGGTTTGTGTGTGTGTGTGTGTGTGTGTGTGTGTGTGTGTGTGTGTGTGTGTGTGTGTCTGTGTGTCGATTATCTTAAAAACTACTGTTTGGACTTTGATTAAAATTGGCAGAGGGGTAGACAGCTTGAAAAGGAAGCTTCCTTTCGTTAATCAACACCGTGCTGACCTTGACCTTGAAGTTTGACCATGAAAACCGAAATTTCCTTCTTTGGGCTATGTAATTTCCCCCCAGCTTTATTTCGTGAACTAGTGAACAGAATCGCTTCAAATTTTGTGTGGTGGTGTACCATAGTGCAAGGAAGTTTGTATAAAAGTTCAGCTGTATCTCGTGAACTAGTGAACAGAATCGCTTCAAATTTTGGGCTATGTATTGTATGCGTTCTGTAAGGGTGGAAAGTGGTGTGTTTATTGGGGGGTGGGGGGGGGGGAGAGGACATAACTCTGGCAGGGTTGCAT
>CM065680.1:68478714-68481214 GCA_017654935.2 Phymorhynchus buccinoides
TTATTAGTATTATTACTCTCTTTGCTGTTGTTGTTATGCTTTTTAGTTCCCGAGCGAAAGCTTCGGGAAGTATTGCTTTTGTGTCATCCGTCTGTCCATCCGTGCGTGTGTGCGTGCGTGGGTGCGTCCTGCCGGCCGGCCGGTCGGTTGGCTGTTTTCTTGGAAACCGTTCAGTCTATTTTAATCACTTTTAGTGTACACGTTTTAGAGGATTATTAGTTATCGACTGATTGTTTTAGCTTTATTTCAAGGTCAAGGTCATGTTGATTAAGGGGTTCAATCCCCAAAACACTTATTCGCTAATATCTCGCGTTTTGCACGTATATCAATGCGGTTGTTTACACAGGATTTTCTAATAAAAGGGCTATAACATCACAATCATGCATTGTCTGTGCATTCGTGCGCGCATGCGCGCGTGCATGCAAATCACGGAGTTCGAACCCCAAGGCTGTATCTCAAGAACTATTGCATGGAACCACTTCCAATTTTGTGTGGTGGTGCATCACAGTACACAAAAGGTCCCATGCAAACATAATAATCATGCTGACCTTGACCTTGAAATGTGACTTTGAAAACGTAAATTTCTTCTTGTGGCCATATCTTTCCCATCTTTGGACTTACAATGTTCACATTTGGTATGCAGATATATGCATTGGCTTATGGTAATTTCGAATATTAAGTACAAGAAAGGTCAAGGTCAAGATCACAATGGTTATAGTCTGCCTGTAGGACCATCTGTAACAGGTTATATACAACCACACATTTTTTAGACATTTAGAAGCTTAATTATTCCAAATGAGCATCCATCAAGGTCAAGGTCGGGGTCAGCAGTGAGGGAACTTTGCCGCCACTCGGCGACACATTTGATCTTGTTGTTGATGCTGCTGCTGTTGTTGTTGCTGCTATTGTTGTCGTGTTGTTAGTGCTTCTGTTATATACTTCAGAAATTATGTTAAATACAATTTATTTAAAGCTTGGCTTCTTTGATTTCCCTTCTATATACATTTGTGATCATCATCATCATCATCATCATCATCATCATCACCATCATCATCGTTGTCGTCGTCGTCATTGTCATCATCATCGTCATCATCTCTCTCTCTCTCTCTCTCTCTCTCTCTCTCTCTCTCTCTCTCTCTCTCTCTCTCTCTCTCTCTCCCTCCCTCTCTCTCTCTCTCTCTCTCTCTCTCTCTCTATAAACAACAACAACAAACAAGCAAACAAACAAATAAAACACTTTTAAATCTCTTCCAGTTGTTTCATCAGTATCAGCAACAAACAGCAGATATCATCGAGGCAAAAGGAATAAACCAAATCACAAAATCTCCTATACTCACTTTAGCGTCTTTTTCCAACATTGTTTGTTTGCTTGTTATCTCCATGGATGGCACACTTCTAGTCCATAGTCCACGTTATTTCCAACAATGAATTAAAAACAGTTGAAATGAAGCACGCCAAACAGCGGTTGCTGGCAGGTACCTTTTCTGGCACACCAGGGTCTAGTTTCTCTAGACGAGGGTCACCGCGCGCATAACTGTTACGCCAAAAGGGGTCTAAGAAACACTTTTAAAAAACGTTTGTGGAAAAATATTGCAAGCTCTTGTCTGATTGGTCTATTATTTTAACCAAACTTTAATGAACCAATCAACAACAAGAAATGTATTCACCCCATGCAAGTCACGTGATAGTTCGCCGAGAGATACTTTGGGAGCAGCCACAAAACGTTTGCGGCAAACGTCGGCAAAAAGAGGTGTTTCTTAGCTCCGTTTTTGCCGATTTTCGCTCACGCTACGTAACGTTAGCCCTTGTGAAACGGCCCCCAGGTTTCAAGATGTTGCTCTCAAATCTAACCTTCAGTCACAGACCGACTCGAGATCTGATTAAAATTGCCTGGCGCCTGGTCAATTAACGTTCACGTTGCACGTGCGGTAGATACCAGTATGGGAGGACCAGCACGTGGCGAGGAATGCTGCACCTGGTATTGTTCAGCGCGTGACACCAAAAAGCCTAAATGTTACAAAGAGTGAGAACTTTCGCAGCCTGCATACCTTGCAGAGAATGAAGCCCACTTTCTTGCTTCCCACCTACCTGGAAGGTGAAAAGGTGGAAGGTGGGAAGTGTTAGTGTTGTTGTAGGCAGTGAGTGAGTTCCCAATGATCCCCAGCTGTAGTGTAGGTGAAAGGGTTGGGAGTAAATTTAAAAAAAATTAAACCCGGCTTCAGTCAGCTGCGGAGAGCGAGCTCTTTGTATATTCAGGCTTTTTGGTGACACATATTGAAAACTGGGCAAAGGTGTACTTTAGACCACCCCCTTCCACTCCCTCATGTCCACGACTCTCGATCTCAAAGTCAGGTTCTTTCCGTTTCATGGGATTAACCCTAGGCTGATCCTAGGCCTATCCTTTTTTTCTAGAGAATGGAAGAATACTGCGTCTCAGTGAAAATGTTCAATGCCAAAAAAATATTAAGAGGGGGTGGGTTGGGGTGGGGGGTGAGGGGGG
>CM065680.1:68486214-68491214 GCA_017654935.2 Phymorhynchus buccinoides
GTCTCTCTCTCTCTCTCTCTCTCTCTCTCTCTCTCTCTCTCTCTCTCTCTCTCTCTCTCTCTCTCTCTCTCTCTCTCTCTCTCTCTCTCTCTCTCTCTCTCGATTTGATATATTATGATGAAGACAAATTCATCAACTCCTTGAAGATTTTACTTCGATTTTGTCTGTAATGACGAAAAACTGCCTTTTTTATGTGTGCTGATTTCGTCAAAAGGTGGGCGCCTAGCGCAAAATGTAACATCTCTCTGTCTCTGTGTGTTAGGGATCTACGTTACAAATAAATAAATATACAAGTTCCACAAGTGCGCGTTCGCACACACACACACACACACACACACATACACACATACACGCACGTACACGCACACACGTACATACACACACAATTTACCCATATTTACTCATTCACGCTCTCTATCTCTCTCATTCACACACACATATAGCTAGTTATGCACGCACGCACACGCACGCACGCACACGCACACGCACACGCACGCACACGCACACGCACACGCACACGCACACACACACACACACACACACACACACACACACACGCACACACAGACACACAGAGACACAGACAGACAGACAGACAGACACACACACACACACACACACACACACACACACACACACACACACACACACACACACACACACACACACACACACACACACACACGCACACACACATGCACGCGCGTGCACGCACTCACACAAAATTTAAAAAAAAAGTATTTCCAAATCCGTAGGCTTGCCCTGCCATCTGTGAAACAGCACCGTTGCGTGTATGTTTTGCCAAGAGTCAAATTGTGCGGAGAAAAAGTTCACAGCTGTGTCCTCCTTCTCTCTCTCTCTCTCTCTCTCTCTCTCTCTCTCTCTCTCTCTCTCTCTCTCTCTCTCTCTCTCTCTCTCTCTCTCTCTTCTCTCTCTTCTCTTCCTTCTTCTTCTTCTTCTGTACCATCTTAATTAGCGTCATCTTTGGAAAAAGGAGAAGTACAAGAACAGATGAAAGAGAAGGAGGAGGTCGTGTAGTGAGAAAAGCACAGAAAAGCGAGGGGTGAAGCATAAAGGGCTAAGTCCGACGATGCCATCACTCGCTCTTTCGCAAGAGCATACATGTAGAATGGCGCAGAGGTAACGCGTTCGCCTTGTGTCAAGTAAACCCGAGTTCGAACCTGGGTACAGGGGTTTTTTTTCCTCTCACTTTACACTAGGCCTTACGGTCTGAATGTGGAGTCTTTCGGATGAGACGATAAACCGAGGTCCCGTGTGCCCATGCACTTAGCAGACATTAATCCCAGTGGCAACAAAAAAGTCATTTGGTATGGTCAAAATTTACACCCCCCCCCCCCCCCCCTTTCCTTCTTCATCAGTCACACACAAAATCGCATGCAAAACAAAGTGGGTGGCGCGCCTCTGGCTGCGACGCGCTCTTCAGGTGGGAGCAACCCGAATTTCACAGAGACGCCTCTATGACTATAAAGTACCTAATACCTAAGAGTGTGTGTGTCGTTTACTAATTTTTCCTATACTTGTGGCGGTACCGTAGCCGATGAGGTTTAACCGAGGC
This sequence comes from Phymorhynchus buccinoides, assembly GCA_017654935.2. NCBI lineage: Eukaryota > Metazoa > Mollusca > Gastropoda > Neogastropoda > Raphitomidae > Phymorhynchus > Phymorhynchus buccinoides. Next base: position 68,487,791 of record CM065680.1, read on the forward strand.
GTGGTTACTGCTACACATATCTGTATTATTTTTTTTAAATCGGGACATTACTGGTTTAGCACTGCCTCCGGGCATTGCCTCCAGCATTGTTCCCACCATCTTTGTATTTACAAATGCCCCACATGGCCGAAAGGCCGAAGAGGGCGTAAAACCCTGTTTGCATCACCTAAGAGTGTTCACCCGTTCTCACAGCGTGACAGAGCTACCAGGCCCTACAGTCGTGAGCGCGTCTTAGTCAGTCAACACGGGGAATAATATGTAGAACTAAACTAAACTCCCCCAAAACGATTGGCCGCTTAGCCTAATTTACATACTAATCCCTGGTTTTCGACTGTCTAAAGACGCGCTCAGGACTTTAAAATTACGCCCTGGTTGCAATGAGAGAGGAAGCATCGTCGGACAAAGCCTTAATTGAAGGGAGTTGTGCGGTAAAGTGAACTGATTGAGAGATGAAGATGAAAAGCATGGGAAGAAGCGTTAACGTTGGAAAAGGAAGAACAAAAATCTAAGCGCTAGAGATGCAGGTGATGCAAAGAAGAGGGAAAATCAGCTACTGTATTCTGCTCCCCCCCGCGGGCTTCCACCTTGTCGTGGTGGGGGAGCTTTAAACTAAGAGTAGTAGCCCCCTCATCCCCATTTTTTCATTCTCTCCATCCTCATTTACAATTTATGACATGCCAGTGTGTGGTGGGTTTTTTTTTATCGTTCACCGGCTTTCACGCGTGAGAACTTACGCACTTGAGTGGGCACATGTTGCCCATTCTGCAGAGCATAATTAGTTGCCTTTATGGCCTTTTTTTAATATATATTTCCTTTTACTAGGATGTGTTTGCTATCCTTTTTTACTGTGGGTTTTTGTTTGTGGCTCAAGCCACAAACCTATAACTCACTTTGTCGGTCGGTCGGTCTGTCGGTCGGTCGTTCCAAAATTGTCGCACATTTTGACAAAATTGTCGCACTTCAAACCGATTCTACACTTCAAAATTAATTGAGGCCGCTCTTTAAAATGATGTATTTTAAAAGCGTACAAAATAATAAACATACGTAATACAGACACTACAACAGACACGACGAGTATGCGGTGCTTCTTTCGATGAGCATAAGTAGGATACATAGTTTTAAATGTTTTCCAAAAGATATAAAAAGTTACGAAACGTGATATTCCTAGACAGTGCAGGGTTAGATATTGCTGTATCATTCTGTTGTTTACACAGATTAAAATTATTGAAAAGCCAGGGGAGATGACTCATGATTGGATTGGTAAAAATAGACCACGCGCCACAAACTATTGCGATTTTGCGCTTGTTTTTTTAAACCTGGATCCGATAAGTAGAGTAGAGTGGCTCAACGTTTCCAGCACTGTGTGAAATTATGAGCTATAGGGAGGATGCCATGTCGTGAATTGCACTGTGGTTTGTTTTTGTTTGTTTGTTTTTCTTCAGGTTTTTGGACGTTGTTAAGAATCATTGATGTATGTTTTGTTATACCTGGTCGAACTTTACGCGGTGACAGTCCTGAGATAACCATAGCTGTTGACGGGACTATAACAGACTGACTAGCTAACTAGCTAACTAGGTACTGTATTCATGAGTGCGTCTCAGGCAGTCGACACGGGTAGCAGTATGTAAATTAGACTAAACTCCCAAAACGATGGGCTGATTAGCCTAATTTACATACTACTACCCGTGTTGACTGTCTAAGACGCACTCGTGAATACCCTACCGGGAGAGTCGGGAACCAGATGATAAGCCATACAAACGTACTCTCAGGCCTTGCGTTAATCTCAGAAAAAAATAATCATGAGAAATATTTATCTCTGGAAGCATGCCTACATAAAGATATTAGCACGTGAACGCTGCATAATTATGTTAGTTGTCTTGCCCTGCTATTCATGAAACAGCAGGACAATCTTACACAAACATGGTCAACCAACCTTTAAGGTGCATTTTTGTTGTTGTTGTTGTTGTTGTTGTTGTTGTTGTTGTTGTTGTTGTTGTTTTTGGTTTCATTGTTAACCCTTTCACCGCCAAAGTCGCATTTTGAGCACCACAGTGATTTAACGCGGTCTGTTATCCAAATACCCTTTTGTCTCAGTTTTGGGAAGCAAGGAAAGACCTTATTTGTATATGTCACAGAAGAATCCCCAATACTGCAAATGGATTTTGTTCTCCACCCAGGTAAATTGAATGGACATTTTTGGCTGAAATATGGCTGGCGGTGAAAGGGTTACACGACGAAATAAGGCTTTACGCCCTCTTCGGCCTTTCGGCCATATGGGGCATTAGGGTTTTACTGTTGATGAAATTCATTGTTAAATTGTGACAGTGGTTTTTTGTAACGTGATATTCCTAGACAGCGCGCTCTGGGTTAGACCTGTTGTTATTGCTGTATCATGTTGTTGTTGTTGTTGTTGTTGTTGTCGTCGTACCCTGGCTAAAAGACTTAACTCCAGAGATCATCGTAACAGCCGAAGCACTTGAACACCATGGTACAAATGCACCAGCTAGGGGGATGAGAACATTACGTGTGTGACCGTTTTTTATTTTGTTGTTGTTTCCCCCTAATATACTTGTTATAACAAATTGTATTTCTGCTTTCCTGAATGTATGTTGAGTCTCTGTACCTTTTTACCTTCAAGTTGCTTGATTCAATGGTATGTTGACTACACGTGAGCCAACGAAACAGAGCATGAGGTAGGCCATGTGAGAGACCACAAGAGAGCGAGGGACGGATGGAGAACAGTCAACGAAATTGGCTAAGCATCACAAGAAGTGTTGATACTGGAAACGAGAACAGTGCCAGAGATGCAAGTCGTGGCGCAAAGAAAGAATCCCCAGGAGAACATGTGGAAGGAACAAGATCGCAAACCATATAAACGTAGTCCCATCATCATCATCATCGTCGTCGTCGTCGTCGTCGTCGTCGTCGTCGTCGTCGTCGATGTCGTCGTCGTCGTCGTCGTCATCATCATCATCATCCCCACCTCCTCCACCGTAATCGTCATCATCATCATCATCATCACCACCACCATTATCACCATCATCATCACCATCATCATCATCATCATCATCATCACCACAAATCACAAACACTATCCTGAGCATCATCGTCATGCAAGCTTTTATCTGTAGTAGGCCTATCTCAGTATCTGTGTGCAGGGTAAAGTTAGTTGAGCCAACATGAAGCTGTGCTTGCTGACCTTGCTGTTACTCGGAGTGATGCTCTCGGTGGCCTGGGCGGAACAGCAGGTACGGACAGTTGTATCTTAAAGGGGCATCCTGACGGTTGAGGTGTTTATTTTGCAAGAAACACGTAGAGAGCACCAGGAAAATACCCTTTACGCAGATCGCAACACTTGCTTTGCTCTGGTGTCCTAGAACTCAAACAGCCAAATCGGCAATGCCTCCTTGGCGGAGGTGCTCCG
>CM065680.1:68501214-68506214 GCA_017654935.2 Phymorhynchus buccinoides
TGTCCCTGTGCCACTCAAAGTTTCTTCAAGAATGTCAATGTTGTCATTTGAGTAACGAATGAATCATTGGTATGTTCCATGCAGGAAGTTCCTTGGAATCATAACGCTGCCGTTGTCCTGATACTGTTGAACAACATCATTTGCAAGAGCTGTGTCTGCCCTAAGTACTGTGTCATAAGAGACAGAGTGTCCAGCAGCGTGAAGAAGATTCACAAGGTCTTTGGACCGTGTGGCCTGGTGAACTGTGAGTCCGAGACCAAGGTGCTTTGGGGTCATTTTTCTTCCTTTGGATACTGCGAAAACAATGTCTTGACAAATGCTGAGGACCCTGTTTTTGTTTTTTATTTCTACTTCATGCTCATTGTCATCCTGCTTTTCAGACACGTCTCCTGTACAAAGAAGATTGATCAATATGTACAAGCTCTCAGGTACTATCTTTTCAGCTTGGTCTTGTGTAAGTCCACCAATAATAGTATGTCCTGGGGTGTGCCGTACATCATTGTGAATCTTGAGAGCAACTCTGTACATCCAGCTATATACTTCTTCTTCATGGTGAATGTGACAGTGTTCTTCACCAACAAGATCACTCTCTTCATAACTTTTATCTTCTGACATTTCGGTCAAAGTGTTTTTCATTGCATAGTCACTGAACACAGAAGGCACAATCATAAGTGGCTTCTGCAGAGGCTGTACAAATGTCACTGTGTCACTGCCAAGGAATTTCTCAACCTTCTCCTTGAATCTATTCTGCAGTAGGTACCAGCTTCAAGACAGAAATCCTGTAACAAGACTTTCCTGTAGTGATTCCAAACACTTCAGTGTAAAGACGTGTCCTTTCTCAAGTTCTTTTCAAAGCTCTGACATTACATTTTCAAAGCAGATATCTTCAAGACTCTTGGATTGACCATCATCAGGTTTTTTCTCATGCTTTTTGCAGAAAAGAGCATAACAATTCAGGTGATATTTTCCCTCAGCTGCCATCAAATCTGAAATTCCAGCAAGGCGACATCGCATAACAGGGTCAAATTGGGCCAGCGTCAGCATTTTAGTTGAAGTGTCCTCAAATTCCACGTTGAGAATTATTTTGCCTGTGTCAGTTTGGCAGAAAATACATTTACACCAGTCAACTGCCTTTTGCTTGGATCTGAGTGTTTTCTGCTCAGATTGGGGTGCAGATGACGTGCTAGGTGCAGAGGATGTGCTAGGTTCTTCTTGGGCTGCAACATGTGGCTTGATACGCGCCTTTAAGCTTCCCAGTGTCTTTTTGTGGGTGAAGACACAGTAGCACGATTTATGCCAATGCATTTCATGGACATGGCTTGATATATCAGTAGTTCTGAACCTTTCAAGAGCCTCTATGTAGGTGTCATCATTATACTTTTCTCGTTCTTTCAAAGCTTCTATTACAGTTTTAAAACCAGCACTTGATGCGCCCCGTAATGGGTTCGTTTTACTGGTGCATGTTGGGTCCTGACAGAAAAAACACTCATCCCAGTTGATGTCAGCTCCACCCTGTCGGCATCTGGTGCCCAGTGATGGCAACTTAACTGCTGCTTTCATGGTTCACTTCCTGTTGTAGAAATCTTTACCGGTGCCTTGAACTGGAACCACATGAACTGCTTGTAAAGGTAGAAAAACACACAGCTACGATCTTCTAATCATATTTCCGCATGCAGATTTGAATTCTGCAGGCAAAAATACCTATAGAATGCCATTTACTTTGCCAGATTATGCAAAACAAAACGGGAGATATGGCGCCCTAGTGGTATTCCAGTGGCCATTTTGAAACTGTCATGGCAGCCAAACAAACAAAAATCAGAATGTCCATCCACCTAGGTTTCATCACTTTGTGTTTATAAGCTATCCACAAAAAGTTAAGGATCACTTGCAAACTAATTCATAACTTTCCAAATAAGAAAGCCAATGCGTTGAATTTTGGCCAACATTTAATTCAATGCTTTAGTGATAACGATACACAATTGCCTTCAATTTCGAGCAATCGTTTGGTCTGTACATTTGATCAAAGTGGGTACGTATCGAAATTTGATTTCCCAAAGTCATTGAAATCACAAGACAGGGCATTCTGATGCTCCCAAAAGTTCAGTAATGCGTGTATCCGCCATGGCTGTTCTGGCACTCGACGCAGCGAGTCCTCATGGAGTTGACCAGGGTGGTGAAGATCCTCTGTGGAAGCGCCTGCCACTCAGCCTGCAGCATCTGGTAGAGGTGCTGGGCATCCCTGGGAGGGGGGTGGTTGCTCCTCACTTTGCGATCCAGCTCATCCCAGAGGTTCTCAATCGGGTTGAGATCGGGACTGCATGCTGGCCACTCCATTCTGTTGACTCCAGACTGCTGCAGGAAGTCGTTGACCACCCTTGCCCTGTGGGGGCGAGCGTTGTCATCCTGGTAGACAGCCGGCGGTCCCATCTGCTGCAGTGTAGGCACAGCCAGCGGTCGAAGGATCTCATCCCGGTATCGGAGGCCAGTCAGGTTACCCTGTACATGATACAAGGGTGTTCTGTGGTGAAGGCTGAAGGCCCCCCAGACCATTACAGAACCTCCACCAAAGGCCACCTTTTCTTGGACAGTGGCGTCAATAAAGCGTTCCCCTGGGCGCCTCCAGACCCTCAGTCGGCCGTCGTTGTGGTTCAGGGTGAAGCGTGATTCATCACTGAACAGGACCTGGGACCATTGCTGACGTGTCCACCTCACGTGACGTCTGCAGAAGGCGCGGCGTGCTGCCCTATGGGCTGGAGTTAAGCGTGGCCGTACAGCTGGGCGACGAGAACGGAGGTTAAACCCATGAAGGCGGTTCCGTATGGTCTGCTGGCTGATGTTGATGTTAGTAGCCACCCTCAGCTGCCTTCGAATGATGAAGAGGCTGTTCTTGTCTGCAGGGCTTTCGTTCAATGAGACGATCTTCTGGAGTTGTCTTCTTCGGTCGACCAGATCTGCGTCTTTCATGGACCCTCCCAGTGGCTGTGAAGCGTTGAATCAGTCTGACAATGACCGAGATGGACACCTGAAGTCGCCTGGCCACTTCTCGCTTGGGAACACCATCTTGGAACCATGCAACAGCTCGTCCCCTATCCAACTCGCTCAATTTTCGTCGTGGAGGCATTGTCAAATCAGGCCTAATACTGGTGGTATGTCTTCTTATAAAGCCAAGCAAGAGACAGCATCTCACACATAAACAGCAGTGCTTGCATGTGCATAATGGTTTTTCCATCTGGCTTGTGCAATGTGTTCATGCAGAACGATCCAAAACAAGGTCCTTTTTCGCAAGTTTCCGCTTTTTCTTTTGCTGCCAAGCTCAGTAATAGAGAATCACGTGCAATGTTTCCACTAACACACATCGCCCACTTACAGCTGAACAAGAATTCATAACAATTTGGCTTGACTGAGAAATAAATAACAGGAGCGAACGGAGTTTATTGCGCACCTGTTTTCTCATAGTGATCCTTAACTTTTTGTGAGTAGTGTACTTCAGATCTAGACTGGATGGATGCTTGTAACCCGAAAGGTTTAGCATATTAACCCTTCTCGATTTCAGCCTCTAGTCTAACAGCTAAATTAACATTTGTGCCGGAAATTTAGATTTTTTTGGTTTTGTTTTATTACCTTGGGAATATTGTATCTAATGCATTTATGCTGTTTTCCTGCCAAGTTTTATAGTTTCATGCACTTTGTAGGCACAAATATAGGCGTCCCCATATTACATGGGGACGCTAGTACTGAGAGGGTACAGGATTTTTACGAATGCATAACACAAGCAAAATAGGGCATAGCATTCAGAAAATATTACAGGGAAAAAAATATTACAGGAAAAAAATATTCACATAATTATTGTAGGCCTAACTATCCCTTCTGCGGCGAGAAAACCTTGAATGTTTCGGCGACTGAATTATGGCTTCCTGTTTCAAAACTATTAGTCAAGAGGATCTCTAAAAGTGATTTATTTATTTGTTATGATGCCCTTGAAATGCCAAAACAGTTATTTCCTAAATATGTGAATGCATAGGGGAATACGGGGTAAAACGCGCATGGGCGGGTAAGAAGCTCACCCCAATTATCTCATGAAATGAAGCAAATTTCAATCTCATTTTGCCCATGAGACGAGCGTTAATGTCTAGCATTCGTCTCATGGGCAAATTTGACTTAAATTTTCTTTATTTCATGAGATAATTGGGGTGGGCTTCTTACCCGCCCATGCGCTTTTTACCCCGACTTCCCCTACGCACAGGAAACGCTTTTTTCATGGGTGTCCCCATATGGGGACGCTAGGCTTATGGCTGGTACCCACGTGTCGTCATATCCGGCCACAAGGAGCGTGCCATATTATGGGAGACCGCCATCTTAGTCAGTAACTTTGTTTGAAAAATGCCAGATCGATGCTGTTTACACACAAATCTGACTAAGATGGCGACACTTCCGTTGGATGCGCACGCAGGTGGGGGGGAGCCATATGGGTTAAATTAAATTAACTACGATCTAGGCCAGTAGGGGAAGACGGGGTAAAAAGCGCATGGGCGGGTAAGAAGCCCACCCCAGTTATCTCATGAAATAAAGAAAATTTCAGTCAAATTTGCCCATGAGACGAATGCTAGACATTAACGCTCGTCTCATGGACAAAATGAGACAGAAATTTGCTTCATTTCATGAGATAATTGGGGTGGGCTTCTTACCCGCCCATGCGCTTTTTGCCCTGTCTTCCCCTACATTTTCTTTACTCTTCAAGAGAATGAGACATGATCAATAAAAGTGACATCGTACAGTAGTAGCCTGCAGACCTAAATAGTCAGTCTTGGATGGTTGGATTGCTTTCCTTTTATCTAGTTTACAATTTTGGATTATTCATCAAATGTTTGTTCTGCTCACGACCCGAACACGATCATATAAACTTGGCCTGTGAAATGAATACAAGAACTGCCATGAGTCAGTTTCTATGCAAGGGAGAACACTCATCCAACCTGTGGTAAGTTCCTAAACAACCAATTTAT
>CM065680.1:68511214-68518714 GCA_017654935.2 Phymorhynchus buccinoides
AAAGAGATAGTAAAAGACATGGTAGGCAGAAAAATAGGAAAGGTAAGAAAAAGGGGTGGGCACAGCTTGGTCGAGAACACCCCCGCCACGTGAAGGCTGGCCCACAGGGGCTTGGATTATTATTAACAAACGTATACTCATTTCCAAAAAAGAAACGCGAAAAATTCAGACACTTGTGATCCAATGCTTAAACGTACCGTTTGTAGTTGCTTAATATTCTACCCCATGATCGCTCTTTCAATGCAAAAATAATTTGGTGAGTATTGATAAAGTTTCGCTATAAGGCCGCTATACTCAAAACAAAGACTTCTATTTTGAAAACAAAGACATACATATCAGTATCAATGAATTATAGCACCGTTCTTGAACTAGAAGCATAAATCCGTTTCTTACCAAGAAACTATTTTTCGAAAAAATGTTTTAACCCACCTCCCCTGCATTCTGCCATGCGTGATTCGTCGCTTCAAAAGTGATTACAAGTAAACAATTCAGTCAATTTTGACACTAATCGGAATATAGATCTCGATTTTGAAATTAAAATGTTCACTTTTGGGGAGAAAGAAATACCAATAATCCGTGCATTAAAAACTACAAATGCGAGCAACGCGAAACTGCTATCAACATAAAGACAAATTAATTGGCTATCGCTGGAAGTAAAAAAGATTCAGGGGTCTTGCATCATGGATTTAATTTACGCACACGTGACATGTGCACGATAATACATTGATTAATACGCTGTATATAATGAAGTCCTATGCTTGTTGTTGTAGCTGTCTTTCATCATCTTGTTGCAGACTATAATCCTGTGATCTTTTTGTTGCAGAAAAAATCAAAGACGAGTGCAAGTTAGCCAGGGAAGCAGCTGATGAAGAACAGAAGTAGTGTGAGGGCTGATCCTGTGGGTGCTTCCACATGGAGTTGTATTCTTCTAACAACATAGTGGATTTGCAAATGTGCTTGTATTCAAACCGTGCCAAAGGTGTATTATACATGGGTTTTTTAAAAAATAAATATTGAGTGTTATTCATCCAATTTATTGGAACGTTATATTTGTACTTTCCATTCGGTAGAAACTGCTTAGCTATAATAATCGTGACTCTTTTATTTATGAAGTGTTCATGTTTAATTCGTTCTCAGCCCATTTGAAGCTTACGTTTATGACATCTTGTTTTGAGATTTCGGTATCATAGTTGTTTGCATGTTTTGTTTCTTTGTTTCTTTCTTTCTTTTTGCAATTCAAAGCAGAGGGTGTTTCTCGGATAGTGTAACATTAATTAAAATTTTAGGGACGTTTAGACAATAACAATGTACAGCAGCACATTTCGCTCCCCATCCATATTTTATACAGCTCACACAATGACTCGATTTAGACTTTTTCTGTAGGTAAACAAAATGTGAGCATCGTCCTTTTAACGTGGTGACAGTCCTGACATGGTCTTATTTGTCGACGGGGTTATGTTTGACACTCCTATCCAGGGTAATGGGTCCTAAAGATTCTTCTGTTACCATGGCTGCTCGATTCATTTATGTTCGTTGGATCTAGATAGTATTTGCCAAATTTTACCAAAACATACACCGGGGTACTATTTTACTCTCCTTCCCCATCATTGTATCCAGTTCCAAAATCATCGAATACTATAATAAACGAGAATGGTCAAATCATTTTGGGCATAAAAAGCAGACGAAGAAGGGAGGTGACACAGAGCCTAGTCCTCTACCCTCGTTTTGTAAACCAATGCTTTTCGTTGAAATTTAACCTGTTCTGCCCCTAACCATTATTCCACTGTCCCCATTTTAAAAAACAAAACAAAAAAACTTTGAACTTTCTCTATGAACGGTACAGCGAGTGAAGCATTAGTCGTTATATGCTATCTCTTCTTCTTCTTCTGGTTAAGTGCCCACAATCAACAATTTGATTTTTTATGTTATTGCCTGTTTTCTGTTTGTGTTTGAACTGTTGAATGATAACACTTTTTCTGTTCGTTTTTATGGAGGCGTGTTTAGCAGAGAGGCTTGTTTAATTAAAATTGCTTGTGCTGGCCATCTGGTTTGGGTGATTATTGCTTCAGTCTAGCGTGTGTTGAACAGTGTGATTGTGCTGTACGCGAGAGCGAATGTATTCGTGGGAGGCGTACTTGTGATATACAGTTATGTGATCGCATAAATTCTGTGATAGCGATTGTCCTTGAAATATAACATCCGAACGCCTTCCATCGAATGTTTTCTTTTTTTTCTGTGCTGTCTTTTGCGATGTTTAGTGGCGTTGTTCCCACACCACTCATTCCGAATCCTAACTTGCAGCCACACCCTGATTTGTCAGGTCGCAGAATCCGAAACCAGCAGTCCAAGGTGTAGAATCTATGTTAGGCCATCAGTAGGCAACAAACCGAGGAGACACTGCACTGCTGCTGAGTCCCTTCGGTGGAGTTCAGTGGAGCCTGTCCTGGCAGGATACCACCTACTAAGCCCCCTACTGACGATACTATTTTGTTAGTCGCAGAGCCAGCGTGAGTGAGGTCCTCCTCCGATGGCGCCACCACAACCGTCCACCGACAGGTCCCCAGAACATACTGATCCCCATGACTTTGACCCGAACGCACCATGGCATAGACTGGATTGGAAATCAAAACTGAGGTCACCATGAGAGCAGGGCATGCAAGGCAACAGAATTTGAGACATTTGTTTGTTTTTCTTTTTTAATGATTGATAGAAATGAGGCAGATAACTATGATGATGATGATGATGATGATGCCATAGAGTTTCGCATCGGCCTGAGACTACTTGACAGGGCTGTACTCTACGCTTCCTTTCATAATGATATCCCGGCGTTAACCAGGCCCGAGAACTACAGACACCTGCAGTGTTAGTAATGAATTAGGACCGAGAAAAAAACAACCCTCGCCTCTGATGGGATTCGAACCCGAGACCTACCAGCGAGTAGTCCGCGACGCTGCCATTGCGCCACGGCGGCTGGTGTTCTGTCGATTTTTTTATTAAGATGGTTTCGGTTGATAAAATCACATACAGATGAAAAACAAAACAGCACTATCACACATTCCGGTTCCCAAATACTCCTAGCCTTAAAAAGATAAAAACACACAAACACCCAAAAATCAAAGATGCACTTTTTGTGTCTCCCAAACGCTTTTAATGTGTCTGGTCGAAGTCAAAGATCAATGTTTAAGAGTTTTAAATGTCAGCCAGTGCTTTTTTTATTCCGCTTTCTGTTGTTGTGACGCTTATTGATCAAACTGTCCGCGTTTTGTTCACCCAGTGCTATAAAGAAAGGGAGTATATTGGAACGGGAAGAAGGCCTGTGCGCTTCTCTTGCGCACGGGTTTCCGCACGGAATCTCCGCATGTATGTGTACCGTACCCTTAATGTCTGTCTGTTTGTTCCTGCCTGACTACCTATGTATGTTGCCCCGATAGCGTTTGAACAGAGGTATATAGGGGGTTAAAATTTGACATGCGGATATTCAAGCGAAGGTCATTGGTCAAAGGGCAAGGTCACTGGAGCCGATAATGCTGCCACGCGCGCCGCTGGTTGATCAAGCGTTTTCACGCTCAAGGCTGTCAATTTGTGTCTGTTTGTTCCTGGCCGACACTCCATATATGTTACCACGATAGCGTTTGAACAAAGGGACCTTGAACTCTGACATTTTTCATTGGGGATAGGTAGACAGGATATCTAGGCCAAGTTCGAAAATGAAGGTCACTGGTCAAAGCAAGGTCACTGGAGCCCAAAATGCTACCACGCGGCTGGAGATCTAGCGTTTTCACGTTCTGTTTTGTTTTGTTTTTTAATTAAAGATGTATTCCAATCATCGCAGCCTAACATAGGCCTACTTAAACTGGACCGTTCGTAGCGAACACTGGTGGAAATCCTGATGACACTCGATCGTTGTCCCCGACATGATCATTGAAAAACAGAAACACTGCAGAAAGACATTCGCAGCTTAAAGGGAAAACAACCGATCCCAGGGATCGGGTCTCTTTCGCCAGAAAAGCTCTGCCTCGCGGTGGCTCGCACAACAGGGAACAAGGAAGGGCGAACCGTCTCTCTCGCCAGTAATGATTCAAATGCGGCGCGCGCGGAATGAAATTCTGCTTAACGTCCTCTGGTCTGGAACAGACACATATGAGACACTAGTAGATATAAATATGGTGGGAACGGTCCTTGGAGGCAATGCCCGAAGGCAGTGCAACACCAGGAGGGTCCCGAATGTTTAACAATACAGATGTATAATTATAATTGCGGCGCGCGCTCAGCGCCTCCCCTCTTTTATAGTCCGGCCGTACCTTTAACTGCCACTGTGGACGAGCTCAATGAGGTGGTTCGATCAAATGACAGTGAAAGTATGAAATTAGACGACCGAGCTGATGAGTTGGAGCAGGCGCAATTCGGTAAGGATCGCCTCAGTGCCTGAGTGGGAAGGAGACCTCGTGAAGAAAGTGTGTAAGGAGGCCGGACTCGCGATCAGATGACATGATGGCACCGGGTAGGGAAGAAGGAGGAGGGTGCTTCCAAGAGTCGTTCCATCCTGGTGAAGTTCGCTTCTCATCGTCATAAAAGCATAGTGATGGGGGTGAAGAAGGCCCTCAGTCTCAGATTACCTAACTATCGACCTATACGAAGACACTCCTGTACGTGAATTTACACAAGTTCTAGGGGTACGTTAATTTTATATGGCTTTCCGTCTTGATTTTTTTTCTCCAACGCAATCAGCAAGCAGCTAACTATAACACAAGGCTGTCTTAAACAAGCGCTAGCAGCCTTATTATTTGCGTTGCTGTTCACTTCCGTGGCCTCTGGACAGAACCGGATTTCATTCTTTGCAGAATTAATTCACCGTGGTCTTCGTTATCAAGCTTCATTTGTTGCCAAGGAAAGGACAGCAAGGGTCAGCGTGGGGACGAAATGGGTCCTCCGGTTATTAATCAAAGACCCGCCAGGTCACGTGTCAAAATCACGGGTTTCTTATAGCTAATATCAAATTTTGCTTGGACCAGGTTTGACTCCCATACGGCAAATGTCCCCAAATTGAAAACGAAACATCATTTTAAAGACCCCCCACGTCACGTGTCACATTCCCTCTTATGCTTGGAAGATTTCTTAAGATTTCTTACCGGTTATAAGAGGGAAAACACGTGAAAACCATGCTTTTGACACGTGACGTGGTGGGTCTTTAAAGAGCAGTCTCAATTTGAAGTTGGGGACATTTGTATGTGGGTCACAGCTACCCAGAAAAAAACCAAGGGACTTAATCGTGGTGCGTCAGTGTGTCTTTTTAAAAAAACTGCAGCTTTTGTTGCTTTCTTCTTCTTTTTCTTTCTAATCTAATTCGTAAAGAAAGACTGATAGGCCTAGTAAATTGGGTGTTTTGTTCGCTTGTTTAAGGGAGTTTGTTTATCAAATCATAAACACAATTATAGTATGAAAAAGGCATCAAGCGAACGCTTATTCAATATTCAAACCCGGCCCCAAAAAAGACAACTGCACGAAAAGAGATGGTGAATAGATTATATTTGCACATCAGCACATAGAGAAGGTGAGATTAGCGTCCGTTAGAGATCCGTATGGACGGTATACCTGAAGACGGTGAGGTCTTCCCGGGATTAAGCACATTTAGAAAGCATGTACTTATATACTTATGACTTATGATAATGAAATAAAATGTATAAAAAGAACAAAGAAAATACACATACACACACGCACGTGCACACACACACACGCACACGCACACGCGCACACACACGCGCACGCACACGCACACGCACACACGCGCACACACACGCGCGCACACACACGCACACACACGCACACGCACGCACACGCACGCACGCACGCACACGCACACGCACACGCACACACACACACACACACACACACACACACACACACACACACACACACACACACACAAAGAGATAGCTTACTTACTTCAAAAGACAGAAAGGCATTCAATAAACAGAGGAATAAAGTGAACTCAATGAAGAGAAGGGCAATGAAAACATACTTTCAAGATTTGGTAACTTCCTCCCAGAATCAGAAATCAATTTGGAAAGCTATTAACCTTTTGACTAACAGAAATTCTGACCATAAAGCGCATTGTCCAATATCAGAATTATCACCTGATGATTTAAACTCTCATTTCGCTAATGTTGCTGATAAGTTAATCACCAATGACAAAACACATGAAAATGATTTACAAGAACTGGGTGATTACTGTCGTTCAAAAAATATTTCAACACCCTTTACCATACTGCCCATTTCTGTGACTGAAACGTTGAATTACTTATTACATTTAAAACAGTCAGGATCAAGGGACTTAGATGGATTAGATAGTAAGATTTTAAAACTAGCTGCACCTGCCATTGCAGACACGCTTACTTATGTTTACAGTCTTTGCATTGATAAAGGACAATTTCCTACCCAATTTAAACAAGCAAAAGTAATACCCTTTTATAAATCAGGTGATCGTACCAATCCCTCGAATTATCGCCCTATATCAGTACTTTCGCTCCTGTCAAAGCCACTGGAAAAACATATTCAATTGAATTTATGTAAGCATCTGAACCATTACGATCTACTTCATGAAAATCAATCAGGTTTTCGTGAAAACCACTCGTGTCACACATCTCTGACACATCTTACTGACAGATGTCTTTCAAATATTAATAATAACGAGTTTACTGGAATTCTTTTTATTGACTTTGCTAAGGCATTTGATGTTATTAATCATGCCCTTTTGACAAGAAAACTTAAGTACTACAATTTGTCCAGTCACGCCATTACATTTATTTCCTCTTTTCTTTGCGACCGTCAACAGCTCGTTGAAATCAGCTCAAAAAGATCAACATTATTACCAATTAAGTTTGGAGTTCCTCAGGGCTCAGTATTAGGACCCATTTTATTTTCTCTTTATGTAAATGACTTACCGCTATGTTTACAATGTTCCTCTGAAATGTTTGCTGATGACACATCTTTACAGTCTTGTAATAGTAACCCTAACGAATTGGTAAATGACCTCCAGAAAAATGTTGAAAAATTAGTGAACTGGACTGAAGAAAATCATATGTCTCTAAATGCTACCAAAACAAAATGCATGTATGTTACCACGAGACAAAAAAGACAGAAAATGAACTCCTCGTTCCCATCATTGTTCATTCAAGATCAAAAGATAGAAGAAGTATCTTCACATAAAGTCTTAGGTGTTGTTATAGACAATAATTTATCATGGTCAAATCATATATCTAATCTTGGCAAACGCATTTCAAAAAGAATATATCAACTTGCAAGAATAAAAATATTTTTGAATCGTGACGCACGAAAAAGCTTTTTTCATGCACATATCTTATCCCTTATAAATTATGCATCAACTCTTTGGGACAATAGCAGCGAAACAAATCTGAAACAATTAAATCGTTTACACAAACGAGCCATAAAATTAATACAGTTGAAGTCCAGTTCACTCACTAAATGTGATTACAAATCTTT
>CM065680.1:68523714-68526214 GCA_017654935.2 Phymorhynchus buccinoides
CATCGTACACACCCACCCACCCAGCCCCTCCTCACACCCATTCACGTTCCATCTCTCCTCCTCCTCCTCCATCTCTTCGTCTCTTCATGTCATCGTACACACCCACACACCCAGCCCCTCCTCACACCCATTCACGTTCCATCTCTCTCCTCCTCCTCCTCCATCTCTTAGTCTCTTCATGTCATCGTACACACCCACACACACAGCCCCTCCTCACACCCATTCACGTTCCATCTCTCTCCTCCTCCTCCTCCATCTCTTCGTCTCTTCATGTCATCGTACACACCCACACACACAGCCCCTCCTCACACCCATTCACGTTCCATCTCTCCTCCTCCTCCTCCATCTCTTCGTCTCTTCATGTCATCGTACACACCCACACACCCAGCCCCTCCTCACACCCATTCACGTTCCATCTCTCCTCCTCCTCCTCCATCTCTTCGTCTCTTCATGTCATCGTACACACCCACACACCCAGCCCCTCCTCACACCCATTCACGTTCCATCTCTCCTCCTCCTCCTCCTCCATCTCTTCGTCTCTTCATGTCATCGTACACACCCACACACCCAGCCCCTCCTCACACCCATTCACGTTCCATCTCTCCTCCTCCTCCTCCATCTCTTAGTCTCTTCATGTCATCGTACACACCCACACACACAGCCCCTCCTCACACCCATTCACGTTCCATCTCTCCTCCTCCTCCTCCTCCATCTCTTCGTCTCTTCATGTCATCGTACACACCCACACACACAGCCCCTCCTCACACCCATTCACGTTCCATCTCTCTCCTCCTCCTCCTCCATCTCTTCGTCTCTTCATGTCATCGTACACACCCACACACCCAGCCCCTCCTCACACCCATTCACGTTCCATCTCTCCTCCTCCTCCTCCATCTCTTCGTCTCTTCATGTCATCGTACACACCCACACACCCAGCCCCTCCTCACACCCATTCACGTTCCATCTCTCCTCCTCCTCCTCCATCTCTTCGTCTCTTCATGTCATCGTACACACCCACACACACAGCCCCTCCTCACACCCATTCACGTTCCATCTCTCCTCCTCCTCCTCCATCTCTTCGTCTCTTCATGTCATCGTACACACCCACACACACAGCCCCTCCTCACACCCATTCACGTTCCATCTCTCCCTCCTCCTCCTCCATCTCTTCGTCTCTTCATGTCATCGTACACACCCACACACCCAGCCCCTCCTCACACCCATTCACGTTCCATCTCTCTCCTCCTCCTCCTCCATCTCTTCGTCTCTTCATGTCATCGTACACACCCACACACCCAGCCCCTCCTCACACCCATTCACGTTCCATCTCTCCTCCTCCTCCATCTCTTCGTCTCTTCATGTCATCGTACACACCCACACACCCAGCCCCTCCTCACACCCATTCACGTTCCATCTCTCCTCCTCCTCCTCCTCCATCTCTTCGTCTCTTCATGTCATCGTACACACCCACACACACAGCCCCTCCTCACACCCATTCACGTTCCATCTCTCCTCCTCCTCCTCCTCCATCTCTTCGTCTCTTCATGTCATCGTACACACCCACACACCCAGCCCCTCCTCACACCCATTCACGTTCCATCTCTCTCCTCCTCCTCCTCCATCTCTTCGTCTCTTCATGTCATCGTACACACCCACACACCCAGCCCCTCCTCACACCCATTCACGTTCCATCTCTCCTCCTCCTCCATCTCTTCGTCTCTTCATGTCATCGTACACACCCACACACCCAGCCCCTCCTCACACCCATTCACGTTCCATCTCTCTCCTCCTCCTCCTCCATCTCTTCGTCTCTTCATGTCATCGTACACACCCACACACACAGCCCCTCCTCACACCCATTCACGTTCCATCTCTCCTCCTCCTCCTCCTCCATCTCTTCGTCTCTTCATGTCATCGTACACACCCACACACCCAGCCCCTCCTCACACCCATTCACGTTCCATCTCTCTCCTCCTCCTCCTCCTCCATCTCTTCGTCTCTTCATGTCATCGTACACACCCACACACCCAGCCCCTCCTCACACCCATTCACGTTCCATCTCTCCTCCTCCTCCTCCTCCTCCATCTCTTCGTCTCTTCATGTCATCGTACACACCCACACACACAGCCCCTCCTCACACCCATTCACCACGTTCCATCCTATTATGCCCCCCCTTCCTCGCAGTAGGCTTAGTACCTTAATCCGCACAATCTGGCTCAACTGAAAAAGAAACACACTACCGTGTGTCAGTTGCACAAAAGAACAAGAAAATCCAAAGGTGTCAACCTAACGGAGACAGATTGGGGGAGGGAGGGAGGGAGGGAGGGAGGGGAGGGGAGGGATATGAAACCGAGGTTAATCTACAAACAAACATCGATATATCGACTAGACGAATATCCAAAAGCAATCTGTTGTCATCTGGCCAGCAGCTGTTTCACATAATAAACATACTGTTGGGGGAAAACAAAACAAAAAAGAAACGCAACAACTTCTTACTTTG
>CM065680.1:68533714-68538714 GCA_017654935.2 Phymorhynchus buccinoides
TTGTTGTTTTTTTGGGGGGTTTGGGGGGTTTTTTCTGTCTGTCCCAAGGATATCTCCCGAACCGCTTGACCGAATCGCGTCACATTTTGTGTGAATGTGTGCCTCCTTAATAGGAAGAGATCGGCGCAAACCATTTTGCCGTCGTGACCTTGACCTTGACGTACGACCTTGAAAACCGAAAATCTATTTTTAGCCATATCTCGGGCACCGATCAACATAGGATGTTGAAACTTGGTATGAAGGTGGTTTGGCTTATGCCCGTTCTGATGATGGCATACCGATCAAGGTCAAGGTCAAGGTCAAAAAGATCGCTGGAGCCTGAAAATCGGAGGGTCATTTTTTTCTCCTTCTGTCTGTCCCAAGGATATCTTTCGAACGGGTTGACAGAATCACGTCAAATTGTGTGTGCTGGTGTGTCACCATGAGAGGAAGGCATCCGCGCAAACCATATTGCCGTCGTGACCTTGACCTTGGCGTACGACTTTGAAAACCGAAAATCTTTCAGGGGCCATAACTCCCACACCGTTAGTGTTAGAGTCTTCAAATTTGGCATGAAGGTACTTTGGCTTATGCCCGTTCTGATGGTGGCATACCGATTAAGGTCAAGGTCACGGTCCGGGCGATCCGTAGGCCTTGAAAGTGGTAGGGGTCTACACATTGGGTTTTAAGCCATATTTTCCACATTGGTACTTGACAGAAGTGCTTCAGATTGTGTGTGGTACTGTATACCCTAGAGACGAAAACATCCGAGCATAAATTATCACCATGCTGACCTTGACCTTGAAGTGTGACCTTGAAAACCGAAATTTCCTTCTTTGCGCTATATGTTTCTTCTTCAAGCTGTATCTCGTGAACTAGAAAACAGAATCCCTTCCAATTTTGTGTCAGGATGTGACACTCTACGGGGTGTCGCAAGTGCGTGGCATTGCTGGTGACGGACATGTCTGCCGCTCGGCGACGCCCTTGTTTAGAACTGTTGCGTCAGCTAAAGGAGAATCGGGGAGTGTAAATTGATATAGGGCCGCAAGAGTGAAGGTGGGGTGGGGAATTGTACTCCGAGCTACTCAATCAAGGCTAGTCTTTAAAAGGTGCAATAATAAAGTGAGAGCAAGACAAGACTGAACTGAGAACAGGCATTTGCCTTTGTGTTGCTACATGTATTCAGGGGTTTTCCCGACACGCCCATGCGCGTGTTTTTTCTTTCAATTTTTCCTTTCGTATGTCATTTTGTGTAGGATTTTGTTCTTCTTTTTTTTTTTGTAGTCCCGGTTCTATAAGAACGGGATCTCGTTAGAATGGGAAGGAGCCATGTGCGTTGGTCTGACCGGCTATGTGTGTGCGTGTGTGACCGAAATGTGTTCCACTTCATAGCGCCTAAACCACTGAAACCAATCTGAACAAAACTTGGCAGAATTGTTCCTTTGGGTGTCTAGATGCTGCACGTAGCATTCGTAGCATTTCGAAGGGGCCAATAGCACAGTGAGAGTGAGAGCTGAGGAGCTCCAAAAACACGTGCTCGTAGTTTCAAAACTGTTGGCATTATTAGACCACAATAACCATATATTTCCGTGATCAGCATCATTGGGGGACTGCAGTGGAAAACAATTTGATGTGCTCAGGGGGAGTACATATGTGTGGGTGTTGCTTGTACTGGGACTACGTTTACATGGCGCTTCCATCTTGTTTTGTATTTATTTCTGTATCCCTTGTACTCTACCTAATCACTTGCGCAAAGTCGCTAACCAGGCTGTACTGGAACTGTGGGCCGAGTGCAAAGGGATAAAGCCATTCAATCGGCAGGGCTGTTTTACATGACAATTCTCTTTTGTTTGTTTTGCTTTGTTTTGTGTTTTGTGTTACGTGCACTCTGTGTGTATGTATGTATGTATGTATGTATGTATGTATGTATGTATGTATGTATGTATGTATGTGTGTAGAGGTGGGGGGGAAAACCGGTTTGAACCGAAAAACCGGTGCTTAACTTTCGCGGTTCAAAACACCGGTTCGAGTTGGCTGTGAACCGGGTTTTGAACTGCAAACTGAAAGTAAGTTTTTCTTAGAATAACGCATTCTTTTCGAAGACCAACACTGATTATCAGCGCAGATTGGGTGTTTGTAAACCAAGAGTAGCTGTTTCTAGTTTGTGGTGGTGTATGGCTTTGACTTTGACTGAGTGTTGAGTTGAGTGTGTGTGTTATAAGTCATAAGTTTCTTTATTGTGTGTGTGTTTGTGTGTGTGTGTGTGTGTGTGTGTGTGTGTGTGTGTGTGTGTGTGTGTGAATGTTCTCACAAATAAATATGTGTTTCCATAGGTGAAACTAGTGATGCGAGTACTGGTAAAAAAAACGGCTCGGTAAAACCGCTTCGGATTTTTGAACCGGTTCTCAACTCTGTATGTATGTATGTGTGTATGTATGTAGTGACGTCAGACCATGGCGACCAGAGCGGCTGTGTCTTCACGTCGCTCTGCTTGAATTGTTGCTTGAGTCACTAGCACTTCCGTGGTCACTGTCCTCGTCAATACAGTCAGTCCAGAAATGGCACCTGCAATTGGTCGCTGAATTGAAAACTTCAGTGAGAGCTGCTCTGCAGAATGGCGCCATGCAACTATTAGTGTTACATTTCGTTTGAAATTTTCTGGACAATGATGCATATTTGTAGATTTTACAAAATTTGCAATAAAGTAATTGATATGTATGTATGTATGCATGTATGCATGTATGTATGTATGCATGCATGCATGTATGTATGTATGTATGCATGTATGTATGTATGTATGTATGTATGTATGTATGTATGTATGTATGTATGTATGTATGTATGCATGTATGTATGTATGTAGTCTTTGCCAGAATGAGTCGTCTTTAGTAGGCCTATAGGTTGTGTTGGTGGTTTTAGCTTGTCAGACTGGACAACAACAAAAAAGCAAGAACTCAAATAAAACATACATCTTTTTTTTTACCAGCAATCTTAGCAATTCTTAGAGTTGAAGCCATAGTTGGCTGGCGGCCCGAAACAAGTCATACCAAACTAAAGCCAGTAAAATAAACTATGACTTATAGATATACCCGTACACATAAAAACAAAATGCTCGACTGAAATATGTCATTTTAAATATTTTATCATAGGGGAACCCCCGTTCTGCTATAAAGGGAGGGGGGTACATTTTGAACAAATGACAACTTTTTCGTCGCCACTGGGCTTAACATGTGCTAAGTGCATGGACACACGGGACCTCGGTTTATCGTCTCATCCGAAAGACTCCACGTTCAGACCATATAAGGCCAAGTGTAAAGTGAGAGGTTCGAACTCCGGGTTTACTTGACACAAGGCGAACGCGATACCTCTGTGCCACTATACACCACAGAAGAGAAGGAGCGATATAGGGGTGTGGATGGCGGTTCATGGCAAAGGGAGGAGTTTGAGGGTGGAAAAAAAAAGTAGGGGCCTAAAGGGTCAGCCACACGTCAGCTAGAATCGCACGACTGTACGATACGATTCGATCACGTGGTCTCCAAGAGCAAATGTGATTCCCGCGCCGGCTTCGAGATCAACGTGATCGAATCGTATCGTACAGTCGTGCGATTTTAGCTGACGTGTGGCTGGCTCCGTTCAGGAAAATAAAACGTGGACATGGAGAAAAGGGGGCAAGCTGACACACAACGTCACATGGAGAGAGAGAGAGAGAGGGGGGGTGGGGTGTGGAAGGGGGTGAGAGGAAGAGAGACAGACAGAGACAGAAAGAGAGACGCAGATACAGAGAGAGAATCAGTGAACTAGTCAGTCAATGTCTAGATTTTTTTGGAGGGGGGGGGGGGTGGAGGGGGAGAGAGGAAGAGAGACACAGACAGACAGACAGACAGACAGACAGAGACAGAAAGAGAGACACAGATACAGAGAGAGAATCAGCGAACCAGTCAGTCAATGTCTAGATTTTGTTGGAGGGGGGGGGGGGAGGGGAAGAGAGGAGAGAGGACATAGACAGACAGACAGAGATAGAAAGAGAGACACAGATACAGAGAGAGAGAATAAGCGAACCACTCAGTCAATGTCTAGATATTTTTTGCACAGTTGACAACATTTTCATCGACCTGACCGATGCAGTTTTCAGTGTCTGATTACAGTCTGAACCGAGAACAGCTTGGGGCGGGATCCAATTAAGGCTGCATTTAATCAGTGACCATCGACAAAGTGAAAGAAATTCGGTCATTCCCTTCATCATCTCTCTCTTCTCTCTCTCTCTCTCTCTCTCTCTCTCTCTCTCTCTCTCTCTCTCTCTCTCTCTCTCTCTCTCTCTCTCTCTCTCTCTCTCTCTCTCTCTCTCTTCCCCCGAAGTCGGAGTGTGGCTGCCTACGTGGCGGGATCAGTGATCAAAAACGTTCACACACTACACAGAATGTTCTCATCCCTATCTCAGTGATGCATTATTTTGTACCATAGTGTTCAGGAGCTTCGGCTGTTGGGATGATCCCTGGAGTCTTTTAGCCAAGGTACACCAACAACAACATTGCTCTCTCTCTCTCTCTCTCTCTCTCTCTCTCTCTCTCTCTCTCTCTCTCTCTCTCTCTCTCTCAGTTTGTTTGAAGCCCCAAGGGCTGTACATAACTTCAATATAATAACATAGTATGCACGCGCACGTGCGTCCGCACACATGCACAAGACTACACATTCTCTCTCTCTCTCTCTCTCTCTCTCTCTCTCTCTCTCTCTCTCTCTCTCTCTCTCTCTCTCTCTCTCTCTCTCTCTCTCTCTCTCTCTCTCTCTCTCTCTCTCTCTCTCTCCCCGTGCCTCTCATACCAGTGTTTGTGTGTACACACCATGTGTACCAGTACCACCCCGCGCGTGTGCGCGCGTGTGTGTGAGCACGCGCGCGCGTGTGCGCATGTGTGTGTGTGTGCGTGTGTCAGTGTCTTTGTGCATGCCTATGTGCGCGCCGTGTAATAATACTAAGTTTCTGTGACCGCGTGCACGTACGTATATATGCAACGAATTCTAGCCTA
>CM065680.1:68548714-68576214 GCA_017654935.2 Phymorhynchus buccinoides
TTAAATTTACCTGGGTAGAGAATAAAATCCATCTGCAGCATTGGGGATTCTTCTGTGACATATCTAAAATAAGGTCTATCCTTACTTCCCAAAACTAGGACAATAGGGTATTTGAATAATAGACCCCATTGTGATGCCTTTTAGTGACATAGGTGTTAAATCACTGTGGTGCTAAAATGCGACTTTGGCGGTGAAAGGGTTAATGGACTCCAACTAACAGGGCGCTAATCTTGTCTCTAGGTAAGCCTACATTGATTGACATTGTAGGGTATATAGTTAAGCGGCGAAAGGCTGACAGCCCCAGGCCTGTCCGTTTTCTCATGATACGGTTAGACATTTTTGGTACTCCCATGCAGTCCTAGTTCCATAACAAAGAGGGAGTATACTGCAACGGGCTCCATTCATAAAGGTATATCTATTTTTTCCTCCTCAGATTTCACACAATATTAGCTTACTCGACCTTACTCGGATGCGTTTCTGTCTTGTCTGTCTCTCTGTGTTTGTCTATCCCGCTGTCTTTCTGTTTGTCTGATTTTGTTGCTGTAAACCCATACGTGCTGGGGTATCTCCAGCCTAAATTACTGAACCAACCAGGATGAAAATTGGCAGAATCATTCCCGATATCCTTACGGTGATGTCCGTTTTGTCAGTTCACCCAGAGATACCGTGTTTAGTACTACAAAATGGTTATTACGAAATGGAACATCAGAATAACACCGCCGTACAATGGCGCGACTATGCTGTTGAAATGTCATATGACTGTGACAAGTGACGATATCTGCGTCATCATGTCCGTATAATTGTGGTACATTATGTGGCGGTCAATTTACCAGGTAAAAAACGAGTTTCTAATCAGCAAAACTGATTGTTATTCATATACACCTTCTACAAAAATGATATACAGATGTGTTCCTTTTAGCAACAGTAGTTTAGTTTCAGGATAATAATGGATAGGCTTATAAGTGATCTATCATTGTTAAAACGCATCTATCCCAAATTGCTATTAACCTCTTTCAACGCCAGCCGTTGTTCAGCTAAACTGTTTCTGTCAAACTTGCCATGTTAAATATTGAGTATGCAATCCTCCAGATTCCTTTATCACTAAAAACAAATTAAGAACAAAATGGCTTTGGATAACGGACCCTGATTAAATAGCGGCTGTCAAACTTGTGAATGTATAAAGTTAGGCTCCCTGCGGTTGCGCGAGAGGAAAGGTGGACGTGACAATCTGTATTGCCCTACCCTTGACATGATGAGTTCTTTACATACCCTGGCAGCAATGGGTTTAACTGATGGGTGCTTCAACCTCACCCTGTACCCGTAGGGGCCTGCAAATGTAATTAGGCCTTTTACGGCATAGACAAGCTGCTGTTGTCATTGCAGTAACCGCAGACAACAACGCAAATGTGCACCCCCCAGTTATGAAGTTGCGCAGCCCCAGTGTTTACGCAGGACTCATTTGGATCAGCTTTTGCATCAATGGACCCAAAAAGTTACGCCTGTGCTTGAAAAGGCCGTTGCCGCGTGTCTTCTAGCTGATGGGTAAAAAAACTAACAACAACATAAAAACAAACTAAAACAAAACCGAGATGGTGGAGGATGGTGGTTTTGTTGGGTTTTAATAAGTTAATAACATGGCATGCTTCATTTGTGGGAGAGATCATGACACAATAAACAAAGGTTAAAAATAATTCAAAAGAACATCTGCTTCTTTTTTTTTTTTAAACATAACTTTCGGGTGAGACGACAAAAACCGAGGTCCTGTGTGCTTACGCACTTCACTCACGTTAAAGGACCCAGTGGCAACAAAGGAGCTGTCCATTGGTCAGAATTTATCCCCCTCCCCCCTCTCCCCTTCCTCTTCAATCACATTCAAAAATCCCGCAAGCAAACCAAACATTCTCTAAGGCCTTAGAGAATTTTTGAGCAAACCAAAAAAGTTATGCTATACTCATAAACAACGCAGAATACAGAACAAATGGAGGCGTTGTGTTGATGCAAACGGTTTAATTAAACAATGAGGTTATAGGGGCGGATCCGAGGGGCGTTTCCTGGGTTTCCGGACACCCTCCCTCTCCCCCCCCCCCCCCCCTCTATTCCAAGATGTACCTTATGCATATACTTTCCTTCCTCATCAGTCACACAAAAATTGCATGCAAAAAACAAATTGGGTGGCGCGCCTCTGGCTGCGACGCGCTCTCCAGGTGACAGCAACCTGAATTTCACAGAGATGCCTCTGTGACTATAAAGTACCTCCTAATACCTACAAAGGTGAAATGTAGGAAAATGACTCGATTTTTGCCTTAATAATCACTAAATTGCGAATCATTTGGTCCGCTCCTGAGATTTGAAGACTGAGGAGAACATTAATATATTATTTTAATAGTAAGCTTAATTGTTGATCTCCATCAACAAGTTAAGCAATATATTTGTTGCCTTTAATTGTTTGTTTGTTTGTTTGTTTGCCTGTTTATGAACAAAACGTATCAAAAGTGTTACCTATGTGTTTTGATGTAGTTTTGTGGTGGGTTAGAATATCATTTAAACAACGTTTCCGGCATTAAAATCTGCAGTTAATCTGTCTGGTCATCAAAATAAAGGAATTTCGTTTTTATTTTAATGGTGTTTTACTAACCGACAGCTATCGCCTTTACCTAATCAACAGAATGGTTACGAATTTGATTGACAATCAGTGTTTTGGCAACTTTGTAGCCTATGTCATGTTGGGAAAGGTGGCTAGGTGGAAACGTGGGAAGGGACCTGGCTGATGCTTGGGCACTGAGAGAAAACGAATATTACGAATCAGTCAATCAATCTACCTGGGGAGGGGGGGGGGGGAGAGAGAGAGAGAGAGAGAGAGAGAGAGAGAGAGAGAGAGAGAGAGAGAGAGAGAGAGAGAGAGAGAGAGAGAGAGAGAGAGAGATAGAGAGAGAGAGAGACTATGTCATATTGGGAAAGGTGGCTAGGTGGAAACGTGGGAAGGGACCTGGCTGATGCTTGGGCACTGAGAGAAAACGAATATTACGAATCAGTCAATCAATCTACCTGGGAGAGGGGGGGGGACAGAGAGAGAGAGAGAGAGAGAGAGAGAGAGAGAGAGAGAGAGAGAGAGAGAGAGAGAGAGAGAGAGAGAGAGAGAGAGAGAGAGAGAGAGAGAGAGACTCGAAATGTTTTTCGAAACGAGAGAGAGAGAGAGACAGAGAGAGAGAGAGAGAGAGAGAGAGAGAGAGAGAGGGGAGGGAGGGAGAGATAGAGAAAAATAAAATCAATTAATCCGCCTACCTGGAGGGGGGGGGAGAGAGAGAGGGGGGTGAGGAGAGAGACAGAGACAGAAAGAGAGAGAGACACACACAGATAGACAGAGACAGACAGATAGACACAAAGAGAGAGAGAGAGAGAGAGAGAGAGAGAGAGAGAGAGAGAGAGGAGAGAGAGAGAGAGAGAGAGAGAGAGAGAGAGAGAGACTATGTCATGTTGGGAAAGGTGGCTAGGTGGAAACGTGGGAAGGGACCTGGCTGATGCTTGAGCACTGAGAGAAAACGAATATTACGAATTAGTCAATCAATCTACCTGGAGAGAGAGAGAGAGAGAGAGAGAGAGAGAGAGAGAGAGAGAGAGAGAGAGAGAGAGAGAGAGAGAGAGAGAGAGAGAGAGAGAGAGAGAGAGAGAGAGAGAGAGAGAGAGAGAGAGAGAGAGAGAGAGAGAGAGAGAGAGAGAGAGAGAGAGAGAGAGAGAGAGAGAGAGAGAGAGAGAGAGAGAGAGAGAGAGAGAGAGGAACTCGAGAAACGAGAGAGAGACAGAGAGAGAGAGAGAGAGAATGAGGGAGGGAGGGAGAGATAGAGAAAAATAAATCAATTAATCCGCCTACCTGGAGGGGGGGGGAGAGAGAGAGGGGGGTGAGGAGGGAGAGACAGAGACAGAAAGAGAAAGAGACACACACAGATAGACAGAGACAGACAGATAGACACAAAGTGAGAGAGAGAGAGAGAGAGAGAGAGAGAGAGAGAGAGAGAGAGAGAGAGAGAGAGAGAGAGAGAGAGAGAAGAGAGAGAGAGAGAGAGAGAGAGAGAGAGAGAGAGAGAGAGAGAGAGACGAGAGGAGGGAGGAGGGTCATAGAGATAGGCCAACAAAGACAAAGAAAAAACCCACATCGAAGGAGAGATGATCGATAGATTCGTACTTGTATTTGTTTTTCTCAGAACCTTCGACCGTCATTCTCTCTTTACTTCGAGTGTTTGAAGCCTATATCTGGAACAATGCCTCTTGTTATAGAGCTGCTGTGTAGGGTGACCAGCATTGTGTCAGAAACCCGCGGGCGTTAAGTCACATCGATCTATAGCCTAGTAGTAAGTACCTTTTGATCTATGACATTTGACCCAGGAAACTATGCTGACTTCCAAAAGATACGCGAATGAGCTATAGGTCCTACACTGTTTACCGCAGAGAGAGAGAGAGAGAGAGAGAGAGAGAGAGAGAGAGAGAGAGAGAGAGAGAGAGAGAGAGAGAGAGAGAGACGAGAGAGAGAGAGAGAGAGAGAGAGAGAGAGGAGAGAGAGAGAGAGAAGAGAGAGAGAGAGAGAGAGAGAGAGAGAGAGAGAGAGAGAATGCGAATAATTTATTCAAATAGGCCAAGGCCCCTTATGAAGGGGGAGTGAACAAACAAAGATCAACAGCCATAATAAACTTAGCAATCCATCAAATAAAAATAAAAAAAAGGAATTACATGTCTGTGGACTTGGGTAATACATCAGATATGGATTTGAGAGGGGTTACATGGGTTCCACCGTGACACCCCCCCCCCCCCCCCCCACCCCCCCAGAAAAAAAAAAGAAAATGGAAAAAAAGAAAAAGAGGGAGAAATAAATCCCATGCTATAGTAGGCCTATTAGCTTATTCTCTCACGAGAAGCCTCGGTTGCATCTTTTACATTCAAATTATCATCAGCTTCTGGGAGGCAATCCACCCAGAACCCTCACTCCATCCCAACTGATCACTTAATTGGAACTACCCCCCTCCCCTTCCTTCCTCCCCTCTTCCTTCCCACCACAGTCACACTTGACTATTATATCACTGTAAACTAAAGGATCTGCGGAAGATGCGCGGAGACAACAACACACAAAAAAGACTTGATGGAGTTTTGTTGGAGGCTATCGACACGAACGTTCCGACAATCCTAGCCTGGACAACTTCCTGGGGATAAGGAAGAGAATTCCAATCGGATGGTTCGTGGGAGGAAACTGGCCTGTCTGTATTTTAGTCCTGCAGTAGATTTGGGAAAGCTGCCGTGGGTGGGTGCGACGTTGTCGTGCTGGTGGTGGAGCAAGTTTTTTGTTTCAAGGAGTCCATTTTCATGTCTCCTTCGTGCAGTTTGTACATCATCGTTAGCCTTGCGGTTTGACAATGAACGCTGCTGCAAAGAGGGCCAGCCGAGTTCTTCCATCATTGTAGAGACGTTGGAGGTGTTTCGGTACCGTCTCAGGACGAAGTGGGCAGCCCATGCCACTCGACTGCCTCCAGTCTGTCAACGTCCTGTTGTTGGTGCGGGTCCCAGACTGATAATGCGTATGCCAGGATGGGACGGACAAAAGACTTGTATGCCAGCTCCTTGATGGTCTGGGAGCTCACTTTCAGATTTCTTCTCAGGAAGCCCAGGGTCTTATTGGCTTGGAACATATAGCTAGATGTTTTCAATGTGCTTCTTCCAGCTGAGATCAGATGTCTTGTCAGTGCCGTGTGACTTGCTGATCCGCCCCCAAACATGGTTGTATTTTTATGTGTGTTTTTGTGTAGTATATCTTTCAAATCACATCATGTTTTCTTTCATTCATAGATTTTTTTAAATTGTTGATTATGATTGTGAAAAGTGGTTTTGTCGCATTTACTAAGACGTGTAACTTAACCGACTATCACATCACATCATATCACATAAAGCGTATAGGCTATAGGGGAAGACGGGGTAAAAAGCGCATGGGCGGGTAAGAAGCCCACCCCAATTTTCTCATGAAATGAAGCAAATTTCAGTCTCATTTTGCCCATGAGACGAGCGTTAATGTCTAGCATTCGTCTCATGGGCAAATTTGACTGACATTTTCTTCATTTCATGAGATAATTGGGGTGGGCTTCTTACCCGCCCATGCGCTTTTTACCCCGTCTTCCCCTAGCTATAAGCCTTTTGCCCTCATTAGTGGTGATTTTTTAATCAAATATCAATTGTTTTTTGAATATTTTTAATTTGCCCGTGGATTTATTTTTGGCTTGAGTGTATACTAACACTTAGCTTTGTTTTTCATATACATCCAAATTGGTAGATACAGTATATTTTGATAATTCTTTGTCAATACGATTTTTAAATGCATTTATTCTACTGAAAGTGCATTGACGGTATCAAATGATAAATTGTTCCATGCTATCCATCCACCTTGTCCGTGCTTGCCCTCCTCCGCCCCCCCCCCCCCCCCCCCTTGCCCCCCCCCCCCCCCCCCCCCTTCACCCTCCCCCCCTCGGCTTGCTTGAAAACGTTCCTACGCCACTGGTGAGGGTAACGGTTTTATTTTCTCCAGAAGGAACTGTCTCTTTTGCACAGTCGAGCCGATTCCGTTCGGCAGTTTCCGTAAAGGCTTCGACGTAAACAGTTGGCCTATTTCCGGCGACTGCAAGACAAGAAAATGGCTCGTAAGAACAACGTGAAGAATGGTGAGCATCAGTTTTTATTTGTCTTTTGCAAAGATATATCGTCAGATGCCGTGTTACAATGATACTGGAATAGTCTCCTTTTCTAGACTGTTTTGTTCTTCTTCTTTTTTCCTGCACGTATTGTCTCTTTCAATGCCGATATCTTATCTGTAAGAAGACGTTAGGCCTATCGTTCGTTGAAACTTGGTTCTGAAGATCGGTGTCAGATTTCATTCTACACTCTCAGTCAAAGGCCCCTTGGTCATCATCTGACCCAGTAAATCTGTATGTTGGACATGATGATCAGGCGGCTACTGTTGTCGGTTCAGCTGGTATTAAATTTATTTGATGTCGCTGTTGGATTTTCACACGTGTGGTTTCAACTCAGCTGTGAGCCTGTGTTGCACATGTTGCAGAACATAGGGCCTAAGTGGTTGGACAGGCGTTATTTTGGGAGGGGCGGTAGCCTAGGCCTACTGAGGCTGTAGTGTTGTTGAGGGAACCCGGTAGGTAGTTTATGTTTAGATTCTGTCTACAGTAAAATGGGTGTGGTGAAGACATAATGGTCAAAAATGACTGGTGACCAGTTGCAATCGAAGAAGAAGAAATATGTTTAGATTTCAATGTTTATAAACACTGTAGAAGTGATACCGATAATAGACTTTTCCATCATTTTTATGGACCCAAATTGTGTGCCAGTGGAATGGATGGCTTCCGCCCACCTGCGTGCGCATCTCGACCCTTCCAACGAAAGTGTCGCCATCTTAGTCAGATTTGTGTGTAAACAGGATGGAAGTTCAGTTTAACGTCGCGTATTGGCTTTCGCCATGTACGACAGGCTGAACAAACAAACCAGGGTATAAACAACAATTTATGTTCCTGAATCACTGTCTTAGCCAAAAGGCCGAGAAGCGATCAGAATTTAAACGTGTAAACAGCATCGATCGGGCATTTTTCAAACAAAGTTACTGACTAAGATGGCGGTCTCCCATACTATGGAGCACTCCTTGTGGCCGGATATGACAACACGTGGGTACAAGCCATTCACAAAGCATGTATCCTGTGCACGAATAGCAGTCTAAATGAAGACTTTGGGCGTAGGGCAGGATATACGGCTATTTTCACATTTATGCCCGTCAACCCGGTCAAGAACGATAATCTGTTAACTGAAAAAGCAATCGCTATGTTCTTTTCTGTTACAAATTATCGTTCTTGACGCCAGCAGATGGGCATAATGTGAATATAGCCGGATATGCATCCCCAATCGAAAAGAAAGAAGAAATTTGTTAAAACCCAAAGAAGAACTAAGGAAGAGTAAACTTTCATTATAATAATAATAATAATGGGAATGTATACAGTGCTCTTTCTCACATGAGCTCAGTGTGCTTTACATTGATAACAAGAACATTAAAGGCAAACAAATAATGAATCATTAGAAAGTAAAATAACCACAATGATTGCACGCAATGTTCTCTTACTTTCTCTCACACACACACACACACACACACACACGCGCGCGCGTGCGCATGCACGCACACACGCCTGTATGCACACAGGCACACACACACACATACCTGTATACACAAACACACACACACATGAACGCATGCATGCACACATACACACACGCACACAATTATACAAGTAAAATAGTTACAATATGAAACTTCTTTCTAAGAAGAAACATAGACCACATTCACATTCTCAATCAAGTTTGGATACAATACTGTAACTTGGAATAAAATCATACTGCCATCGACATGCCAGTTACATGACTATAATAGACAAATTTTGCAAGAACAAAGATACCCTTCTACCTCATTTACAAGCATTTAAAGTTTACAAGACATGGACATTCTACATACAACTTACAAAATATAAAATAATTGTAAATAAAAAATGTCACAAGATGTACTGTATGTTTCTTCTAATTTATGCCAATTATTCTACTTCTAGGGTCTAAGTTATCCCAACTCAATGTGTGTAAACTATGAAAGTGCACATGAGTATGTCTGATGTAGCCACTAGCCAGTTAACCCTTTCGCCGCCAAAGTCGCATTTTAGCACCACAGTGATCTAACACCTATGTCACTAAAAGGCATCAAATTGGGGTCTATTATCCAAAAACCTTATTGTCTAGGTTTGGGAAGTAAGGATGGACATTATTTTATATATATATGTCACAGAAGAATCCCCCAATACTGCAGATGGGTGTTATTCTGTACCCAGGTACATTTAATGGAAAATTTTGTCTGAAATATGGCTGGCGGTGAAAGGGTTAATATTGACACCATTTTTTACTCTTTTAATTTGATTTTAGTTTTATTTCCTTTCTTTAAGTTGTCAAATCCCAATCCCATATTAAACCATCATTTTTTTCTATAATTTTGTTTACAGAGATCCTCTACCATTAATTGCACATGTCACTGGATCTCTGTAGAAGTTGTCTTTAACTTTGTACATTGAATAGTTAGTGAAAATAACATTTTAAAAATAATCAAAAAATTTTGGAATATGATTCATCATCATGCTATTGCTAGATCAAGCTTTCTCTTGCCACACAAAGAATGTGTGTAATTTACATAGGTAAATGCTTAACTCTTCTACTACCAAGTATTACTTAGACTGTTTACTGTTGTGCACCAAGTAATTTTTGCCGCTGCACTGATTTTCGCACACACTCACTTTAAAAATTCATTAAAAAAATACTTGCTCGAATCGTCACGAAAATTACCTGTGTCGATCTGCTGCTGCAAACCCAAGATCGTTTTAACACTTTCGATGCTCTTTTTTATTCGCCTAAGTTCAGATTCTGCCACTTCTTCCACAGTAAATGCTTCGTCGTCACTGTCGCCATCTTGTAGAGGTTCATGCCAAAAGTCGTCAGTTTCCATCGTCGAAAACGCGACGAAAATCGATTGAAAATTACAAAATTTAGCCTACAAATGAAGATGGCGGAAGATTGTGCTTTCCCTGAGCAAACTGCGCATGTCACGGAAGTAAAGGATGTGATGTCACTTCATATAAATAGCGCAAAGGGGGACACCAGGGTTTCCCTAGTATCTGGCGGTCAAACCCGCCCATGGCTAGCAACGGTATACAGTAAACCGGGCGGTTCAACCCGCCGACGGCAGCAGAAGAGTTAAAGCCATAGCAACTGATCCACTGGGGCACGCTAGTCCGACACTTGCCGCTCGCGCTACATGGAAAATTGTAGGGATAAAGAGTAGCGAACAGCGAGCAAGAAGCGAAATGAGGCCATGCGGTGAAAGTCGCTCCTTATATACCCCGGCTGTGCCTTTAAGACAAGTGCTGTGAAAATGCATCAATGTTATTAATTCAAACCTCATCATAAACAAACAAAAAAACATGTGTTAACCCAATTCCTGAACATTTTTTGTGTCATAAATACAGCAGTCTGGTAGAATTTGGTCCTTTTATTAAGTCTAATCGTACAGACGTTTCATATTATAAACTACTTTTTCTATGTAAGGTGAAAGACTAACTGACACTGTGACAGCAAAACAGTAGAAGTTAGGAGAGCGAAATACAGTGGAACTTACTTTATAAGACCCCCCCATGGCCATTATAGGACTCCCTCCCACTTAAGACCTACTTCTCCGAGACATTGCCCTTCTTTGTAAGTATAAAATTACCTCCCTTAGGCAACTCCCTCCCATTTAAGACCTTATTCTGGATGATTTTTCAAGGTCATAAAAGGGAGGCTCCACTGTTGAAAGAGTAGCATGCGCACACACGCACACACACACACACACACACACACACACACACACACACACACACACACACACACAGTCATACACATACACATGTGCCTGGGTGCACACATTCATGCATACCTACACATAAACAATATAGCAATGTTGCATCCATGGCATAAGTACCATTTATTAGCAATTCCAAATTCCATACAGTATACACGAAATATACAGAATATAATTAGTACCCTTTTTTTTTTCAAGGTGGCAGTGGAGAGGATTTTTGGTATTGAGGTTGAGTCAGGTGCAATATTTCAGCAGGATTATTTCAGTTCATAGTATATTTAACAGCTTTAAAACAAGTGTTAAGTGTTTGGATCATTTGTATGATATAGACGAGCATTTGCATACTTGCTATCATCAGGATAATGACTGATGCCATTTCCCAGTTTTTATTTATATGGAATCAGACCACCAAAACTAATATTGCAAAATGAGGAACGACGATGTACAATCAATTATTGATAAATATTAACATGGTGGTGGGTGGCTTTGAGTTTGAGCTGACGTTAATATGCTAGCTTCATTCATAATCACCAAAAATTCATATTCATAAAGTTCTGATAGTGATTGGCCTGTTTGATTTGATACGCCCGTCCTTGTCTCAGTGTCTTGAATGACCAAAGAAGAAGAAAAAGGGGGGCAACTGCAGGCTTTCTGCTTTGTCTTCCACTCTAGAGGTCCCATCAGTTTGATCTGAACAAACCTCAACTTATTATGGGAAGAGATACTGAAGTCCCTCGTGTGCATGCTTACTTTCAGAACCAAGTGACAAACAAAAAATGGGTAGGCGCTGCACTTACCGCGACGCCCTCTCTGGGGGAGAGCAGCCCGAATTTCACAGAGATAAGTCTCTGTGACTAGAATGTATATATATCAAATACCAAATACCAATGAAGCGTTTTAAAAGGGTTGTCAGTGGTCACATTTCTCATCTCGTTAAATAAAATTACTAATATTAGTAAGGGCATAAAACTAAAAGATTTGATTGTTTAATTTGTTCATAATCATTAACTTAGTCCAAAGCTAATGAACTATTTGATCATCTTAGTTAAGAATTAGACTGACTTGGGCAAATTTAAAAAAAAAGGATTTATTCGACTATCAGCTTCTTTAAAAAGAAGCACACACACACAAATGTTGGGGAAATTACACGTTATATTTAACTTACAAGTGGGATAGGGATTGCTAAGTAACTAATGTTTATTTAGTTTATCCAAATTCTTAAAAATGGTTGCTTTCAAGAGTTATGAAGACCTCTTTTATTAGATAAATCAGTTTGTTGTCTCTCTCTCTCTCTCTCTCTCTCTCTCTCTCTCTCTCTCTCTCTCTCTCTCTCTCTCTCTCTCTCTCTCTCTCTCTCTCCCCTCTCTCTCTCTCTCTCTCCTCTCTCTCTCTCTCTCTCCTCTCTCTCTCTCTCTCTCTCTCTCTCTCTCTCTCTCTCTCTCTCTCTCTCTCTCTCTCTCTCTCTCTCTCTCTCTCTCTCTCTCTCTCTCTCTCTCTCTGTGGCACTGAGATTACTGTGTCAGTATGTGCCTATGCACACACACACACACACACACACACACACACACACACACACACACACACACACACACACATCAGTCATCACTGTGTGTGTTTGTGCAAAGTTCTGCAAGCCAGTCTCACACTCTGTCTTGCTGAATGTAACAACGGTTATAAGTAAACTCAGAAGAGGACACTTATACTGCTTGTAGATTTTTTTTGGGGGGGTTCCTGAATGAGATAAGAACCCAGACATTACAATCTTTGTAAGCCTTTTTTTTTTAAAAACAAAACAGCAACATTTGACACAATATACATTCCAGACTGGTTTCAATATTTGTCAAGTTTTCAAGCTAATAGTACAGTGGAACCTTCCCATGAAGACCTTCAAAAATCAGCCCCCAAAAGGTCATATTTTATTAGGCCCTCAGGGCTCCCAGGGACCCCTATTTGGGGGTCTATGAAGCATTAGAATTCTACAGGACCCTCTAAAAGAATGTGCAGGGGGTCCCAGGGATGCACGAGAAAGAATATTTTTGGCATTCGCTATGCCATTGGGACCATATATCCCGCCTCTAGGACCCTCTATCCTGTAAGTGTAAGTGAAGGAGTCCCCGGGACCCCTTGTTTTGCAGGATGATTAGGAGCCCTGGCCCTACTATGACAGGGGGGGAGGGGGGGCTGCTTTTTAGGGTGTGGTCTTTATTTTTATAGGGAGGTGGACACTCAGTAGTTGGGATATGAAGGAGGGGGGGGGGGAGGGGATCAGTGAAAAATGTTTGGGTCACATCCTGGAGGAGTCTTAATAGGGAAGGTCTTAATAAGGAGGTTCCACTGTAAGTGTAATGCTATTCTTTTGGGGTTTTATTTTTTGGACTTGTTTTTCTTTTTTCTAAATTTGTACTTCGTATGTTTTCAACCAAAGTTAAAATGATCACAAGCTTTGACAATAGCTCTGCCTGAAAAAAGATAACAACGGCTGCTACTAGTTCTAGTACCGGTACTACAGACTACATAAAAGATCTGTAGTTGTTTAAGGTTAAGACAGTGCTCTAGTAGGTGTAATAATACTTGACAAACTGGCTGCTTGTGCTGAGTGGAGTGGAGTGGGACTGCAGCTGTTTCTGTAATGTGAGTCGGAGCCACACCCATCTCCAACGCTTGGAAACGTGTTTCTTGTTTGAACTGAACAAACTAGAGCAGGAGAAGAAGAAAAAAATGAAAATGGTTGTCGCAGCACTTGTTTCTATCTTTTTTTTATTGAGAATCTAATTGTGTGGAATATATACCAGTAACATGTTGCAAATGAACGCAATAGTCACGTTGAATGAACTCAGTGTAAATTAAAGGAAAGATTTTGAAGAATTTGAAAGTGTAGCTAATCCCTGTTATTTTTCATATGGAGGATTGATAATGGAAGAACATATTTGATTGTTTCACATAGATTGAATACACCTGAGACAGATTATTGTTACTGACCAAAGAATGCTTGGGCTTGAGCACTTTGTCCCACAATTCCATTTTTTTTAGTATAAGTTATGTTATACATGTACTACAACATACAGCATAAAACTGCCAAAAGTGAGATTATTACACGGATTAGAGGGGTAATATCGTCTTTATTCTGTTTTCAAAATGTACATGATTTATGTTTTAAATGAGGCCATAGGGTACATGTACAGATAGCCACACACAATGTAAAGAATGAAAAAGAAACACCTGAAGGTGCTGATGGGACCCAGAGACCTGCCCCTCATTTTCAATGAGGGTACATGTACAGAGAAGCATGCATAATATGCGCACACACACACTGGTCACACAGTGTGCCTGGAAACACAGCATTCACACATAGTTCTCTTATAAATACACATTCTTGTTATATTGCCGTGCACAAACCTTAGAGATGAAAGTCAAAATTGGTCAACTTCGATGTGTTTGGACTTACTAGTTGATCAAGAGAAGCTGCGTCATCTAACAAAGCTGTGAAGTAACAATTTGCAAAGATAAAAAACACTGATGGTGATGCTAAATTAACCCCCAAAATGATGTAATTTGACCTGAAATAACCGAAATATAGAGTTTTCCATTCCTCATGTGAAGTGATGTCTTTCGACTTACGTCTATGTTTTCCACACAGCAATATATAGTTACTGTATACATTTTTCAAACTTTTTTTTCAAAACAATTTTAATCTCTAAATTACATTTGTTCAAAACATTTTCTTGATATATTACACACAGAATTTGCATTTGCATCTTGACTAAAAAAACTTCCCAACATGTTCATACTGTATTTATATTAATTCATTGTATGCCTCTGCTGTTGTGCCATTCCAAATCTGCCTTTTTCAATCAAACAAACAAACAAAAAGACAACTTTTAAATCATGTATTAATATGGACAAAGCCAAAGCAAATACTGAAACAGATCCGAGGATGGGGTGGGAGAATCAATCGGTGGCACGTATGCGCATACAACAATAGAAGTCAAGAATCAACACATTAACAGGCCCAGGTTTATGACTAATAAACCGCCATTGTTTACCTTGAAGGATGTGAGGACAAGAACAAGAAAAGAAAAGAAAAATCAATGCCAAGCCATTTGTCATTTGTGTGGCAGTGATTTAGTGCGGTTACACAGAGCGTTGTGCCATTTTACAACTTTGCTGTTTGAACAGATTTTTGTGTTCCAAGAGGAGGGCGGGGGAGGGAGTAGAGACAGGAGGAGGAGGGAGGGAAGGATTTTAATTTCTCAGTCTTGAGACAATAAAGTTCTTTGAAGTTGAAGTTGAAGTTGATTGTTTTGCTTTTCAGAGGGTTTGGCTGGTGTGTGTGGGGGTGGGGGGGTTCTTTCTTTGATCTTTTTATCTTACACTACAGTACTTATACAGTTATATTTGGTGCTCTTTCTACAAATTAATGGTAAAATGGAAGGCAAAATGCTTTCTTTGTTTTTAAAGAGGGGGGTGGGTGGTGATGAAATTGAAAGGAAGAGGCAGGATGACAACACTTTAAAAAAATTCTTAGTTTTAATAACCAACTTGAAGATTTGGCTCATCAAAGATCCTCTTCAAACAAGAACACCAAACACTCTCCCATTCTTACCCCCTCTACTCATTTTTAGAAAGTGTAAGTACAGTGAGAATCGCTTACCAAAGTAAGTCAAAATTGAAGGGACTGACATTTTATTTTGAGATTGCCAACATTTTGAGTTAAAAAGACATTTTAGCGTAAAGAATGTTAAATTGGGACAAAAAATGTATTGTGAGTTATCCAGTGTTTTTGAGTTAAATCCATTTTTGAGTTATCAGGATTCCACTGTATGTTATTTGAAGATGAGATACATAATCAAACAATGTGTGCAAGGAAATAAGAAAGGTTATATCCCGTTCAGTCAGCCATGTTCTGTCTCCACTTTGTTAGCCCACAAGTCAAGCTGTTTAGTTAAAAGACTGAATCTAGAATTCATGAATTCATGAGGAGTGGTGGGATAATAATTTGACGGTTTATGTCTGTTCTGTATGTGAAGGCCAGGTATCTTCTGAACCATTGCACATAATCACTTCAAATTTGGCACAGTGGCATTAGTTAATAGAAGTACCTGAAGCTGATGTGTCCATGAGTCAAAAAAGCAATTGTGGTTGTAGGCTTCATGTGGTGTGTTTTTTAGCGGCACCCTTGTTCTGATGCTATTATAGTGTCGCATATCATCCCATGCCTTACACGTCCATGCATCACTTCACTCAGCACAGCCGTTCTGTCGCATACAAAGCCAAGCTGTTTAGTTAACCCTTTCACCGCCAATGTCGCATTTATGCACCACAATGGTTTAACACCCATGTCACTAAAAGGCATCAAATCAGGGCCTGTTATCCGAAGACCTTAATTTTGGGAGGTAAGGATAGGCCTAATGTTATTAATATACATGTCAGAGAGGAATTCACAATATTGCAGATAAAAAATTGTTCTCTACCCAGACAAGTTTAATGGTATTTTGGGGCAGAAAAAGTGGCTGGCGGCGAAAGGGTTAAAAGACTGAATCTAGAAATCTTACATATAAAAAAATCCACCAAGCATGTCCCTATATAAAATGTTTTGGCTGTATGTTCTACATAGTATTTTAAATATATTTCTTCCATCAGATTAATTGTTAAAACTTTTGTTGTTGTTGAGCAGTATCATGAAACATAGTAGAAAATGTTCTTAAATAATTCACCTAGTATCGCAAGCTCTAACTTTTGAAAATCTAACTGAATATAACTAATTTAGTCACATATTATTGACTGTTATTCGTGAAAAGTTACTATAAACTATAGTTGGCATGAAAAAACTTCTGAAAATATAGATGAACTAAATGTTCTTCCCGAAACAGCTGTGTCAGATGCTTAGCTTCCACCACCTACCGTATGTTTTGGACTATAAAGCACACCTGATTATAAGACGCACCCCCTAAACTTTACACAAAGCTCAGATTTTGTTACTATAGTTTCTTACTATATTACCAGTCACATTATAAGGCGCAGGGGTCTCAGTCTGGGGGAAAAGTATCGCCTTATAGTCCGAAAAATACGGTAGTGAAGGAACCTTTTGCATCCCCTCAAAACCCTTTTAAAAAAAATTCATTTAGTGAGATTTGTTTTGCAGTTCTGTGTTCATATTACTGTAAGGCCTGTAGTTTACCTTGGTATCATTATGTTTTACATCAGTTATATGTGGCAGCTCACTGCCAGGGGCATGTGCACTATTATTGTCATCCACCCTGGGTCAGACAGACCCCACCCCGCCTTACTGCTCAGGGCGACAAACCACCTTTCAGCTTGCTTGCTTTACTTGTGCAATTACTGATCCTAATTAAGGGCTCTTCGTTCAGTCATTCCTCTTTCCTTCTCCCAGAGTGTGTGTGTGTGTGTATCATGTGTGTGTGTGTATGTATCATGCGTGTGTGTGTATGTATCATGTGTGTGTTGCAGTTTCTCTGTGTGTGTGTGTGTGTGCATGTATCATGTGTGTGCGTGTGTGTGTGTATCATGTGTGTGTGTGTATGTATCATGTGTGTGTTGCAGTTTCTGTGTGTGTGTGTGTGTATCATGTGTGTGTGCATGTATCATGTGTGTGTTGCAGTTTCTGTGTGTGTGTGTGCGTGTGTGCGTGCGTGCGCACGCGTGTGCGTTTTGCAAAGCAGTTATACTCACAATTGCTAAATTACATAATGGTTTTTAAATGGTACTGCGGCAACACGCTGGCCAGGTGGGAGCAGCCTGAATTTCACAGAAGAGTCTGTGACCAGAAATATACACCTTGAAATTCAAATACCTCATTACATGTTATCATCATCCAAAGCGTCAAATGTGATTCAGGCAGTCTTGTTAAGTGACATTTTAACCTCACTCACCCCCCTCTTTAACCTTATTTCCTTTTCCTCTATGGTCTTGGCCTCCAGTGTTTCCAGTTTCTGTACACTGCTCTAAAAACAGCAACAGTACCAAAAATTGTTTGCGCGCCTCTCTTTCTCACCCTTCCCTCTCTATCCCCCTCCCCTCTTTCTATCTCTCTCTATCTCAGCTTGCAAATATACTAAAAAAATCCACTCCCCATGCACGTGCACACATGCAGAAACATACAAACACTAAACATACTTGGACAAACAAGTGCACACACGCACTCACTCGCACACAAGCATGCCTGCACGCACATACACACAATTTAAATGCACACAAACACATGGATCATACACACAAGCATGAAACTTGCACACCTACACTTTTGTTCCAGAGTTCACATGTTGTGACTTGATTTTTGGCTCACTTGTGTTAACTAAGTTAACACGAAGTGAGTCTATAGTATGATAGTTGTTGGCTCACACGAAGTGAGTCTGTAGTATGATAGTTGTTCGGTTGTGTGTATG
The DNA here is from genome assembly GCA_017654935.2 of Phymorhynchus buccinoides. Lineage (NCBI taxonomy): Eukaryota > Metazoa > Mollusca > Gastropoda > Neogastropoda > Raphitomidae > Phymorhynchus > Phymorhynchus buccinoides. The sequence continues at coordinate 68,566,574 of CM065680.1, forward strand.
TGTGTGTGTTGCGTCCATGGTCTAATCTCCAAACTTAACATTGGCATTTTCTCAGGAAATAGAAGGCATATATTGTTCAAACTTTGCACACATATAGATGTCTATGCAAGCTTTCAATCAATAATGATTTGAATAATTAAATACTTAAAGCAACACTGTAAACAGATAAACAGATAACATTTTAGGTTAGTGGGTTAGAGAGTATTCAACAGGTAACATGAGTTAAGAAACTCATAAACACTGATAGCCTTGATAGCTCATTGGTAGAGTGTCTGTGTGTTATGCCAATGGTTCCAGGTCCGATTCTCGGCACAGGCACTTTTTTATTTTTATTTTTATTTTTTTGTATCCATTAACGATAGTTTCATTAATTTTATTAGCAATCTTTTACTTTAGACGCCCCCCTCAATCTTTGTTGTTGTCCCACATGTTCCTGTTCGAGTGAGCCTTGAAGGCTTTGCCTCTTGTTTTTTCTTTTATCGTTTTATGGTTATAAAACTAGTCGCTAAGTTGCAGTTATTTTGTTTGTTTTTTCAGCGCACCCAGGTTTCATCTTGTTTGATTCCAGAACTGGAACTGTCATGGCTGGCCCTGACTCTAATGACAACATCAAAGAAAAAGTAGGTTGCCATATATTATGATAAAAATCAATTGTTGCCATATGAGCCCTATTTGTTGTTTTTCTGCAAGGAGAACTTGAATATCAGAATGAGTGTCTCTGTCACAGTTTCTCTGTTCATGGTATGTGTCTGTATGTTTATTTTAAATGTCAGTTTAACCCCTTGACTGCCAGATATTAAAAAAAAATTAAAATCATGGGGCAAGCCATGCCATACAAAAGACGACTGATAGAGCCAATCTGGCAAACTGGTCTGGGGGATATAGCTCTCTTGACAGTGTCAGAGCAAAGGCCAGCATATCAGGGTTATTCCTCTTCATCTGATGACGTCATCAGTGATGTCATCAGGTCAGTACGTGATACGTTGGTGGCAGTTAAGGGGTTAAGTGTGAAATATGTGTCAAGCACTACAGCCATAACTACTGAACGAACTGAAACAGTGAAAATGTGAAATGGTGTATTTTTTTATGGTGATTGTTGAAATCAGTAAAAACTAAAAGGTATTTAGAGGGGAAGAAAATGAGAATGAAAGAAATGTGATGAAGAAGGTCATCTGTTCCACAGAAATACCTTTTGATATTATCTGTCAGCTGAATACTTTTGAAATCTTTCTTTGGGTCATTCTACTTTAGTTTTTAATTAAAATTTCTTTATTCTGCAAGAAGTTCTATATTTAAATATGCAAAATTTGTAACTGATGCCATGAATCTTAATGAGCGACTTAGCATGGGTTTTTTACCACCAGGGGGCATAACGCTCGAGTGGGGCTAATCCTCTCTATATTCTTAGTTGGGGATAAAGAAAGAGAGAGAGGGGGAGGAGTCCCACCCTCTCTCTCTCTCTGTCACTACGCCCAACTAAGAAAATCGCGTGATAAGCCCCTAGTGGATTGACTGCCCCCTGGTGGTCAAATAATCGCCATAGTTGACCATTGTGTATGATTTTTTTCTTTTAAGTGCATTTTAACGTTTTAATGTTGTTGTTTTTTCAATTCTGCTGTATTTTTCTTTCACTGTTGTGCCTGAGATGAATTTTTCTGTTTTTAGATAATAGACTTGACTTGACTTGACTTGAATCGTTAACTTGGTTTTGAAAAGTCAGTTGAACACTGTTTGCAGGTTCAGTGTGTGCGAGAGGTTGTGCCAGGCAAGAGCAACAATGAAATTGTCCTGGTTCTGCAGTATTATGACTACAATGTGGAGAAGGCAATCCAAGCCTACCTCGAAGGTACGGTCAGCTTTGTTGACAAAATCAAATTTTTATGTACCCACGCATACGCGCACATGCGAGAGCGCATGCTATTAATGCATGCACTCATCCATGCATGTACGCATACGCACACACTTAGCAGTATGAAAAAACGTTTGTTTAGCTTATTCTTCACCATCAATATAGATGGTTTTGACCTGACTTCACACACACACACGCATGCATGCACACACACGCACACGCACACACACACACATACTCACACACACATACACACACATGCACGCACACGCACACGCACACACACACACACACAAAATCCCCTATCACACTGATAATTATTACTCAAAGTATTAATGTGCCTTTGTATCTTGTTATATATGTATTTGAGCATGTAAATGTCTGTTTCTGAGAGAGAGAGAGAGAGAGAGAGTATGAGTAATCGGGTGTGTGCATGCATGAACTTATTCATGCTTTTTTTTAATGTTTATTGACTTCTTTTATTTTTGTGTTATAGGTGGCTTGATGTAAAAAAGCAAACCATTATTGCTTATTCAATGTTCCATCTGAAAATTAAAATTTTGACTTTGACACACACTTACAACACATCTTCTTCAGCACACATGTCAATCATTCAATTCCTCCACAGACAGATTTGTTGGGGTGTTGGCCTTACATTGTGTAGCACTGGGTTGGCTATCCCGAAACAGGATTGTGTCTCAAAGTGCAAGGCAGAGAGGACTAAGTGACAGACGGAGAAAATGTTCTTGCCCAGGTGTTGAGTGGCAGGCATTTTGCCTGGGCATTGATTTACTGCGGCTTGCTACATTGGCATTCAGCTGCTAGACCCACTACACTCTGTGTCCTATTGATTTGTAAGGAAGAGGATAGGGAGCGTACATGTATGGATGTGTGCGTGCGTGCGTGCATGTTGCGGGAGGCAGGGGCAGAGAAAACGGGAGAGGCTGAATAAAGGTATTGAGAGGGTTGTGTGTAAGAGATAGATGTGTGTGTGTGTGTGTGTGTGTGTGAGGAAAGTCGAGAAGGTAAAATAAGGGGGGAGAAAAGGGCAGCGCCTGAAATGTAAATTGTACCTAGTTATCATTGGGGGTAAAAACGACAACTGAACTACACAACAGTATAAGGATACAAATGGTCATGAATAGTTAAAGGGGCACCCTGACGGATGAGTTTTTGAAAGAAACACGTCGAAATCACCAAGAAAACACCCTTTACAGAGATTGCAACATTCACTTTGCTCTGTTTTCCTAGAAATCAACCGTCAAATCGGCGGTTCCTCCTTGGCGGAGGTGCTGGAAGTCAAATTCTTTCACACAAAGAGAAGGCATGTGCCGTCTCTTTTCTAATAGCCGCCAAATCGTTTGCACAACATTTTCGCAATGCAAGCCTTTTTATTTAAAAAAAAAAAAAAAATTATGCAGTTTATCTAAAGGAGTTTCGCTCACAACAAAGGAAATAGCTCTTTTTTTTACTGTACTACAAAAAAAGAAAACGCTTCAACCACAATGAGTGACCTCCACCCACTCCATCCAAAATGGCTACTCTCTCCGGCATCTCCGCCAAGGAGGAATCGCCATTTTGACGGTTTAATTTCTAAGAACCCAGAGCAAAGTGAGTGTTCTGATCCTTGAAAATGCTGTCTTTCTGGTGATCTCGACGTGTTTCTTGCAAAAACTCATCCGCCAGGGTCCACCTTTAAGTCACTGGGTCAGTTTACTTTTAGCCTTTTGAAGTTATCTCTCAAAATCTTGACACTTTGTCATCACCTTTAAATCTTGTATTCCTGCCGTTTTGTTCGGAGGCCTATGTTGCTCATAATCGAATGCACAGCTGTTGCAGCTGCAATTTTCAGCTGAAAGATTGCTGTCCTTTGTGAGAGCGATATGATGAACATTTATATTCTGAGTATACAATGCTTCCTGGTTGAGCGCACTATGCAAAAGGATTGGAACAGGGTCAGGGTGTGACAGGAGAAGATTAGGGGTGGGGGGTGGGGTGGCAGAGAATAAGTGTTTCTTTGTATTATAGTCAAGCCCCACCAAGCACACACCCAGATACATATCACAGACACTTTGTAACTCAGGCCAGGTTTATTCAATTAGTCTGTACATATTTCCCACTGAAAGAATTGGCCACCTGGCACGAAAGACAATTTTGGTCAGTCTGTTTGGTGGTCACGATCTTGATGTTCAACTGTAATTGGTTTGAGAAACTGTAGATGATCTGGAATGATTTAAACTGTTCATGTGTCTTTAAAAAAAAAAAGGCATGGCGTTTAAGAAGAAAATCCGATTAACGTCCTCTGGCCTGGAACAGGCGCATGTGGGGCATCAATGGATATAAAGATGGTGGGACGGTCCTGGAGGTACTGCAGTACCAGGAAAGTCCCGAATTTGTTAATCGATAAAGATATAACCAGAGCAGGTTAACATGAGAATAGGAATTGTTCGGAAATAATTAAGGGGAGTAATTTCATGGTGTGTAGGAGTTATCTTGTCTAATTCAATCGGTCAAACACAGGAAGTTACTCTACCATCAGGTAAATCCCCAGCCCTCACTTCGTGTGTTTGAGGAGACACACAGCATGTAGAACGCAGTGCGTCATTCTAAATTTGATGTAATTTTTATTTTTACGTTCACAGTTTGCAAGTTCTATCACTTTGTAGCAACTGGCTACCCCTTATTTTTCTACAAAATGTTTGCAAGTCGCTGACTCGCATCCTGCGGTTTCAAGCTTCGACGCCATTGTTGCTATGGTATTTGACCGAGTAATGGAGGTAGGCAACGCTAATTTTCACGAAGTGCTCTCCCCAAGTTTTTTTCCAAAAATCGTCTATTGAGGCATTTAAGAGGAAAGAAGAAAGATGAGCTGCTAAAGTAAAACGAGAGAAATAAGTGAACAGTCAGGCATGGTAGACCTCCGCGAATCGCGGAAAATCCGCGAAACAGTTTGAAACAAAATTATTGAAATGGCATGAAAAAGTGAAAATTTCACTCATTTATTTTATTTTATTGAATTTTCTTCGGCCCCCTGTACCCCCCGGCCATTTTCCTTGAAAAGCACTTTGTCCCCACTACCATGCCTGACAGTACGAAAACCGTGTGTACAGCCGCTGAGGCATTGATTAGTGTGCACTCCTGGTCCCTCACTGGCTGCAGTGCAAGCAGCTGGGAATGGATTTGCTCACTTAAGTTGTTTTAAGGCTGTGGAGGAACGTGGTGAATTATTGAACGATGCTGCGCTTGGGGGCAGCAGCTGAACAGTGCTGGGCTTTGTCATCAGTATTTCTTTCCATTGCTTCTCTCCCTTTGCCCTCGCAGGGTCAACGCACTGAGGATTAAAAGCATTGGCATTTACATGTACCTCTGTTTCAGTTTTTGCCTTTTCAGTTGAAAATCCTGGTGGGGTTTTGTGTTGACTTTTTGTTTTCTGAGACAGAAACATGATGGGGTTGTTGTTTTTAGACTAAAAAGGTTTAAAGGGTTTGCTTAGCATTGGCTAAACATGTGGATGTCCGTGTGTGTGTGTGTGTGTTTGTTTTCATTCCCATGAGGTAGTTGTACATAGCCCTGATCTTAGCTGACTTAACTCATTCCTGACGAATTCCGAGTATATTCGTAACAGGAAGATGCCAGTCAGGGCCTAATTCCGAGTATTCTCGGAACAGTGATTTTTTAGTCTAAAACTTGTCTATATCCATGTGGGGGTTTTCAATCTAAACCACATTTTTCGAGTTACTTCTCTTCATCACTGTTCCAGCTTTCGTTTCACTTACGTTTGGCACTTCTATCTCAATTTTTAATGTTTCAAATGTCCAAAAAATCGGCTTGAGACAAGCCTCAGAAAATATTCCAATTTGTTTAATAATGAGATTAATCAGATTAATGATTTTGATTTTAATGCAAGTAGCCACGATTTCAAAGCGAAAAATAAACTTGGATCAACCAATAATGTTGTCAAAACTGAATAATTGACAGTGAGTTTTGTTGCACTTCTTATTTGTTATTTTTTTCTAGGCAGTCCCAGGCCAGTAATGAAGTTTGTGTAAGGCAGTGATGTCCTGAAGGGGTTAAGGTTGCTAGGTATGGAAAGATTAATGTCTTAAAATTGACCTGTAAATTATCAATATAATATTCTTCTCTCTGTCAAAACATCAAACAATCCAGCTGTAATTCTCTTGTAATTTAACATCGCTTTAGAGTTTTAAGTCAATTTGATGTAAGATTCAGAGTTAAGGGGGAAAATACCCAAGTTATGCTCACCGGTAATACAATGGAACCTCCCTTATAAGACCTCCCATTATAAAACTCCCTCCCACATTAGACCTACATCTCTGAAACATTGCCCTTCTTTGTAAGTATTAAAATTACCTCCCTTATAAGACCTCATTTTGCAAGATTTTTGAAGGTCCTATATGTAGTTCACAGTTAGTGAGTTACACAATGTGAGTGCTAAACAGATTCCTGGTAGTAAATATACTTGGATGCAATCATGTTTTTTCAAAGATAATTTACCAAAACCTAGCGGTACTTTATCCATGATGGAGTAGAGATGACTGAAAGTTCAAAAGGACAATGAATATCAGTGTCATACTGATAGAGATGGGAATTTGAACTTGGTTATCTCGTCTTGTTCTCTTGTTGATCACATCTTTGACCTACATGTACAGTGGAAACTCCCTTATAAGACCTTACAAAATCATCCAAAATCAGGTCTTATAAGGGAGGGGTCTTATAAGGGAGGTAATTTTAATACTTACAAAGAAGGGCAATGTCTCAGAGAAGTAGGTCTTATGTGGAAGGGAGTCTTATAAGGGAGGTTCCACTGTATATCTGTTTGTAAATCGGACCCAGCATTTGTTAGTGCATCCAATTCCCTGTGTCCTTCACTAGCTACAGTGAAAGCAGTTGTACACAAAGCTTCACAATGTGTTAAACTCAGGTGTTCAGTCAGGGGAAATAATTGCAGATCACGCACACAGGAAAAGGGCTAAAAACTGTTAACATTCTGTTGAACCGTAATGAAATCCAAAGTTGTGGCATTTTCAAGTTTTGGTTCTGTCCATTGTCATACATCTTCTTTCAAATCTGGTATAATTTTGATAAACTGTTGTTTCTTCATAGGAAAATCCCATGAAATGTCCCCTCACACACACACATGCACACACACACACACACACACACGCATGCACGCACACACACACACACACACACACACATTCAATGACCTCTTCTAATGTAGTTCTACGTTCCTTTCTATACAAATTACAATATTACTTTTATTTCTGCTTCCTACTTCTTAAACTCTTTTCTTCAAACTACCCCCTAAGTGCAGTAGAATCTTCAGCCTGTTGAAATTGGCTGCCTAGCGGAAGAAGAAGAAGACACACATGCATGCACGTACACATGCAGGCACACATACGCACACGCACACGCACACGCACACACACACACACACACACACTCACATGCTTGCTCACACAGACGCTGAGATACACACGCTTACTCACTCAAGCTTGCATGGTTACATACAGTCAATTGATTTGTTATCAGGAAATTTTTTCCTGAAAGGATTACAATGTTCACTGGAAAAAAAGACATTTGTAGAGCCAGTTGACACATCTCTGCAGCAAAATGTTTCCTCACACACATGCACACACACTTTTTTTTAAATTTAATTTTAAAAGCCAGTATTCATTTTCTTGTTATAGTATAAAATTCCCCCTGGGATGGTTGTACAAGAACAAAACATTCTTTGTACAGTCAAACCTCTATTCTAAGATCTCCAAAAAGTCATGAAAAATTGGTCTTAAATTGGAGGAGTCTTATTGGAGGAGTGTTATAACAGAGTTCGGTTTTATGCATAAATAATAGTAAGATACATTACATCTGTGCCCCCAAAAATAGTCTTGTATAAGAGAAGGTCTTTTAACGGAGGGTCTTATAATAGAGGTTTGACTGTATAAGTCCCTATTTTGTAGTTCATGGTAAATATTTACATCTGTTATAACAGAATATGTGTTCTATACATTACATATCTCAATGGTTTATACAAGTTGGCGATTTGAACATTTCAATCCTAGTATCAACAAGGTTTCTGATAATGGTGTGTCGATTTTCATTATGTCAGTGCCTTAGTTACACTCACTATCACTCATACTGTTTCCCTTCTCATCCTTTCTGTATCAATAGAAAATAACTTAGGGTGAAACTAAAAGGGGAAACTGCAATCTGGGACAGATCAGCTTGGAGAAAGATATATTGTGATTAGCAATGCTTTGTAAGCAGACAGCGGGAGATCGAACTTCTGCCTGATAAGATCAGGACGTCAATATAGGGTGTTACGAACAGGCACACGACTTCCTTATTATTTAGGAAACGTTATTAATTTGTTGGGTTTAAATAAAAAATCCCAAGAAGAGTATGCACTTGATGTGCGAGTGTGAGTGTGTGTGTGTGTGCGTGTGTGTGTGCGTGCCTGCCTGCATGTGTGTATGTTCATGTGTGTGAGCGCTTGTGTGTGTGTGTGCATGTTAAATATAAGCCATGGCTTGGACCACAACTGTTACCATTTTAACTGACAAGCTGTGCCTGCTGTTGAACTTTGATGAACGTTGATGTTGCGATCTTCAGCACATTATAACTATTGTCATTTTATAAGGCGAATAGGACAATTTTCAAGAACAATCTGAAAAAAATAAAGTAAAAGGCGCCCTCGTTTATAAGGCACCTCGCAAAAGAAAGTCGAAGTTTGAAGCCCGTACACGTCCTGTAAACGCTTACCGACCGTCATTACTGCTGTCATAAACGAGAGTTGGCTACCTTCTCAAGTAATCGAACTTCCGTTTTTGCGACTTCCGGTTGTTGTGTTTGGACTTTTCTTGCGAAAACTGGTAGATTTATGGCATTTTAAGCTCTACAACGATGCTTTTTACATTCAATGAAGGGTTATGGCATCTATTGGACAGTATCTCAGATGATAATAGGGATTTTGAAGCATTTTAACATATGAGTATTCATGGTATCGGTGACTCGTTACCACTTTCGATGTTGTGACTCACAGTAGACTGTACTGAGTACAGCAATCATTGCCTCTCTTCTCACGATTTTGTTCACTAATAGGGCGCCCTCGTTTATTAGGCGCATAGGTCGAAATTTGAGAGAGAAAAAATATCACCTTATAGTCCGAAAATGACGGTAAGCACACTGGTCTGGAAATGTATTGTTGATAATCACCCATATTATTTTGCCTGATTGTGTGCAGATGGTGCCAAAGAGGCTTTAGGGGAGTGGCATGTGCCTGCCGCCAAGGTGAGTTTAACAATATTAACTCATTCCATGTTGGCCAGTTGCTTCCCTTTGCAAGCGTTCTGTACTGGCCGATTTGCATAGGTTGCAAAAAAATTATTTTCTAAATAATGGTAACAGATACAAACGTGACATTTAGGCAATATGTACACAATATACAGTACTAACACCTGCAACAGTTTCAAAGCATCCACTTGATTAGCTTTGATTTGTGATATTTTAAAATAAATGCATGTTTTGTCAAGCCAGGCACACTCATAATAGCGAAAATATAATTTTAAGGTCCCAAAATAACCGGCAGCCAGCCAATCAGTGTTAGAGGCATGAATGAAACGTAGTAGTAGCCCTCTGAGCCACTTTGAAGCACGCATGACTGTTAACCTATGAACTATGAATTTTTAAAGTTCACATGCGATATCCCGTTACCTTAGTAACGAGGCGTTGTGCGCATGCCCTGCGACGAGAGCGCAGGCTAGTATAGAAA
>CM065680.1:68581214-68616214 GCA_017654935.2 Phymorhynchus buccinoides
TCTTTCTGACTTTTTTTAGGTTTAGGGTGTTGTGAATTGTGAAGGGAGAGGGGTGGATTCTACCATTGACATTGCCATCACCTAGACGCATTAAATGGTCTTACAGTGGAACCTCCCTTGTAAGACCTCCCATTATAAGACTTTCTCCCATGTATTAAAATTACCTCCCTTATAAGACCTTATTTTGGTTGATGTTTGAAGGTCTTATAAGGGAGGTTCCACTGTATTTGTAAATGGGGTGATGGTCTAACCTGCGAACACCAAAAAGGAAAAGAAGATTTGCCTTTACCAATAGCTGCAAGTGAGTCGACAGAGATTGGCCTGTTAGGTATTTCACATTGTTTAGTAAATCAGTGAATTAAAGTAGATTTAAAGACCAGTCAGTTTGCGATACTGCGCGAAAGGAGTGCTTGTATGGGAGGATAAGATGGTAAATAAGGCCTGAGTGCCTTGGTCTGTGGTGGACGTATTTATACATGTTCCCTTCACATCATTGTTGTCCAATGTCTGTTTGTTCTGATCATGAACACACCATCAATCATTTACTGTATTCACTGTATTCATTATGCTATTCCGGGACTGCTTCAGCAATTAATAATGATATGTATTGAGATCATTGATTAACGGACTGAAAATTGTGAGAGAAAAAAATCTGTTGCATTTGTTTTTAATTCGTGTGTGAAATGAAAATCAGTTTAGCAGCTCTGCAATGCACTAGACACAGATCAGAATTCATCATCAGTCATCCAAGTTTGGGTTTTTTTCAACAGCATTTTCAATTTTTATGGCCAAATTGATAGCTAGGTTTTCCAAGTGTGCCCCCCTCCTCACCCTGTGCCCCCCCCCCCCCCCCCCCTCCCCAAATTTTTAAAATTTTAAATTGGGTAGGTGCTGCTCTTGCGGCGACACGCTCTCCAGGGGAGAGCAGCCCGAATTCAGAGATAAGTCTGTGACTAGAATATACCAAATACCAACAACAACAAAAAGATTCTTTTTTTTCAACAACATTGAAATAAATGTTCCCACTAAAACAAAGAAAGAAAGAATGGATGAATGGATGTGAAAATGAATGTGTTTCTTTATTATATGAATATAATTAATTACGAGCAGTTCTGAAAAGTACAACAGTCCAGTTGTTGTACAGCGCATTTGTGTTCGAACACCGTTCCCTTTTCTCTGTGGTAATTGTGCACACGCACCCTTCACTGTTCTCAATTCTGTCTTTCTTGAACATGAACTATGTAGGTTGTCGCTGCACCTCGTTGTTGTCAGCCCCCAGTGTTGGTAGCAGTAGATGTTGTGTGCTTCAGGGTCGCACGGTCACGGTCATGGTCACGGTCATGCACATGGTCACAACCAGCGCGCACGCACTGCCAGCGAACGCAACACAGCCTCCCTTGTGGGAGTAGGGGGGGACGGCCACCCGAAACGCCCCTTCCAAGGTACTTTAAGTCTCCTGCAGGGTTTGTTGAGCCAGATTGTCATGGACGGCAGGCATGACTCTTGGTTTTGCTGTAACACTTTGCATCAACTTTTCTTCCAGATCTGCTCATGAAACAGCAACAAATTATATCTGTGTGTGTGCACATATGCATGCACGTTTTTAGACACACTTTAACATGCACGCACGCACTCACTCACGCACACACACACACACAGAAGCATGCGCACACACTCGCACACACACACTCATGCACACACACTTACACACACATATAACACAAGTTTTTGAAACAAAGAAAAGTGGAAGCACATCAGTACAAAACATTAGTGTCGCACTGCAGTGTTATGTGTATGTTGGTGTGGGTGTGTTTTTATAAGTCATTGTTTTTTGTTTGTTTCAATGGATGATACAATTAGTTTAGCGATTGCACCAATGAAGATGCCGGGTAAGTTTGCACAAAAGTGTTGTGTACAAGAATGAATAAAACATTAAAAGACTGTCTTTGATCAAAACAGCAGACTATAAAAGTATAAGGCAAAACGTTTTCCTAGACTAAGACCCCTGCATTAAAAAATATGATAAGAAACTAACAAAACAGAATTTTGTTTTCAGTTCGGGGTGCGGCTTATAGTACTGTATGATGCATCTTATAGTCTGTAACCCCATTGGGGATACCGTGGGGGTCTTTCATACAAACGGTTACCACACCTTCTGGAGATTATTGCTTGTAACTTCCTCTAATCTGTCACTCGCTTTGACTCTGCCCTTTCCCTGTGCTTACTGTCATCTACTATCTTTCTGCCTTACTTGTCCAATCTCCTGCCTTTGTTCTAGAAACTCTTACAAAGATTTTCTCCAGTCGAACACGGGCATGCTGGGCCTTACTATTTCCTAGTTATGCGCATAACGGCAGCATGATGCATCCGCGCTCATATGACAGGAAACCGTGTGGGTGATTGACGAAAAAGACGAAGATAGTCTGTATAATACAATACAGTGGAGTACTCTTAGCACAAGACCAAATAACATGAAATATTGGTTAATGCACAAAAATCTGTTTGAACTGACGAAACCCCTCTTTATTATTACTTAACGCTTGACACAAAATACTGGTTAACACACACACAAAAATCTTTGTCCCCTGATTTTCATGTTAAGCGTACTTTACTGTACTCTTTACAGTTGTCTGAATAAACTAGACGGTTAGGCCGGGTTCACATTAGACGCGTAAGTTCCGTACGGAAACCCCTAAATAAGTGGAAGAAAGGAGTATAGACGTTTACGCATATAGGGGAAATTCAGACACGTGTGCAAATATTTCCCCTTCTTTGTTTCACTTATTTATGGATTGCGCACGGGTTTCCGCATGGAATATCCGCTTATGTGTGTACACGGCTTAAATGTTGTGGTTGTTGCTGGTGTAGCCTGTTACATAGGGTTCCCACAAGTCCTTGAAAACTTGAACAGTCCTGGAAAACTAGCAAGGCCTTTTCCAGGGCTTGAAAAGTGCTGGAAAAACAGCACCGGCCCTAAAGTTCCTGGAAAAGTCCTGGAATTTTCTTAATCTGCTAACCAGATCCTCAACTTTCAAGATAGCAAAACCAAAACTTGATCTCTTTAAAATAATGTTTAGTAAAGTTAAAAGTTAATTCTTCTTTGTTTTTTCAAGTAATTCAAACTTTTGACTACCTGATATTGTGACAGCAGACCACCTTCTTCTGCATGTGTGTGCAGTTTTTTGTTTGTTTCAAAGCATCAGATTAGTTTGACATTGGCACACCTATGTTAATGCTTACTATCCATATGACAAGCAGAATTTTTAGTCCTTGAAATATTACCAGCACGGTCCTGGAATAATCCTGGAAAAGTCCTTGAATGTTTCTTTAAGAAATCTGTGGGAACCCTGGTTGCAGGTCTGGAGAAGTCCATCAAGGACCTCCAGCGGCAGACGACGTCCCTGGAGCACCTGCGGCTGGTGCTGGACCACGAGGTGGAGCGCAGCTGCAAGAGCATCAAGACCGTCTTTGACGAGATGCGAGCACAGTCAGTGGCCCGCATGGCTCTGGGATATCCTCTACTTTTGTCACACACACACGCACACGCATGCGCACATACGCACACGCACACGCACACGTACACACGCACATGCACACATACACACACACACACATGTGCACACACACACATGCTCGCACACACGCACACGCACACACACACATGCACACACGCACACACACGCACACACACACGCACACACACACACACACACACACACACACACACACACCCTCCCTCTCCTCCCCCTAAAATTTTCGCCTTGAACATTTTCACTGAGAAGCAACATTCTACAACTTTTAGCAAAAGGGATATTGTAGTTAGGATCAGCCTAGGATTAGTTTCATAAACCTGAAAGAAGCAGACTTTGAGATTGAGGGTCGTAAACATGAGGGGGGTGACTAAAGTAAAGATGGCATGTCTCCGATGATTCTCTTGTTGTTTTTTTAGGGGGTCCATGACATTGCAGAATAGTATTTTGAGACAAGATTTGTTTTGTGTATGTGTTCAGGTTTTCATGTTTGAGCCAATTATAGCACAGCAACCTCAGGTTGGGAGTTTTTCTTTACGTGTGTGGGGGGGGGGGGGGGTAATTGTGTGCTTGAAGGGGGCATGATGATGGGTGGGGATGGAAGGCCAAGGGCCCAAAAGCACTGATTTTCCTTGAACTGTATTGCCATTTGACTGAAAGTCAGTTTCTACATGTACATTGCCATTTACTTGGGTTGAAATGAACATTTGTAGATAAATTCTAATGCCGGTTTACTCTGATTTCTCAAATTATTCATTGATGCCATTGAAACAATATCCAATCAGACTAAATTAATTCAAAGGTTGAAAGACTTCCAACAAAAATTATTTCGTAATACCGTAAAATTTAGGAATGAATAGATTCTTTACACATAGTTCATTGTTACATTTGTACTGGTTATTAAAGGCTGAGTAGCATGGTATCAAGGAATTATTCTGCTGTGGTGAAGCTTTGAGTTTGTGTGTCAGACACTCAGCTTGTATTAACATGCATTGACACAGTCATATTGTTGATAATGTTGCAGTCTGAACATGAGGGAAAAGCAGATCATGATGGAGATGGATGTCGTCAAGCAGCAAGCCTGTGAGTACATTTCACAAGAGCATGTGTATGTGTGTGTTTGCATACTGGGTTTTGTGTGCACACGGATGTGTGTGTGTGTGTGTGTGTGTTTGTGTCTTTGTCAGTGTGTGTGTCTGTCAGTCTGTGTGTGTCTTTGTCAGTGTGTGTATGTATGTTATAGAAATTTGGTGTTTATTATTTATATTTCGTAAAATGTAACTGTCAGTGTGTGTACATGTACTAATATTGTGCTTTCCGTCCTGATTTCCAGTTTGTGTGCAAAAAAAAACACCCCCAAAAAAACTTTTATGAAACTTGCCACAGATGAGTGATAGTGCGTTTTATCTTAGTGAACATAATGAGGATAAATTAGCCAAACAAAACAATGCCAGTGGATTATGGAGTGTTGTATTTGTCTTGGATTACAGACGATGTGTTCAGGATGCGGCAGGAGAAGGCAGCAGCTCTCAAAGTGCACATTGAGTGCGCAGAGAAGTTGTCCGAGTCTGAACTGGGGGAACTCAGAGCTGATGTCAAGGTTTGTGCTTCTTGACTTGTTGCCAGCTTTCGTTTTCTTCCCGTGGTGCTTTTAGTTTTACGAGTAAACAAACCTGTTTACTCTTCTCTTTCCGAAAATACGGTAGTATTCTACTCAATTTGGACCTCTACTACTCTTCAAAACTGAAAATAATGCTCTTTGATTCTTCATTACTACTCATTTTCAGTGAACATTATTTGATGATTTAATGACTAAAACTACACGTTTTGCACCAAAACTACTCATTTCAGCTACCCAGACTACTCAAGACTTGTGTAGGGGGTAAACAGGTCTGAGTAAACGTACGCAGTTTATACCCACGTTTAAATGTTGAAAATGTTTGCGTCATTTTTATGATCTAGACAGGGCTCCCAATCGATCCGCAAAACAAGGGGTCCCAGGGACTCCTTCCCTTACAGTATAGAGGGTCCTAGAGGCAGGACAGAGGGTCCCAGTGGCATTGTGAATGCTAAAAAGATTTTTTCTAGTGCATCCCTGAGCCCCCCTGCACGAGGTCACCAGAAAGACTTTTTGGAAGGGTGGGAACACTCACTTTGCTCTGGTTCCCTAGAAATCAAACCGTCAAAACGGCGATTCCTCCTTGGCGCAGTTTCCGGAGAGAGAAGCCATTTTGGACGGGGTGGGTGAAGGCCACTGAGAGTGGTTAAATCTTTTTCTTTGTGGTGCAGTAAAAAAAAAAATGGAGCTATTTCCTTTGTTGTGAGCGAAACTCATTTTGGTAAGCTGTATAAAAAGGCTTGTATTGTGGAAATTTCGTGCCAACGATTTGGTCTAACTCAGGTGGCCATTAGAAAAGAGAAGACACATGCCTTTTCTTTACTGAAAGAATTTGACTTCCAGCACCTCTGCCAAGGAGGAATCACCGATTTGACAGTTTGATTTTTAGGAAACCAGAGCAAAGTGAGTGTTGCGATCTCTGTAAAGGGTGTTTTTCTAGTGATGTCAACGTGTTTCTTGCAAAAACGTATCCGTCTGGGTGCCCCTTTAAGCGTGTAAAATCCAACAAAACATGGTGGTTTAAAGTCAATTAGAGCAGGAAGAAATCCCACAGCCTGATATAAACGAAATTGATAGCTAGGTTTCCCTAGATTTTCACTGTCACTAGAAAGTACCAAATACCAAAACATAATTCTTTAAAAAAAAGGTTTCCCAATCTGTTGGTTTTTGTTTGCAGCATTTTGTGGCTGATCGCAAAATAGATGAGGAGCTCGGGAAAACGACTCGCTTCCAGTACGATTCTGATCATCTCCGAGAGGTAAGCACCTTCAAAGGTACAATCGGTTGACTGTCCAGTCGAACCTCAGTATTGCGACCATCCTACAGACTGGCCAAAACTGTCCGTAAATGGAGGTGGTCCCTGTACCGAAAAGTAATGAATAAGAAGAGACTGAGTAAAACTGTCCGGATGGATTACCGAGGTGACCGCGATACTGAGGTGCCCGGTAAGCGGGGTTCCACTGTATCTTTCAGTACACGTTCTGGCCCTGTGGATTGATGTGATAAGTCGAGTGCTGGTTTTACTGCAGTATAATTTCATGTTTGCAAGGTGTTGTCGTCGACTTTCTGCTACAATCGTCCATCATCTCATCCTTTGCATCCTTCGTCCGTTGCATTTCAACCGACAAGATGGAAGTAGCTCTTTTTTTTCCCGAGTGTGCATGCATTGCTTTTAACGGCAGAAACAGTGACAAAAGCTCTATAAACAAACACATGGCATGGTGCTTGGCAGTGAACATCTTTGCATTTGTGAGGAAGCAGAGTCATGTCATGGGCGAATGTATTCACCCATGGTGCTAGAAGAGTTCAAGTGATTTGACCCACTTTCAGATTTTTAGTTGTTATTTTTTAATATTTATTTTAAAATATGTATAAACTTGTTAGAATTGTGGCAAGTGAAATAATTCACTTTTTTTCTGTGAGAAAAGAGATTAGATATAAAAGAAAGATGCAATACAGATATAAACGTATATTTTTTGTTTTCTTTTGCAGGAAATCCTAAATTTTGGAGAAGGTATGTTTGTATTCTTTTGCACACACTGTCATTCATACACAGAGACATGCATGCATACGTACAGACTTACACACATGCACACACACACATGCATGCACGCTTCCACTCACTCAGGCACACACACTTGCATGCACCAGGAAATGACAAACACACATGTATCTTCACTAACATTTTTAATTGTTTCCCTTTCTGTTTTCTGTGTACAAATGATTGACAATTCTCCTGAACAGGACAAAACTTTTCTTTTTTGGTATTTGTTTAAATATTCCTTTGCATGTGTAAAACGTGTACCGGTATGCATGCATGAAAGTTTAATTAAAAGAATAATAACAAAGTTTGATGAATAAAGTCAGTGCCATTGTAGTTTTTTGGGCTGTGAATAGGAGGAGCCATGGATGAAATGTATTTAATGTCCTCTTCTTCGTTTGATCATCCAACTTCAACGTAGTGAAGTCTAAGAATGATTAACCTGAAGGGGTTCTGCGCTTAGGTTTGTTATCTTGCTTTGTTACAGGAGAGTAATAATAATAATAGTAGTGAATCATTTATATAGCGCACTCCTCCACCAAATGATGTAGCTCTGTGCGCTTAACAACAACAAAAACTAAAAGCAAGAAATTCAGCAAAGACAAATAATCACGCACACACATGCAAATATGCTTATGCATCCCCACTCACCCACACATACACGCAGGCACACACGTACACACACACCCACCCACACACCATTACCATCACCACCACTCGCCCTACCCAAGAACACAATACATGAGAGGAGTAGGAAGTGAAGGGGCACAAGGATGGGTAGGGAGGGCGTTGTGGGAGGGTAAGGGGGGGGGGGGGCACAAGGGAGGAGGTATAATATATCTTTTGAATTTTTTTTTATTGATTGATTTGGCACATGACTGTCTGAATCGGAAAAGGAAATATACCATATTTTGCTGACTAAAAGGCAATTTTTCTTTTTTTTTTGCCAGACTCGGACATCTGCACCTCACCTTGATGCAACTAACAACATCATAAGTAACCATTATTTGCAAAATCTAATTGTAAAATGTGGTAGCAGCGCCTTTTAATACTATGCGCCTTATAGTTCATAGAATATGGCCATTTTAAGAACTACCAGATTAGAAGGTTGGCTTGGCAGAAAATAAACTTTAAGGATTAGGGAGAGAGTTGTGTTAGGATGCCTGAAGAAAAGCCTGGAGTTATTGGGATTGGTTAAAAAAAACAAAAAAACATTTTACTTCTCATGCGTTAGTTAGTTAGTCTGTTATAGTCCCGTCAACAGCTATGGTTATCTCAGGACTGTCACCACATAAAAATCTACCACGTATAGCAAAACCACATTTTACTTCTCATGCGTTAGTTAGTTAGTCTGTCATAGTCCCGTCAACAGCTATGGTTATCTCAGGACTGTCACCACATAAAGTTCTACCACGTATAGCAAAACCACATTTTACTTCTCATGCGTTAGTTAGTTAGTCTGTCATAGTCCCGTCAACAGCTATGGTTATCTCAGGACTGTCACCACATAAAGTTCTACCACGTATAGCAAAACCACATTTTACTTCTCATGCGTTAGTTAGTTAGTCTGTCATAGTTCCGTCAACAGCTATGGTTATATCAGGACTGTCACCACATAAAAATCTACCACGTATAGCAAAACCACATTTTACTTCTCATGCGTTAGTTAGTTAGTCTGTCATAGTCCCGTCAACAGCTATGGTTATCTCAGGACTGTCACCACATAAAGTTCTACCACGTATAGCAAAACCACATTTTACTTCTCATGCGTTAGTTAGTTAGTCTGTCATAGTCCCGTCAACAGCTATGGTTATCTCAGGACTGTCACCACATAAAGTTCTACCACGTATAGCAAAACCACATTTTACTTCTCATGCGTTAGTTAGTCTGTTATAGTCCCGTCAACAGCTATGGTTATCTCAGGACTGTCACCGCATAAAGTTCTACCACGTATAGCAAAACCACATTTTACTTCTCATGCGTTAGTTAGTTAGTCTGTCATAGTCCCGTCAACAGCTATGGTTATCTCAGGACTGTCACCACATAAAGTTCTACCACGTATAGCAAAACCACATTTTACTTCTCATGCGTTAGTTAGTTAGTCTGTCTGTTATAGTCCCGTCAACAGCTATGGTTATCTCAGGACTGTCACCACATAAAGTTCTACCACGTATAGCAAAACCACATTTTACTTCTCATGCGTTAGTTAGTTAGTCTGTTATAGTCCCGTCAACAGCTATGGTTATCTCAGGACTGTCACCACATAAAGTTCTACCACGTATAGCAAAACCACATTTTACTTCTCATGCGTTAGTTAGTTAGTCTGTCTGTTATAGTCCCGTCAACAGCTATGGTTATCTCAGGACTGTCACCACATAAAGTTCTACCACGTATAGCAAAACCACATTTTACTTCTCATGCGTTAGTTAGTTAGTCTGTTATAGTCCCGTCAACAGCTATGGTTATCTCAGGACTGTCACCACATAAAGTTCTACCACGTATAGCAAAACCACATTTTACTTCTCATGCGTTAGTTAGTTAGTCTGTTATAGTCCCGTCAACAGCTATGGTTATCTCAGGACTGTCACCACATAAAGTTCTACCACGTATAGCAAAACCACATTTTACTTCTCATGCGTTAGTTAGTTAGTTAGTCTGTTATAGTCCCGTCAACAGCTATGGTTATCTCAGGACTGTCACCACATAAAGTTCTACCACGTATAGCAAAACCACATTTTACTTCTCATGCGTTAGTTAGTTAGTCTGTTATAGTCCCGTCAACAGCTATGGTTATCTCAGGACTGTCACCACATAAAAATCTACCACGTATAGCAAAACACAAATCCAAGAATCTTAACAACGTACAAAACCTGAAAACAAAAAATGTAGTACAATTCATAACATGACACTTCCATTATTATACCCTATAGCTCATAAGTCCACACAGTGCTGGAAACGTGGAGCCATGCTACTCTAATTTATCGGATCCAGGTTAAAAAAAACAGTGAAAAAGGATAACAAATACATACTAGTAAGCTAAAATACATTAAAAAAAAGGCTATATAAGCAAATATGCCCTGCAGAATGGACAACAGGTGCCCACTCAAGTGCGCAAGTATCACGTGTGGATGCCAGTGTACAATAAAATAAAAAACCTGGCATGTCATAAATTGTAAAAAGGAAAAACGTGGAAGGGTTTTATAGAAAAAATGCAGGTGAATGGACCAATAAGGCAGAAAAAAGTAGACGCCAGAAAGCAAAAAGAAGAGAAAAGGCAGAGTCAAAGAGAGTGATAGAGTAGGGGAAGTTACTAGCATATAACTTCTAGAAGAAGGGAGAACTATTTCTGCTGAAAGACCCCCCGGTATCCCCACGGGAGGGCCCTAACCACATAAGCCAGCCTAAGCCGTTGCCCGCCTCCTACGACGAGGACGTGTGGTTGGACTTTAGGAGGCTGTTGGGCTACTCTCCGTAAGCCCCCCCCCCCCATGATAGGTGGAAGCGCAATGTTAGCACAAATAGTGAAATACACATACAGGTGATATCATAATATAGTAAAAAGCCAACTGTCCGTCCGTGTGCGTGTGTGTGAAACACAAAACGGGCCTTATAACTCCGCCGTTTTTCGACCGAATCGCTTCAAATTTGCTGTGAGCCCTAACGGGGCGATGGCAACGGCAACCGAGGCGGCCGTGTCATTTGCGCGGTTTCGCAAATGCGCGAAACGCGCATCCGCCGGCCTCTCGGCGCCCGTATCTCCGGCATTTCTGGGCCGATTGCCTTCGAATTTGGCAAGAAGATGACCGGGGCCAGGGACTATCCGTGTGCCAAACCGGAAGCTTCACCTTTTCACGAATAAATCCGCCGTTTCTTAACCGAATCGCCTCAAATTTGCTGTCAGGCTTGCTATGACCAGGGCAAAGCATGGCAGGAAATTTGAACAGCATCCGTTCATAAATGCGCGCAACATGCACCAATTTACAGTTTCGCTCACTAGGCTAAACGACATATGTCCAAACGTGCTGTTATTAAAGGGGGGGGGGGGCTGCTGTGGGCATGAGACCATGGTTCACATGTGCTGGGGTGACGAGTAGGTCAGCCAGCTGGTTATGGGTGGGGTAGGGGGTGGGTGGGTGGGCGGAGGGATGGTGGGGGGGGGGGGGGCAGTGGAGATTACAAGGGGATGACACTACACGTATCTGTATTATAAAAAAATCGGGACTTTACTGGTTTTGCACTGCCTCCAGTATTGTTCAATACTGCCATGGGGTTAAAACTGCCACGGGAATTAACTGCCACAGGGCGATTGCTAGTAAGGCATAAAAAAAAAACACGATTGTGAAGCTTACATTTTGAAGACCACCATCGACAGTTGATGTATGATTATCTGGTTGTTGTGTCTTTCCATATTTATTATTATCATATTCATAGTCTTTCTTTTTGATCTTACCTTTGAGACTGGCTATGCTGTTTTCTATTATCTCCTGCATGCAGTAAAGAGTGTACATGATGCAGTGATGTACTGTACCAAGAAACGAAAAATTATTGGACAAACTGTCCTGAGACAAGATAAATCAATAAAGGCAATGTCCTGGTTCTTGCAGAAACCAATAAGACGAAACATGCCAGTGTTAAAAATTTAATCAGACATTTGTACAGAGAACACAATAGGACATTTTCAATTTTAGTAGGTCAATGTCCTGTGACCGGGGCCTTGGGACATCACGGTACATGTATGTGTCACTGTGCAGTGATGCCGGTGAAGTCTAACTACGTCACTCGTCGCCCGTCAGTGTCGTCGGTGGCCAGCAGTAGCGGTCCAGGGTTGGAGGAGGCCTCCCTTGCCGCTCCCTCCGCCCCGCCCCTCCACCCAGAACCCCCCGCGCCAGTGCTCTCCCTTCCTGTTACATCTTCGGCCGAAGGAGGTAGGCGTTGTCTATGAGAATTAAGGCAGATGAAAAGAAAGGGAAGCTGAGTCTTGTAATGTCGTTTGTGTCTAAATGTATTCAAGATTAGAAGCCTTGAGCTGTTGATGTTTGTTTTCTTTTCTTTTTTCTTCTTTTGTTTGCCCTAATTTGCTCTGAGTTCATTATATACATGTATGTTGATGGTATGAAAGAGTGAGTGAAAGCAAGAATTGTGGAATGAATGAAAAGAAGGAATAAAAATTGTTGAATACCAAAAAAAAAAGATTAGAAGCCTGTTTTATTGTTAACTCATTCCGCCCTGCGCCCGACATTTTGTCAGGCGCCCTAATGCAGCTACCAGCGCCTCCACCCGACATTTTGTCAGGCGCCCTAATGCAGCTACCAGCGCCTCCACCCGACAAATCGTCAGGCAAAGACCTCCATTTACTTTCCTTATCAATCTAAAAACTATTAATGAGTAAAATACGCTTTTTCTGAAGCTGTTTGCATCAAAACGATCGCTAAACTTGTACGATTTTAAATCTTTTGCTCCCCCCGGGGGGATACCGGGGGGGGGGGGGTCTTCCGTACAAGTAGTTCCCCCACCTTCTGGAAGTTCTGTGCTTGTAACTTCTTCTAATCTGTCTCTTTCTCTCTATGACTCTGCCTTTTTTCTTGATTTGTGTCATCTACTGTCTTTCCGACTTTTGGTCCATTCTCCTGGTTTTTTCCCAAAAAAATCTTCCATATAGTTTTCTCCTTTGAGCTCCTCCGAAATCGGAATGTGTCGGCTGAATGCAGCGAGGACACCAGTGAAAACTGGAAAACGGACACATGGTACCCATTGTGGCCTTATGGCCCGGGAACGCAGAAGAAGAAGAAGAAGAACTCTTTTGCTAGCATTTCATTGTCGGTTTTTGTCAGATTTGTTTTTGGGTAATAAAACTAGTACCTCTCTCTCAGAACCCGCAGGTTGGGAGTGCAGCCCGCAGGTCAAATGGGCAGAGCGCAAAGGGTTAATTTAACGTTATCCAGCGGTGGATGCACTTTTCTTTCTGTTTTGCTTGCTGTGTTCTGTGTTAGATGAGGGGTGTATGAACAAACCTGGGGCTTCCTTTCTGGGAAAGTTTCCTGGGTCTGTTTGTCTGTACAGAGTACCTCTTTCTTGCTCTGAGCTAGGACCAAAAGGTGAATAGGTACCATAAGCAGCCTTTATTTATTTATTAAGACAACTTTTATAGCGCCTAATCTTTAAGCTCTAAGCGCTTTAACCCCTTGACTGTCATTACTATCACATACTGGCTTGATGATGTCACTGATGACATCATTAGATGAAGGGGAATAACTTGGGAATATAGGTTTTTGCTTGTAAACAGCCAGGAGGGTTATGTCCCCTGGACCATTTTGCCAGATTGTAACAGCTTGTACACTTGACATTTTTTTTATATATTTGTCCTTAATTTTTCTCCGGCGGTCAAGGGGTTAAAGTAGATTGTGCCTTTTATGGATGGAGAGTTTTGTCTTTGTTTCTTGATTTGAACATTCAGAAGGGTTAGCAGGAAGCAGGAGTGGGTGAATACAACTTTGTTTGTGATAGGGAAATGCCCTGTGTGTTTCTATTCTTTCCCGTTCTGGCTTCATTAAAGAGTTTATCACTGCAGGTATGAGTGCACGCTTTGACAAACAGACAAGTTGCTTTGGGTAAAAGGAGAACTAAGGTAGAAAGTAATGGGAGGATCTCCATGTGAAGGTCAGAAGGTTTGTGGAACTTTTTTGCATATATACAGTGGAACCTCCCTTTTAAGACCTTGAAAAATCATCCAAAATTAAGGTGATTTTTTGTTAATTAAGCACATAGAGCTCCACATTTGGCAGAGGAGTATGTTATATAAAAGCTTCGCTATTATTATTATGTTGGAGCGAGTTATATAATAAGGGAGGTAATTTTAATATGTACAAAGAAGGGCAATGTCTCAGAGAAGTAGGTCTTAAGTGGGAGGGAGTCTTATAAGGGGGGGGGGGGTGTTTTCTTATAAGGGAGGTTCCACTGTATTTTGTTAGATGCTGAGTCTGTCAGGTTATTTGCCAAGAAATGACTTATTATTAATTTCTGCTTTCAGAGAATTCTCGCATGACCACAGAAGAGTTAGCAGACCTGCAGATGCGTCTCCAGACTTCCTTAAAAATACAGGTATATGAAACGTCAATTGTGTGACACCATGGTATCAATATAGAGGCACTCATGCCCAGTTACACTCGCACACTTCGCAAGTACAGGTTAGCAAGTCTCCTTTAGGAAACAGTTAATCTGGACTCCCCCCCCCCCCCTCCCCCCCCATAGGTTGCTGTTGGCTTACCCTTCCTGAAAGACTCCAGGGATCATCATCCCAACAGCGGAAGCACTTGAACACTATGGTACAAGTGCTTCAGCTACGGATGAGAACATTACGTGTGTGACCGGTTTTTTTATCACCTCGCCACATGGGCAGCAGTCTGGGGGATTTTGGAGACTGATGATGTTATGCTAGGAGCTTGTTGTGACTAAAGACAATCCCCGCATAACTATGCATGGCATGACAACATTTTGATGTAGCCTGGTATTCTAGCCTATGTCAATTTGTCTGACATCGCCTTAAGCCAAGGCGATTTCCCCCGTATAAAATTAACCTGACACCACATTAGAAGAACCGACTGCATTTCATAAGCACAGAACATACTTTTAGACCAGGGATAGTTGTGTCTGGGTATGAAGTTTAAACTGCCTTTATTTTTCAGTGTACAGTGGAACCTGTGTGATATAAGCGGCTTGTCTGTGTACATGCTTATGCGAGTTTGAGTGTGTGTATGTGCACGTGTGCAAAAATGTATTAAGTCACCACAGTGTTCAGTTATGAACTGAACGGATCAAAACGCAGCTGACGAAGGGTCGACACCAGAAATTCTGGCCTGAATAGCACAAACAACCAAGTACTGTGCTGTCTAAATGGAAGAAAATCTGTCTGGCATGAATATCACAAACAGTCAGTACTGTGCTGTCTAAATGGAAGAAAATCTGTCTGGCCTGAATAGCACAAACAGTCAGTACTGTGCTGTCTAAATGGAAGAAAATCTGTCTGGCCTGAATAGCACAAACAGTCAGTACTGTGCTGTCTAAATGGAAGAAAATCTGTCTGGCCTGAATAGCACAAACAGTCAGTACTGTGCTGTCTAAATGGAAGAAAATCTGTCTGGCCTGAATAGCACAAACAGTCTAAATGGAAGAAAATCTGTCTGATGTGGTAAGAACATCTCCTTGACATCAGAAATCGGAGTCATGCATTCCTTGGTCATCTCAACATGTGAAAGAGGCGAATCCAGTCCCTGGAAATGAAATGCTGCAAAAGAATCTTGACCATTGCATATAGAGATCACGTCACAAATGAGGAACAAAGTCAGACAGTCATTGGACCTAATGAAAACCTTCTGGGACTTTGTCAAGAGAGAGAAGATGGAGCGGTATGGTTCAGGCACGGCTCAAGATCGAACAGCGTCATTAAAGACTCCCCACGTCACGTGTCACATTCCCTCTTATGCTAGGAAGATTTCTTACTTATAAGAGGGAAAACATGTTAAAACCGTGATTTTGACACGTGGTGTGGTGGGTCTTTAAAGTGATCACCAGTAACATGAAGAAAAGGGAGGCGGAAACACAAGGGTGGACTGTATCAAGGAGTGGACTGGTTTATCCTTTGGCGGCGCTCTACACTGACAATGGACTAAAGACAGATGGAGAAATAGGGCAAAGGAGTTGACAGGTGTTCATCAGCAACCTTACCCTGCATTAAAAAAATTGTTGATGATGATATGTTAAAGAAGAAGAAGAAAATGATGATGAGTTTATTTTATGTGCTTGCGACCTTGTTCCAACAATGAAGGGGATGCAGTTTATGCACTGATGCCCTCAATAGGCCTCAATGTCTTTGCAGGGCTTAGTGGAGGACAAGAAGCCCTCCCATGGGAATGACAGTTCTGCCGTGAACAGGGGTATGTCACTTTCTGGTCTTATCAGTGTGTTGCTTTGTATGTGTGCTGTGTGCCTGCGTATGTGCTGGTATGCAGTGGCTCACAGAATGCAGTGTTCCCGATTACGCAGATCTGTACGTAAATTACGTACAAAGTTTCAAGTTTGACGTATACATTTTTCAGTCAATACGTCATTGTGACGTACAGTTTTTCTCTCAGCCGATTGCTTCCTCAAACGTGTTCGCCGTGATCAGAATGTCGAACCATTTCGGCTTGTGGGAAACGATCAACAAAATATACTGGGCCTATTCTTTCACTGAAGCAGACGACAAAACGTACTATCATGAACCACAGAGTAATTTCCCTTTGTTTCTCGCCACCCATGCTGCTCGCACATGCACTGCTGCCAAGCCCACGCGTTTCTCAGAAGCAAAAAAATGGCGCTGCTTCGCTGGATTGCGAAAACTTCGACGCGAGTTCTTCCAAATACTCTGAAGTTTTAAGTGAGGTGACAAAAACCCTCGAACCAGTTCCAGGCCCTTCAAGTTCTACTTCAACTGTCAGTAGTGATGAAAAGAAGAAAGTAACTCGCAAATTCAAGTCAAGTTAGTGTGAAGAATTTGACTGGCTTCAGCATCATGATGGCAAGCTCTTCTGCAGTCATATTGTCCATTTATTATGGCTTTTATTTTGACCCTCAAAATTTTTCAAATAACCCTTAAAATTTGGGGGCAAAGGGTCATGATGACCCTTAAAAATTTGGAAGCATGGGGAACACTGGAATGACATAGAAATGAAATCCACAACCTCCCAGCTCGTAAACTAAAGAAGTGATCTAGGGAACAAAATGTTGGAGTGCCTGGCTTGTATGGGTGTCAGGGGTGGTCAGGGTTGTTTTGATTGTGAGAAAATAAATACATTCCAGACCAGACAACAAAACTAAAATAGTAATCAGTTTTAGAGTTTGAATGAGAAACAACATTATTTTCATCACTGTTGATAAGCAAGTCATATTTTTAATGCCCTCTTCAAAGAAATAATGACAGTGAAATGTAGCGCAGGTGGTTAAAGCATCACAAATGCAGGCTTAACCCATTTCTTGCCATGCACGCCTCCTGCATACGTATATTAAATCGAACCTACAAGATCCCCCAAAGCAGGAAATGAATTGTTTCTTACTTTCAGCGATATAGCCAAATTATTTGTCTTTATTTTGATGGCAGTTTCGTGTTGCTCACGTTTATAGTCTTTATACACTAAGCGTTTGTTTCCAAAAATGAGATTTTATTATTTTTCAAAATCAAGGTATAATTTCAAATTGCTGTCAAAATTGACTGAACAGTTTATTTGTTTTGCAAATTTACATTTTCACTCTATTTTGAGAAGTGTGTTAGTCTTTATATGTCGAAATTTGAAAAGTTCCATTGAAATTTTGAGCTGTGAATCATGTCACCTAAAAGCATGCTACGAATGTGCAAGGGAGCAAATGACCCCGTTGTTTTTCTTATGTTGAGCCATGTAGCGAGAATCAGAGAACATAAAATATAGAGAAAGTTTAGAAAGTATGCTGAGAGTTTGGATTGAGGGGAAAGAATGGAAGGGCTATCAGGGAAGGAGAACCAAAATGCAGAAGAGGCTACCAAGTCCTGACGCTGTAAGTGGTGGATATAGGAGTAGTGGTAGTGGTGCTTTGGCTGCTTTATGTTTTCTTTGTGCCTATTAAGCGCTTAGAGCCCCGTAAGGAGAATAAGCGCTATAAAAATGGTCATTATTATTATTATTATTATTATTAAAAACACGGCCCTGTTGGTTACCATGTCACACTTCAAGAGTGCAGTCTGAAAATATTTTTATAAAAGAAGTTTATTTTCACATTTATGGATATATTTAGAGTAGAAAACACTAAAACGTTTTTTTTTAAATTCCAAACAAGAGTAAGAAGCGGGTTAAACTGACAGAATGGTCTGTTTTGATGATTTCCAGACGACTTGCAGCAAAGCAAGAGCGCCCGCCGCAGAAACCGTCAACGGGAGCGCCAGGACCAGCGCAGGGCTGAGGAGGAGTCCCTGGTGTCCTCCGGCTCCCCAGGAGGGGCCTCTTCCCGCGCAGCCACCCCGTCCTCAACGCACGCCTCCGCCGGCAGCGCCAGCCCGTCCCCCCAGAGGGGCCCGCGGTCCCCCCCGCAGCGCGGAGGGGGCTACAGGGGCCGGGGGCGCGGCGGGGGGGCAACTACCGAGGGGGGCAGCAGTACCAGGGGCGAGGGGGCAGGCCCTACTACGGCAGTAGAGGGGGTGGTCGGGGAGGTGGGGGGGACTACTATGGTGGGCCGGCGGGGAGCCGGTCGGTGGTGGTCAACGGAGGCCACAGTTGACCACAGCCGGCCCACTAATCCAGCTGGCTGGAATCTCAAGGTTCTGGGACATGTGGCTGTGTACTGTGTTGTCTGTGCGTTTGTTCTGGTGTTAGGGTGGGGGGGGCACGCTTTGAAAAAGCACAGCGAAACCTCTTTGTAAGGAGACTCCCTTGTACAAAGCGGTCAGAGGGGAAAAGAGGGCTGCAGAATGGGAAGCGCAGAAGTTGGAAGAGTCGGTGCGGTGTGGATAGCAATAGTGTCTTACCTTCTGTCTACGGGTCATGGTCTGCAGTGTGTTGTTTAGTCTTCGTCTGTCACGCTCTCCCTTTCTCTCTGACTGCTTTGCATACTTCGATGCCTTTCAGCACTTCGTCCTTATGTGTTCTTTGTCTGCTGATGTCTGTGTTTCGCTGTGTTGTCTTATCGTTCTGTTAGTGTGGGGAGAAGGTTGGGGGGGGGGGGGGGGGGGGGGGGGGGGGGGGGGGGGGGTGGGGTGGGGGGGTCAAGAGTTATTAATGACCAACTCATCATCTGTAGAAAACTGCAATCATGTGGTTATCATTTACGGCATGGGATGGCCGTGTTACGACCTAGTAAAACATGTAATATAACCCGGGGAAGACTGAATACTGGCATCAAATGAATGCTGTGTGGGAATCTTTGGGCCTGGACATGAATAGTGCAGGTTTGTAAATAAGAGCTGTACGGAACAATTTCGAGGACTGTGCGTTTTGACGGTCATTTTTTTAATGACACTGGGAATATATCAGATGTTTACACATTGACTTGTGCATGTCTGACCGCCGTGCAGTGAGCTATGGCATCTTTGCTAAAGTATTTATCTATTCAACAGAGTATTTTGACAGATAAGTCCCCTGTATATGTTTTCATGACCTCCCTTTATCTTTATTTTTCTTCGCTTCCATGCGTACCGAATCCGTGTACTTAACAAATCAGATTGTATGCCAACAAATGCTATGCAACACACAAACAAATTGTGAATAAAGAAAGCCTATTTTTTAAAATGAAATGTACATATTGACTTTGCTAAACATAGATATGAACGTCAAGTGTTGTGTATTAGTGGTTCAGTTGCATTATTCTTGATTTGCTTGATGAATTCTGTTTGCTCTAAAGCTTGGACTCGACCGTCAAGTTGATTTTCACCAACACGGCTTTTAGTGTTTGACTTGACAAGCAGTGAGATATCTTGATACAGGACAGATTGCTGCATGTCCAATGGCACTGGGTGTGGGGGTTTTTAAATGCTAAAAAGTATGGCATGAAATTTACTTTGTGAAAGTGACTGACAGAAATCAGCTTGTATCTCTTCGCTGTTTTTGCTTGCTTTCAGTGCCCTGTTTTGTATGAAAAATGAAATAAAACTTTTGTGTCTGTCTCATTTTACAATTATGATGGACTTGATTGTGTCAGACACACGTTTCTGGTCTGTCTGTTTAGATGTGGTCTGTGCTTTTTTTTCTGATTGTTTTGCTTTTCCGTGTGGTTTTCTTTTCATATATGTGTCTACATTGCTTGTCTGTCATCCGTGTTTAAGGTAAGGACAAGTTTCAAATAAGAGTTTTAGGATGGGAGAAAGTTGAGTGGGGAAGCATTGAGTACTAGTGTGACCAGTACAGTCTAACAAATAATGTGCACATTAAAAGACATAAGGCAGATATACTCACCAAGTGATGATGATAAATTATATTACCAGATGCTGGCGTTCTGGTATATTAGGACAAAAACAAGATGTGATCATAAGAATTTAAACAATTCCACTTGACTGCCAGAGAAAATTAAAGAAAAAATCATTGGGCAAATCATGCCATAAAAAAGACAACTGGTAAAATGGTCTTGAGATATAACTCTCTTGACTGTGTTAGAGCAAACGCCAGCATATCAGGGTTATTCCTCTTTATATGATGACATCATCAGTGATGTCATCAGGTCAGTACGTAATACATTGGTGGCAGTTGAGGGGTTAAAG
Organism: Phymorhynchus buccinoides; assembly: GCA_017654935.2. Lineage (NCBI taxonomy): Eukaryota > Metazoa > Mollusca > Gastropoda > Neogastropoda > Raphitomidae > Phymorhynchus > Phymorhynchus buccinoides. The sequence goes on from CM065680.1 coordinate 68,601,656, forward strand.
CAAAAATTAAGCTTGGAGCGCACGTGGCCATGAGTACAGCTCGCAGAAAGACTTTGCTTAACCCCTTCACTGCCAGAAGAAAACAGAGAAATTATCGATTTTATTTTATGAAATTTAAAAGAGACCGGTTAGACTCAACCTGAGGAATTTCCTGACTTGTCTAAGCCAAAAACCATCATTCCAGGACTATGACATCTCACACACCACGTAGTAGACACGGGACTGGGCAGGGAAGGGGTTAAATGAGAATTCCTTAGATTGAAATTTTAGAACAGCCGAAGTCGGACTTGCTGGGCCTAGCTGTTTCTTAGTTAGGCGCATAGCGGCAGCATGACGCATCTGCGCTCATAATTGACAGGAAACTGAGCGATCAAAGAAGAAGAAGAAATTTTTGAATAACTGAATTGTTCTGCTTGCCATTTCAGTATTTAAGCAGACACAAACAGGAAACTCTGCCATAAAATCTTCAGGTTGGTTTGCCTAATTTTGCTGTCTCTTTATAATTATTGAAAGTATCTGAATTAGGTGATCTGAAAACAAATGTGCTAGAACATCTGTTGATCTGCTGCAGGGTTGTTTTTGTCTTGTGCTACCAGTTCACAAATGCAAGCTACCTATGAAAAAGAATTGTGATGTTTGTAATTAGGAACACAAAATAAAAAATAAAAGCATGCCTAAATATGGAATTAACATTTAATTTGGTGTATATCTTTTTTTTTTTAAGCAAAGGAGAAGAAAATGGTAAAGCTTTACTGGGTGTTGGTGTGGGGAAGAGGGAGAGCGACCTTTCAGCTCATAGAGCTTTCATCAGGTTTTTTAACCCTTTCGCCGCCAATGTCGCATTTATGCACCACAATGGTTTAACACCCATGTTTCTAAAAGGCATCAAATCAGGACCTGTTATCACAAGACTCCATTTTCTTAATTTCGGGAGGTAAGGATAGGCCTAATGTTAGACATATCACTGAGGAATTCCCAATATTGCAGATAAAAAATATTTCTCCACCCAATGGTATAATGGTATTTTTTGGTTAAAAAATGGCTGATGGCGAAAGGGTTAAACATTTTTTCCAATAAGAAAATGTCATCAATGTCGTGACTTTCTGTCATCATTGGGGGTCAGTCAAATAAGAGTACAATTATTCTGTTAAAAAGAAACACATATTTTGTGTTTGATCGTTTCGATCTGGACCTGGTGCAGTGCGTCGCAGATGCCACTTCTGACGATAGTCGCGACAGAACTAAGGAGGGCGCATACCTTACTAGAAATAGAAATGAGAAAGACCTGCTTACCCTGGGTTAAGACCACCCCCAGTTGAGCCAGGAAGGCCCAGGCCCAACTTCCAGAAGCAAGCAAAAAATAAAAGAGTGGTCAGTGGTCTCAGGCTCAGATGGTGATCTGGTCAGCGCTGATGTAAATGCGCTGACGGAGCCTGCAGTGACAGTAGCCTCACTCAGTTGATTCCACTCCGTGGCAGTCTTAACGAAGAAGGAGCTAATCATATTGCTGCAATATATTGCAACAATATAATTAGTTTGGGTATTATCCGACATATCATACCAGATATCACAATATCCAAAGTATTGTGAAATATATTGCGGTCATTAGTGCAAGAATATCTACTAAATTGCCAAAAGTGTTCATCCGGTGGTCCTTAAAACGACCAAATTCAATGTTTCTCTCTGCATGCGCGCAGAGTGGCTAAAATGTCAAAAAAGCGCTTGCATGAGTAGATTCTCGTGAACATTGAGTTCACATCTTGTTTTCTAACATCCATATAAGTAATACAGGATTTGGGTTTCCCTGAAAATCGGACAAGAGTACTGCAACTAGAAATGGCCCGACTGAGCAGAAACGACCACCTCAAAGTATTGGGAAGTCTACAGGCTGAGCAGAGTCAAAATGACGTCACCAGGCTCTTCCACACGTCTCGGAGTACCATGAGGAAATTGTGGGCCAGGTTTGAAACCACTGGCTCCGTTGATGACCATCTACGAGCAGGCAGACCCAAGAGTTGCTACTGCTTGTCAGGGCCATGTCATAGGGATAAGCCATGTCCAGGACTGCTTTCTGTCGGCCTCCTTTACTGTGCAGGCACCCCAGGCCACGCCTGTTGTTGGGCGACCAGACTGCGCAGACCCCTACATAACTGACGCTGGTCTGCAAGCTCATTGAGCTCATAGAGGACTCATCCTTACATGCTGCCATTGCTAGAGCCGACTGCTTTGGGGCAACCGGTACTGTCTGCTGATGGTCCTTCAGCTGGCATTGCCAGAGCCGACTGCTTTGGGGCAACAGGTACTGTCTGCTGATGGTCCTTCAGCTGCCATTGCCAGAACCGACTGCTTTGTGGCAACCGGTACCGTCTGCTGATGGTCCTTCAGCTGCCATCGCCAGAACCGACTGCTTTGTGGCAACCGGTACCGTCTGCTGATGGTCCTTCAGATGCCATTGCCAGAACCGACTGCTTTGTGGCAACCGGTACCGTCTGCTGATGGTCCTTCAGCTGCCATTGCCAGAACCGACTGCTTTGTGGCAACCGGTACTGTCTGCTGATGGTCCTTCAGCTGGCTACCCCATGCAGTCAGTTCTGTCAATGGTGCGTGGGCGTGCAGATCAATGGTGTGTGGGCGTGCAGAGAGAAACATTGACAATGGTAGTTAAAGAACCACAGGATGAACACATTCAGCAGTTTAGTGGATATCCTTGCAACAATACCATGATGGAAACGAGCTTTTACAAACTTTGCATTTCTGTTTTGTTTTTTAGCAGTATGTATAACTCAAAACTGTGCTCCAAAAAATGGTGCCTAGAAGGCAAGTGGAAGCACATACTTTCTCCCACAAGAGCTTAATTAAAGACCCAGTTCTTAATCGACTAAAACTAAGAGCATTGCTTACTTGAGCCATTGTCTACTGTGGAGTTGTAAGCTGTCTGATTTATGATGCTAATGATTATTATTACTGTTTTCAAGTGTACTTAAAAAAGGCAAAAAATGTACAGTCAAACCTTCGTATCCAACAGACGGACCACAATTGTTTGTGATTGTGGGGTGGTCATTATACCGGAAAGTTTTTAAATGACAGACAATTGAGATACTGAGTAAAACATGATCAAGGTATGCGATATCTGGATGCCTGTTAGGCAGAGGTCGACAGTACTTATTGAATAAAAATGAACAAATAGCGTCTTTTGTATGTCATAATCATGGTATTCTCGGTATTGCTCACCGTGATTTTTTTGTGCGCTTCTTTGAAGTTTCTGTTATTTGTTGTGACAAAGACAATCATTGTTGGCTGACTATTCAGCACGGGGAAGATTGCTATGGGCTTTTTTCATCATGGTTAAATTTGTTCAACAAATTATTTAGAATACTTGTGTGCATGCATCTTCAGCAATTTGCTTCCTAGCATGGTCAACCAAAGGTTAAGAGGGAATGGTTGTGAAAACAGTGACCGTAGTCAAGAAAAATTGATTAATTGTAAAATACCATTGGTTTATTTTCCGTAAGTTTCCTGTTTCCACACTTTGTTTTTGTGTGTAAGTACTCTGCTTTTTCTTTTTTATTGATTTAACCACACAGATTGTAAAAATGCATGTTGATGGATGAGTGTGTGGGAGAATGAAGGAATTGTGGAGTGGAGGGATGAGAAAGGGAAATAAAAAATGGGTAAAGGTAAAGATGTGCCACCCCCCCTGCATTTCTCGGTTAATTGAAATTTTATGTTTTTGCCTTTCTTACCAAACATAAAGCTGTATTTTAGGAACCTTTTTAGCTAATAACCTTTTTGGAATACTAACCCTAACCCTAGCCCTAAACCTAACCCTACCCCCACTATGTACTGCAGTACACCGCGATTTGTCACAGTTGTGGTTTGTTGCGCTTTTTTCCGTCTTATAGGGTGGGGGGTAGGGTTAGGGCTAGGGTTAGTATTCCAAAAAGGTTATTAGCTAAAAATGTTCATAAAATACAGCTTTATGTATGGTAAGAAAGGCAAAAACGGAAAAATACAATTAACCGAGAAATGTAGAGGGGGTGGCACATCTTGACCTTTACCAAAAAATGTTATAACAAAATATAAAAACAACTGAAATTTGACTGTATATTCAACTTTAATTTGTATCTCAATAAAATATAAAATTTGACGGTATATCTTTAAAAAAATAATTTAAAAAATAAATAAATAAAAAACAGATTGTTTAGTTTTTAACAATCCTTACAAATGTCTTTAGGTTGTTAAGCTAGGCAATGAGGAAGTATGTTCTGCTTCAAGAAAAGCTTCCGCTAGAAAGTATACATTTTAATTTTCATTAAGCACAACAAAATTCAACCAATGCTTTGGTGCCTTCAGAAACCAGAACTGAGTTACCGATAATGATTATGATAAGATATTCTTATTACACTGTATTTAAACTTATTTAAGTTTAACTTATTTAAGTTTCAAAATCCTAGAAAGTTGAGTTTTTTCTCCTTTTTAAATGCAGTTTGCCATTTTGAGGTTGTGATAAAGTACCATATTTTGCAGACTATAAGGCGATACTTTTTTTTCCGGACTAAGACTCCTACGTATGACTAACAATTTGGTAAGAAAATATAACAAAATCTGGAATTTGTGTAAAAAATTTGGGGGGTGCGCCTTTTAATAAGGTGCGCCTTATAGTCCAAAAAAATATGGTAGTTAAACGAAGAGAACCTCCAACACACACTTCAAGTTCAAGAACTTACTGCCTTTCACTTTGTGTATGTCTTTCTCTGAAATTAAAAGACGTGATTGCTGGTTACATGTAATAGGTTGTGTTTATTATATATCCGGCTGTTTTCATATTTCTTGTGTTCTTTTCATTAAACGTTCTGTATGATTGTCTTTTCTTGGGGGGGGGGGGATTTTGAATCTTCACATCCAAAGTCTAGCATTTTTCTTTCTTTTTTTTGTTATGCACTATTGTGGGTTTTTTAAGCTGCACAGTGAATGATCTACCCATATGCAATTGTAAAATGTAAACATTGCTTGTATTTAATTTGGTAAATATACTTTCTATAAAAGCTAAAAAAAAGTGATAATAGGGGTTTTCGGCCTTTCGGCCATGTGGGGCAAATTAAGAAAAGAGATTCAGAAGGGAATTTATATGCTTCTCAAAAGGGGATACAAACTATCTTCACCTTTATTAGTTTCAAGAGTTTTGGCCTCTCAGATTCAAATTGATGCAGAAGACATTCAAGCAATGGTTTTGATACTTGGTGTGGTACAACTGTGTCCTCAATACTGCTGTATGAAATTATGCATCGACCAAACTCTATTGGGCGTATATCCAAATTATAGGTGCTATGGATAACGAATCCTATGTTGATAAACATTAATGATACGTTCAAATGTGTGCGTTTGTTCTAGTGCTCTTTCAGTTACACTCTGCATCGTTCTGTCAACTTTTTAAATTCATTCTGTCTGTAAAAAGGTGTCCTAGGAAGATTTCCATATATTCAGTGTGCAGTTTTTAGGCTCTGCTTGGGGTAGGTGTCTGTCTAGTTTTGACTGAGAATACAAGTTATGTCAATACAGTGGAACCTCCCTTATAAGACCTTAAAAAATCATCCAAAATGAGGTCTTATAAGGGAGGTGATTTTAATACAAATGAGGGCAATGTCTCAGAGAAGTAGGTCTTACGTGGGAGGGAGTCTTATAATGGGAGGTCTTCTAAGGGAGGTTCCACTGTACAACAAAGTCACACATGCTTAGGGAATATGCTTTATCTGTATGTACAGATATGGTTATATTGACTTATGTGTTTAACAAAAAGAAAATGTTGTGAGTGGAGTCATGCATTATGACGCTCTTGTTTGTATGTAAATCACATATTTTGTTTCTTTTAGTTGTTGTCCTGGAAACAATGGTTGCCAGAATGAGTTACATCCTTCATTGTGTCTGCGTTTTAGAAGGGAGTATCTTAGGAACTATTTTATTTCAAAGTAGATCATGTAGCTGGGGGTATGGTAGTGGTGGTGGTGGTGGTGGATCTGATTAATAATTTGGCTGTTTTACTTTTCGTGTGTGTGTGTGTCCTTTTTCCTACTGAACATACATATGTAAAAGTGCACTTAACCATTATGTATGGCTTTACCTGTTTTTGTTGGTCTCTCGGGCCACATGTTTTTATGTTGTTAAATGTGATATGGTGTTGTCTTTGTGATCACACGCTCATACACACACACACCTGCATGTGCGTACACACACGCACACGCACACACACACACACACTAACACACACACACACACACTGCATTAATGCAGGCAGAACAGAACATTCATGGCATGTACCCTTTCAAAATATTTTCAGTTGTTAATGGCTAAGAGACAAAGACATGCAGAAACAGGGTTGTTGGCATTGTGTGACCAGTAGATTCGGTATGCTTAGTGACATTATAACTGACCAAGACGTTTATGTAGCATTGCGCCCCCACCTCTGTGTGTCCCCATCTCTGTGTGTCTCCAATATTTTGTCCATGTGTTACCTGTCTCTATGTGCCCCCCGTCCAAATATGTCTCCATTTATGTGTCCCCACCTCTGTATGTCCCCGTTATATATTTATCCTTCTGTACGTGACACAAAGACTTTAACCCTAACCCTCATCCGAACCCTAAGCATAATCTGAAACCCTATTCCTATCCCTAACCCTAACACGAAACCCAAATCCTATCCCTAACACAAAACCCAAATCCTATCCCTATCCCTAGCACAAAACCCAAATCCTATCCCTAACACGAAAGCCTAACCCAAATCCTATCTCTAACACGAAACCCAAATCCTATCCCTAACTCTAGCACAAAACACAAATCCTATCCCTAACCCTAACACAAAACCCAAATCATAAGCCTAACAGTAACACGAAATCCTATCCCTAACGCAAAACCCAAATTCTAACCCTAGCACAAAACCCAAATCCTATCCCTAACCCTAACACCTAAACCCAAATCCTATCCCTAACTCCCTAACACTAACATGAAACCCAAATCCTATCCCTAACTCTAGCACAAAACCCAAATCATATCCCTAACCCTAACACAAAACCCAAATCATAAGCCTAACAGTAACACGAAATCCTAACCCTAACACAAAACCCAAATCCTAACCCTAACACGAAACCCAAATCCTATCCCTAACCCTAACCTAAGGGGCACACAGAGATGGGGACTTACAGAGACAGGGGCACATTGGGAAAGGGGGGTGGGGGGCACATCGAATTGATACCGACAAAGGCTACTGACCAAGGACATGAAGACTGACCAAGTTAATGTCAAAGTGGAGGAACCAGTGAAAGAATGTGCAGAACACGAAAACGGCGGCTTGGGTGCGTGAACAGAGGTGTATGTAAAAAATATTGTGTTGTTAAAAAAATTAAACTGTGATGTGTGTGTACATTTGTCCATTGTGCCAAGGACTAAGAATATCTGCAGTGTTCTGTTGTTATCATGAGGTGTACGTGTTGGATCTGTAGCTTTATGGGAAACTTGTGTTGTTATAATATTTGTGTTGCTCATATCGTAGTGTTTTTTCACATATCAAATTACAGTTTCTTTCACCAGAGTTACTTAACTAAATGCACAGTAGATTTTTTTTGATTTTTTTTTTTTTTGGGGGGGATGTTTTTGTTGAGCTGTATGGTGGCATTGAGGAGGCTGTTTCAATATTTAGGAAAAGAAACGAGAGGAAACCACTTTGACAATCAATGTGTGTCAAATCAATAATAGAAGAAGCCATTTCTGTTTACAAAATTACAAATAAGAAATTAACAAAACTCAGGCCACTAAACAATCTCAGCACTCAGATTGACCGTAGTTTACGGACTACAAGGTGCGCTGTATTAATAATAATAATAATAATAATAAGTATTTCTATAGCGCCTTTCTATAATTATTTTACACTCAAGGCGCTTCCATTCACTGATACACCCGCAGTCACACAAAACATTATCACCCATTCATTCACCCAGGTACAAGATCAAGAAGGAAACATTTACAAACCGAATGAGCTTTGAAAGTAGTGTGTCTTGAGTTTAGCTTTGAAAGTAGAGATAGTTGGTTCATGGCGGAGATTGACTGGGAGGGAGTTCCAAACAGCATTATAAGGCACACACCCATATTATAATAGTTTCTTGCTATATTATTATTACTCATTGTTAGGGGGGGGGGGGGGGGGGGGGGGGGGGGGGGGGGGGGGGGGGGGGGGGGTCACCTTACAGTCCGTACAATCAGGTGCATTATATGAAATACAGATATTCGTGTACTGTATTTAATTAATATGGATGTCAAGACATAAATCATACAGGAGTTTAAGACTAGTAAATCTTAAAGTGCTTGTGGTTCTTCTCATTTAAGGTGTTGGTCAGAAAGTATTGGGATGATTTCAACATATATTTAATGCAAATTTGGCAACAATATATTGGCATGAATTCACTAAAACCTAAACAAACTCATCAATGTTTGTTCAAATAAACTAGCAACCTTATAAACTTAATTAAGCAATACGGAATGTTAAACAAGAAGACAAAAAAAAATATTTTCTTTATATTCATATGTTCACGTCAAATTCTTGTTTTGATGTTTACTTTTATTGTCAGTGGTTTTATAATTCATCATATGTTTCTTCTCTTACAGTTTTTTTCTCTCTCCCTACCTCTTCTCCTGTGCTGTGCAATATCCCACTGTTGTTAATGTGTTATTGGGAGAAAACTACTGTCTTCTAGACAAAGAATGAGAAGTCCCCGAGTTGGAGACAGTTGGAGGTTTGGTCAAAAGAAATGTGTTTATTTTTTAGTGTTTCTGTCTGTACGTCTACACCTGTAGTGGTGTAGAGTGGCACAGTAGTATTGCGTTCGCTTCGTGTCAAGTAAACCCGAGTTTGAACCTGGGTACAGGGGATTTTTTCCTCTCACTTTGCACTAGGCCATAACGGTCTGAACGTGGAGTCTTTCGGATGAGACGATAAACCGAGGTCCCGTGTGCCCATGCACTTAGCATACGTTAAACCCAGTGGCAATGAAAAAGTTGTCATTTGGTCCAAATTTACACACACAACCCCCCCCTCCCTCATCAGCGACAAAAATTGCATGCAACAAAAAAAAATTTTAATTGGCCTCTGGCTGCGACGCACTCTCCAGGTGGGAGCAGCCCGAATTTCACAGAGACGCCTCTGTGACTATAAAGTACCTAATACCTTAATACGCCTATTGAATCATGACATTAAAATGTGTACCATAGTTTTCTAACTATAAGGCGCACCCCCACATTTTACACAGAATTCACATTTTGTTCTATTTTCTTTTTAGAGTAGAAAGGGGGGTTGCGTCCCCCTTAAGGCACTATCGTAATATGACGTCAATTTGTGGATCTCCAGTTCGATATTGGAAAAGATTTAGATCACCAGCGTCTGTTAAAATGTTTCTGCTTCTGCTGTATCAATGCTCTGCTTTGTAACTGAAGGCGTTTTCTAGAAGCAAGCGGATTTCTGAAGACTATGACAAATTGGTCGTTGCGTACAGGTACGGGTCAGTGCGCACCCTACATACGGGTGTTGCGTTTTTATCCATAATGCACTTATAATATATGTAACCCATAACAAATTTCAGATTTTACCTTCTAACTGCATGAAAGTTTCTTTTGGTTGAAAAATGGAAGCAAGAAAAAATAAACGTCATTGCAGTAAATGATGCAAAGCATGACATGGTTTCTTTACTATTTCTACGATTTCAAGGGAGGTGCCGCACGGACCCAACCAACGCACAGACCTGTTTCTACTCTATATTATCAGGCATTTTAAGGCGCAGGGGTGTCAGTCTGAGGAACAAATATCGCCTCATAGTCCGAAAAATATGGTATTAATGTGGCCACATGCATTTATGTGTCCTAGAGAATGTGAACTTCTGCAAACAATAAATGTGACCCAGCACCACGAAAGGGACATTATTAAGTGTCAAAATGACCATTCCGAGACATTGGTCCAGTTATGCATTTCAAACAATTCTCTTTCACATAATATAAGAACCATTCTTGTAACTTTTTTTGTTTTAGAGTGATGAGCATTCAAAGTTGGTAGGCTGACTGTCGGCCATTTTGATAAATCACAGTCTAAAATTTAGCCTAGCTGAAGAAAATGCACCAATCTACTCATTTCAAAGCACTGTTTTGTGTATTTAGAGACCATAATAAAGATTATCCTTTATAAATATGAAAGATGAGGACACAAATACTCATATATCAAAATTGTTCAAGAATTAGATTTTTGACTTTGCAAGCCTGTTATGAGAAACTGTCCCAGCGACTTAATGTCCCTTTCGTGGTGCTGGGTCATGTCTGTGAAAAGAAGTATGAAATTGCATATGTAAAAGATCAAAGCAATGAATATGAAAATCCGTTTAACATCCTCCGGTCTGAAACAGACACATATGGGACATTAGTAGATATAAAGATGGTGGGAACGATCCTGGAGACAATGCCCGGAGGCAGTGCAATTCCAGGAAAGTCACGAATTTGTAACGATACAGATGTATGATGCTAAATTATATGTAAAAGATCAAAGCAATGTCAACCATAGGTCTGTTCTACTAAGCTGCAATGAATGAGGAGTTAACTGTGGTAGAAATAATGATATTATTTTTTATGCATAGAAAACAGCAAGGGCAAATTATATACAATTGCTAGCTAATTTGCTTTACCAACAACAAAAAGAGAAAACCCATGTATTTGTTATTTTTTTGGAAACGTTTCCAAACAAGATGAAAAGTTTTTCTTTTATGTTTGTAGTTAATGTTATTGTCTGTACCATTTTGTTTGTCCTTGAAACGAGAGAGAGACAGAGAGAGGATTGGGTTATTTTTAAAACAAAAAACGGAAAGCTCAAAGATTGGCCAGTATTCAGTATTGACGAAGTTTTGTTTAAAGTGCAAGCAATAGGCCTAGCTCTGTTAAAGATTGCTCACTTGAAGGTACACATAGCAAAAGACCCAAAGACAACGCCTATGTAACAACTATGTGATATGTTAGCCTGTTTAGTGTGAATTTGCACTAAGGTTGTTGACACACTGTGTATTAGCATTCACTCTTGTACTTGTATTGTCTTATATCTTGGGATGCTTTCATCCCATCAGATCTTTCGGTCTCTTTTAGTTGGTTTTGGGGGAATCTTCTTAATAAACGTGCTGGAAAAAATGTGCTGGAGGTGTTTTTGTGTTTTGTTGTTGTTGTTTTTTTTGACTGCATTGCCTTTCTTTCACATACTTGTTCTCAATGGTTGAATGAGCCACAGTGGTAGGGTCGCTTAGAAATAACGCATTAGCCTCGCGAAAATGCATCGTGTGTATTGATTGTTGATGACGAGATGTATTCCAAGTTTTGTTATTTGATTGATTGCTATAAGTTAACAATGGTTATTGATCTTCTCTCTCTCTCTCTCTCTCTCTCTCTCTCTCTCTCTCTCTCTCTCTCTCTCTCTCTCTCTCTCTCTCTCTCTCTCTCTCTCTCTCTCTCTCTCTCTCTCTCTCTCTCTCTCTCTCTCTCTCTCTCTCTCTCTCTCTCTCTCTCTCTCTCTCTCTCTCTCTCTGTCCCTCTCTCTGTTTTAAACTATTTAATGTACACTCATTTACTACAGCCTATGGAGAGAAAAAAAACAAAAATTCACTCGTGTAATCAATGCGGTTTCAATCGGTGTTGGGTGTGTGTGCGTGAGTGAGTGTGTGTGTGTGTGTGCGCGTGTGCGTGTGCGTGCGTGAGTGAGTGTGTGTGTATGTGTGCGTGCGTGAGTGAGTGTGTGTGTGCGTGAGTGAGTGAGTGTGTGTGTGCGCCAATCCGTCATGTCCTACCATTTCTTTCAGATTGCAGAGGAGGTGACAGACATTCTGGAGGACGAGGCTGGAATTTGTTTAGCAGCCTTGTGGTGGAGTATTTTGTAGCTAAAGTTCATTTTGACTCACGATCTACACGTAGCAACTTTGCTACAGGCCGGTGTGGCGTTCTCAAAATGGATTTGTTCTCAGCATGTCTGCGCATGTGCGAAGAGTTAGGGATAGGGTTAGGGTCAATTTAGTGTCGAATACACAAAACATAAAATTTGATAAAACTAATTACGATTTCGCACATGCGCAGAAAAGTTGAGAATAAATCCATTTTGAGAATGCCACACCGGCTGAGTTATGCATCTCTCCTCTGAGCAGGCATCAAATGTATTGGTTAGCTAATGCAAATGGAGTGGATCCCATACCAAATATTATGACCTTCAACATCACCTCACTGAGCGGGCATCAAATGTATTAGTTTGCTAATGCTAATGGAGTGGATCCCTGATATGACCTGCTAATGGAGTGGATCCCTGATCAAATAGGACCTTCAACATCACCTCACTGAGCGGGCATCAAATGTATTGGTTAGCTAATGCTAATGGAGTGGATCCCTGATAAAATATTATGACCTTCAACATCACCTCACTGAGTGGGCATCAAATGTATTGGTTAGCTAATGCTAATGGAGTGCATCCCTGATAAAATATGACCTTCACTGAGCGGGCATCAAATGTATTGGTTAGCTAATGGCTTATGGAGTGGTCCCTGATCATCTCTCGGTCATTCGTGCAAGATGTCAATCGACGTTTCTTCCATGGAATTTGGGAGAGAATGCTGTGATCGTTCACGGCGAAGGCAAAATAATGATCAACTTGTCTCGTGCTGAAGCACCGTCGCAGTCGCACACTTTCTGTAGTGCCTCTTTATCTTCCCTCTTTGTCTTAACCTTTGTGATTCTCTCTCTTCCACTTTCTTTTTCTATATCCTTCTGAGTTACTTTCTCTCCCTCCACCCCCCACCCCCTTTTTCTTTCTATGAGCATCTCTTAGTTCCCTCTTAGTATATTTTCTCTCTCTGTCTCTGTCTAAGTATCTTCTCTCTCACTCTCTCTGTCTCTATTTAAGTATCTTCTCTTTCCCTCTCTCTGTCTCTAAGTATCTTGCCCCTCTCTCTCTCTCTCTCTCTCTCTCTCTCTCTCTCTCTCTCTCTCTCTCTCTCTCTCTCTCTCTCTCTCTCTCCTCTCTCTTTCTCTCTCTCTGTTCTGTTAACAGGTAGGTATGAATACTGGGGGCCGTTTCACAAGGGCTAACGTTACGTAGCGTGGGCGCACTGCAAATCAGCAAAAACGGTCTAAGAAATAGGCTTACCCTTCTTTTGCCGATAGGTCGCGTAGCGTTTTGCTCTTCCCAAACACTGAGCAAGCGGCAGACTATCCAGAACTATCACGTGACTTGTTAATACATTTCTTGTTGTTGGCTTGTATCCAGAACTATCACGTGACTTGTTAATACATTTCTTGTTGTTGATTGGTCCATTAAAGTTTGGTTAAAATAATACTCTTTTTGGACCATATTTTTCCGCAAACGTTTTCTAAAGTGTTTCTTAGACCCCTTTTGGCGTCACACTAAGTTACTCGCACGCCGACCGTCGTCTAGAGAAACTGGACCCAGGCAAAGATATTCTAAAAGGGTAAGATGGATTACTTAAAAGCTCGGCGAACCGGGCTGATAGAGTTATCGTTAGTGGGGACGTGTACACTATTCACTGTGGAGGCTATCCAAAAACTCGGACTGGAACTTGAACGGAGAATTCAACTGGCCTATCGATGTGTAAAATGTGTCACGTTTCAAAGGGACATAACCAGTGTTTCTGTCCTCACTACTCATATAGGGAAAAGAGACCGGATGTTTATCTTCCCCTGTACAGTCTTTGACCCAGGTAGATAATATGAGTAAAAGTGGTAATTGGAAACGAAGCGGGTGTAGCATGACTGGATGAGTCTGTGGGGTGGACAGAAAAATGATCAAGGTGGTCATTTACTGGTCAGATGTGGTGTTTTTTCACTGCGGTTGTGTTTTGTTTTGTCTGGCTGTCTACCCACGAAAACTCTCTCTCTCTCTGTCTCTCACTCTCTCTCTCTCTCTCTCTGTCTGTCTCTCTCTCTCTCTCTCTCTCTCTCTCTCTCTCTCTCTCTCTCTCTCTCTCTCTCTCTCTCTCTCTCTCTCTCTCTCTCTCTCTCTCTCTCTCTCTCTGTCTCTCTCTCTCTCTCTCTCTCTCTCTCTCTCTCTCTCTCTCTCTCTCTCTCTCTCTCTCGTCTCTCTCTCTCTCTCTCTCTCTCTCTCTCTCTCTCTCTCTCTCTCTCTCTCTCTCTCTCTCTCTCTCTCTCTCTCTCTCTCTCTCTCTCTCTCTCTCTCTCTCTCTCTCTCTCTCTCTCTCTCTCTCTCTCTCTCTCTCTCCTCTCTCTCTCTCTCTCTCTGTCTCTCTCTCTCTCTCTCTCTCTCTCTCTCTCTCTCTCTCTCTCTCTCTCTCTCTCTCTCTCTCTCTCTCTCTCTCTCTCTCTCTCTCTCTCTCTCTCTCTCTCTCCCTCTCTCTCTCTCTCTCTCTCTCTCTCTCTCTCTCTCTCTCTCTCTCTCTCTCTCTCTCTCTCCCTCTCTCTCTCTCTCTCTCTCTCTCTCTCTCTCTCTCTCTCTCTCTCTCTCTCTCTCTCTCTCTCTCTCTCTCTCTCTCTCTC
>CM065680.1:68621214-68641214 GCA_017654935.2 Phymorhynchus buccinoides
AGAGAGAGAGAGAGAGAGAGAGAGAGAGAGAGAGGGGGGGGGGAGCCGGAGAGAGAGACTCGTAGAGAGAGAGTATACACAGAGAGAGAGACCCAGAGAGACACACAGAGACAGGCACAGAGAGAGAGAGAGAGAGAGAGAGAGAGAGAGAGAGAGAGAGAGAGAGAGAGAGAGAGAGAGAGAGAGAGAGAGAGAGAGAGAGAGAGAGACACAGAGAGAGAGAGAACAGAGTGGACAGGTTGGGAGGGGTCAAAGAAACCAGACGCCGAGACGAAGAGAAAGAGACAGAGAAAGCGACAGACAAGAAGGGAAACAATAAGGCGGAGACGTGTTGGGCTAAACAGCGATGGATGCATTCGCAGTTGCATACAATTAGTTATTAATTAAAGACCCACCAGGTTACGTGTCAAAATCACGGGTTTCACGGGTTTTCCCTGTTACGAAATCTTGTTTTGACCTGGTTTGACTCCCATACAAATGTCCCCAAATTGAACTGACAAAACATCATTTAAAGAGCAGCCTCTATTTGAAGTTGGGGACATTTGTATGTGGGTCACAGCTACCCAGAAAATAATCAAGGGACTTAAAAGCATTGTCACAGTGCAAACCTTGGCCAAGGAAGGCAACTCGAGTTTCGATTCGTTTAAAACTTGTACATACCCATACTTTTAGGGCTTATAAAAGGGATAACCATATTTCATTATATTCTGATCGCTTCTCGGCCTTTTGGCTAAGACAGTGATTCAGGAATATAAATTTTTGTTTATACTCTGGTTGGTTTGTTCAGCCCGTCGTACATGGCGAAAGCCGATACGCGACGTTAAACTGAACTTCCACCGCAGATAGCTCATCAAGACGAGTTTCAATACGAGGTAATATAAATATTAGTAATTAACTAATAATTATTACAAAGAGTAGCTATATGCTTGCATTTTTGTAATGTCGAAAGGAAAGGATTAGGCCTACAAACAATTTGTTACTTTAAACCCTGTATCCGAATGATAAACTCAGTTCGTTCCAAACTGCGATGGGTTATTTTTGCATGATATCCACACAGTCCAGGGCCTGTATTCACGTTGAGATAGCATGAGACTTAGCATCATGCTAACTTAGAATCTCTTCCAAAAGTCCTATTAAATCCTATAGGACATTGGAAGAGCTTCTAAGTTAGCATCATGCTAAGTCTCATGCTATCTCAACGTGAATACAGGCCCAGAACATTATCTCGAAAGTGGGTTTTAAGAACTCTAGCACCATTATCAGTTAATCAGGATAAAATATATATTAGTAATGTCAAATTCCTGTAAGAAAAAAAAAATTAACAACTGAGTGAATTCATTCCCGCAAAATGGGATTTTATACCTTTTTTTCCCCCCAAGAGATGAAATTGAAATGTGTCCAAAACTTTTTCAAGAAAAGATGCTAATAAAAATACAGAGATGGGGGGTGGGGGGTGGGGGCGAAAAACATAACCACCACCTCGGCGCAGGGCAAGATATATCATATAGGGCCTATCCCAGTAGCCTGTAGGGGAAGACGGGGTAAAAAGCGCATGGGCGGGTAAGAAGCCCACCCCAATTATCTCATGAAATAAAGAAAATTTCAGTCAAATTTGCCCATGAGACGAATGCTAGACATTAACGCTCGTCTCATGGGCAAAATGAGACTGAAATTTGCTTCATTTCATGAGATAATTGGGGTGGGCTTCTTACCCGCCCATGCGCTTTTTACCCCGTCTTCCCCTATTATAGTATAGATCCATCAGCGTACTATCACACACTGTATGCAACACACACAATATTCAATTCAATCTCTTGCGATGATTGTGGCCTTTAATGTGCCTTTTGTGTTTTATTACAAAGTTTTGTGGACTTCTCTGGTGCATTTTGTTGTTGTTCAATTCACCACTTAATCATTTGTTTGTTGTTGTTGTTGTTTCAATCTACCGATAATCCCGATTTTTTTTTGGATTTTTTTTATTTTCACTCTAACAATTCGTAGCTGCTGGGAAGTAAAGTGCACTCAAGGTTTATCTTTCCACTGTGACTGTGTGCAGGTGAATTCACAGACAAAGCATCATTCGTGTTAGCATTTTCATTAGTTGTTTGTTCAGACGGGTCCGCCTTTTCCGCGCCTTTCTTCTGTGCCAAGCAGGCACTCTTGGTCCTGCCCTTCCCCCGCTTACGTCCCCGACCTTTCTTTCGCCGACGTCCACGTCCACGACCACGACCACGACGACGACCTCGACCTTTCTTCTTTTTGCCCTTCTTTTTCTTTGAGCGTCGTCGTCGTCGTCGTCTTCGGCCCTTCTTCTTTCCTTTGCGGCCTTTTCGACTTCGGCGTCTCCGTCGGCGACCTTTCTTGCGTTTGTTGAGGGCATCCCCGCCGGAGGAGAAGAAGTAAGCGGGGTTGAGCTTGAAACGGCAGTTTGAGTTCATCTTGATGTCCCCTGCGCGCACGGCCCGCCTAAGAGCCTGGCGGATGCTATTTTTGTAGACGTAGGCCCCGTCGTGCCTTTGAAACAGCGCCTCTTGAATGGCAGAAGTGTTGGAGCCATTCTTGTCGCACAAATCCAGTAAGATGGAGACCAGCTCAGCTTGCTTGATGCGTAGATCTTTCGCGGCTTTCGTTTTGATGGAAGTTCTCGGGTCATCGGTGGCTGAGGCACTTTGGGGGATCATTTCGGGTTTGCACCGACGGGGAAGCCTCGCTCTGCAAAGCAGAAATGTTCCCCCAGCGTGAAGATGACTCACGGCAGTCGTTGGCTATGACCAGCCGCACTCTTTGGCGACATCACTCAAACTGGCCGTTTGGGTGTTTCTGCCTGTTGCCAACACGGTGTGCCGCACAGATGGTAATGCACTCCTTGGGAAGAACCTGATTGGTCCAAAGCAGTCTTAGCCAAGTCACACCCAAAGACATTGGTCAGCTAAAAGATTTGTTGTGGAACCGATCTAGCCCGAACCCATGCTTCGCAGAACACAAAACAGTGGATTTTATATGATAACGCCAAAAACACTGTTGTTTTGGGGGAAGATGGGGACACAAATCAATGGAAGATGATTATTATGCCTAATTAGGCATAACTCGAAGAATGTTTTTACGTCACTCGCCACTTCTGTGCTGACGAAATTTCGCGTCATTTTAGCAAGCCCTGTCCTGACGTGACGTCAATTTCAAAGATAGTAAGGTAAGTTGGGAGAAATTCGGACATAGTGTCTTTTGGTTTTTGTTTGTTTGTTAGTTGTTGCTGTTTTAGGTCTTCGACACGCAGTTCCAGCTTTCTTGCTTCACACACACACACACACACACACACACACACACACACACGCACGCACGCACACACGCACACACGCACGCACGCACGCACACACAGACAGACAGACAGACAGACACACACGCGCGCGTGCGCACGCACACACGCACAGACACACACCATGCATACACACACGCACACACACACACATACGCACGCACGCACGCACACGCGCACACACACACACACACACGTGGGCTCGCGCGCACAAGACAGATACACACACGCGCGCACGCACACACACACACACACCATACACACACACGCATACGCACACATGCACACACACGCACGCACACACACACGCACGCACACGCACGCACGCACACGCACGCACACACACACACACACACACACACACACACGTGGGCTCGCGTGCACAATACAGAGAATAAAGGAAGACACAAAAAATGAAGTAAAAACAAGATGGCAGCGCCATGTAAACGTACTCCCAGTACCAGCAACACCCCCACACAAATAAACACCCACACAGACCTCACCATCTATATTATAATACGCGTGCCGATAAGAATTTGTAATCTCTATTTTCTCCTAAGTCGCGGCGATTGTGAAATATAGGGGCACGTGTAGGTGCTTAACAGTTCTTCCAAGTGAAATTCGCCAAGTCGTCGTTTAAAGCTGGGATTTCACATAAAATTTGCTTCACGGAGGGAGTGATTTTCAAGAAAGACAGTTTCACGGAATAGCCGTGACAGTGGAATAGCCGTGCCGTCATATCCTTTACGCGAAACTTAGATTTTTGTGCTTGAGGGAACAGCCGTGATCTCTGTATGACCTTTATGTCAGAGGTCCCCAACAACAATCACCAGGTAAAAACGCTCAAACTGCCAAAATGTTTCCAAAAACAATAGTGGATTAATCCTTAATCGGGCCCCTTCGTACATACCGACGGGGGGCAAACACGATGCTGCAATAGCCTGAGTAGCAGAATGTGTCGTCTGCTAAAAACGGTTCATTTTTAGACTGCATGTGATAACAAAAAGCCGAGGGTAGGCCTAACTCACTGCACCTAGAAACTTCTATGGTTGCTTTGGTTAGAAGAAGGGAGAGGGGGAGGGGGAGGGGTGGCTAGGAAGGAGAAGAGGGAGGCGAGTAGGGCTTTTTTACAAATAGTTCCCCTACGTTCTGGAAGTTTGGTGTTTGGTCTAACCATAATTATTTGTTTTGAAAGGTGCATAACGGAGAACAACGCATCTGCGCTCATGAATTGACAGGAAACCGAGCAAGCAGTGATTAAGTGTGTGCTGTCTACTACAGTGTGTGTGTGTGTGTGTGTGTGTGTGTGTGTGTTTTCACAACATTTAGGCACCTACTTTTCTCAAAGTGACAAAACCTAAGTCTGTTCTGTGCGAGGCTTGCAATTGCTTTCATGAAGCTGGGTCAGGTGTCCGACTTGACTGCTTTCCCTTCTTCCCCTTATAATAATTTTTTTACATCGACTTTCGAAGAAGCCTTGACAGCTCAATAGGTAAAGCGGCGCGTCCGCAAATCAGTAGGTCGCGGCACGCACTCTACACACGTCCGTGGTCGCGGGTTCGAGTCGGCCCCTCGCCACATTTTTTGTGTTTTTTGTGGTCGCGGGTTCGAGTCGGCCCCTCGCCACATTTTTTTTTTTTTTTTTTGTGGGGGGGGGTCATCATCTTTTTTAAAGGAGAGGGGAGTGGGCGGAATGGAGGGGGCACTGTTAACCGCCGTTTTGTCCCAATTCCGCCAGTGGTCAGTGTCACTGAGAGAAAGAGAGAGAGAGAGAGAGAGAGAGACTCAGAGAGAGAGAGAGAGAGAGAGAGAGAGAGAGAGAGAGAGAGAGAGAGAGAGAGAGACGCGCTCGTACCAGTTGGAGGTACAAAAAGTATTCACTTTTTTTTTTTAAACATGTATCAAAACAAAGACACTGATTCGCTTCAAATTGTATTTAATAAGCAAGAGGCACAATTTTAAAAACAACAAAACACCGTTGAGACGAATATAAATATGTATATGAGAAAAGTAAAACTTCCATAGCACAACCCTGAGAGTGTGCACTCCATAATAGTAATTAGCGATAAAACAACTACAATAGAAAGCATTATGACTGCAGCGCAAACCTCCGCCAAGGCAGACAACTCGGTTCCATAGCACAACCCTGACAGTGTGCACTCCATAATAGTAATCAGCGATGAACCAACTACCATAGAAAGCATCATGGCTGTAGCGCAAACCTCCTCCAGGGGAGACAACTCGGGTTCAAAAGGAATTGTTCGGAAATAATGGTCAACCTAGCTCGCCAATTTGACCGCCAGGTGGCAACCAACTCAATAGGGGCTTATCTCGTGATATCTTTAGTTGGGGGTAAAGAAAGAGAGAAAGAGGGAGGGACTCCTCTCTCTCTCTCTCTCTCTCTCTCTCTCTCTCTCTCTCTCTCTCTCTCTCTCTCTCTCTCTCTCTCTCTCTCTCTCGAATAGTTAATGTTTAACGTCCTCTCGATTCCGAGGAACCATATGGGACATACATCTCTCTCTCTCTCTTTATCCCCAACTAAGAATATAGAGAGGATTAGCCCCACACGAGCGTTATGCCACCTGGCGGTCAAAACAGCCAGCTAAGCCGCTCATTAAAGGGAGTAATTTCATGGTGTGTGGGAATGATCTTGCCTAATTCAATCGGTCAAACAGAAGAAGTTACTCTACCATACGCTTCGTGTTTTTGAGTAGACGTATAGCACTTAGAACACCGTGCGTCATTCTAAAATTGATGTCATTTATAATTTTACGTCACATTTTGCAAGTTCTATCATTTTTATGGGTACAGGCCACCCCTCATATTTCTATATAAAAAAAAATGTTTGCAAGTCGCTGACTCGCATCCTGCGGTTTCAAGCTTCGACGCCATGCCGCCATGGTTGCTATGGTTTTGACCGAGTAAAACGAGGTAATCAACTCTAATTTTCACGAAGTGCTCTCCCCTAGCTTTTTTCTTCTTCCGAAAATCGTTTATTTGTTAAAACTGCAGGGGTTACTAAGAAAAGTAATAATAAAGGATGTAAAATTAAAAAAATAATTAAGAAACGCTTGAGTTTTTATCCTCAAAACGAGTTTTAAAGCTTATTTTGCATTTGTACAAACGGTAGCTGGAAAAGTGAAACAACAAACGTTCTTTTTTATTTTTATTGTCCGTCACCATAGGTGAAGGACTTTGCGGTCGGCTGGTTTGTATTTTTTTTTTGGCCCTGTCTGTCCCAAGGATATCTTCCGTACTGGTTGGCAGAATCGCTTCAAATTTTGTGTGGAGGTGTGCCACCTTAATAGGAAGAGATCCAAACATGAATTATCAAGGTCAAGGTCATGAACTTGACGTATGACCTTGAAAACCGAACATCTATTTTTAGCATTATCTCGGGCACCGATCGACATAGGATGTTGAAACTTGGTATGAAGGTGGTTTGGCTTATGGTGCTTTCGAATATTGTGTACCGATTAAGGTCAAGGTCAAGGTCAAAAAGATCGCTGAAGCCTGAAAATTGGAGGGTCATTTTTTCTCCTTCTGTCTGTCCCAAGGATATCTTTCGAATGGGTTGACAGAATTGCTTCTAATTTTGTGTGGTGGTGTGTCACCATGAGAGAAAGACATCCGCGCAAAAACTTTCGCCGTCGTGACCTTGACCTTGGCATACGGCCTTGAAAACCGAAAATCTTTAAGGGGCCATAACTCCCACACCGTTGGTCTTAGAGTCTTCAAATTTGGCATGGAGGTACTTTGGCTTATGCCCGTTCTGATGATGTCATACCGATCAAGGTCAAGGTCACGGTCCGGGAGATCGGCAGGCTTTGAAATAATCGCTTAAAATTTTGTGTGGAGATAAATAGAGAGACAGAGAGAGATAGATAGATAGATAGAGAGAGAGAGAGAGAGAGAGAGAGAGAGAGAGAGAGAGAGAGAGAGAGAGAGTTGCGTTGGCCTACACTTGGCCTACACAAAACAATTATGCTACGGGGTGTCGCAAGTGCGTGGCATTGCTGGTGACGGACATGTCTGCCGCTCGGCAACGCCCTTGGGTTTTTTTTGTATCCAACTGATGGCTACAAACATGTCCAAGTATTTAGATGATCTTACTCCGACCGATTGGACGCTAATCTTATCATCATCAGATTATCGACATTATTGATAACATAACACACATTAACTGTCGCACCAGTTGGGGGTACTTTTCATCAAAATCCCAACAGTGTGTGTTTATTTGCTTCAGCCGTGAAAACTTCGGATGTAAAAAATGTAGGAGAATTTAAAGATAGTTTTACAACCCTGCGTCTAAATTTCAAATCTATATTAACCCTCAACTTTAATGGAACGTCTGGTTTGTTCTTTGGGTGATTTTTTTACCCACCAGCCAATTTGTTTAGAATGTGTCCTTAATGGGGTTTTTGTTTGTTTGTTTGTGGTTTAGTTTCCACAAAATAAACCGACCAAACAAGGGCAAGAACATAGCCTTCTTTCGTAAGCAAACACTAAACATGTATTGGCCACTGCAACTAAGGTTATTAACGCCCTTGATGGCAAGCGTTAAGCCCTTGTTGGTCAGTATCCAAAAGGGCATTCACTCTTGCAAAAGGAAGCCATTCAGTGGCCTCAAATAGGGTTATTGGCGAGAGTTGTTCCCTTGTTTGGTTGGTAATCAACCATCTTCCCCCACCCACCAAGGGCATTCACTCTTGCAAAAGGTGGTCTTTGCAGTGGCCAATATCATGGGTACAGAAAAAGATACAACAGTAAATAGATGAATAAAAAGAAAAGATACGTTAAAGGTCAAAATACACGTTCCTATTTTTCACTCTTTCCCCCATGCCATCACGGTATCATTACTCTAGTAATGGTAATACTTGCCTGTCACTGTGTTGCCATGGGGAAAGAGTAAAAACTTACAACATGTAGTTCGACCTCAATCAATATCAATAGGATCTGTCCGAGAAAACGTTAAAGGGGCACCCTGACGGATGAGTTTTTGTAAGAAACACGTCGAGATCATCAGGAAAACATCCTATACAGAGATCGCAACACTCACTTTGCTCTGGTTTCTTATAAATAAAACCGTCAAATCGGCGATTCCTCCTTGGCGGAGGTGCTGGAAGTCAAATTATTTCACCCAAAGAGAAGGTGTGTGCCGTCTCTTTTCTATTGGCCGCCAAATGGTTTCCACAAAATGTTCGCAATACAAGCCTTTTTATTATTATTTTTTTAAATGTGTATACTGTTTATTTAAAGGAGTTTCGCTCACAACAAAGGAAAAAGCTCCAATTTTTTTTTTTACTGCACAACAACAAAAAGAAAACGCTTCAACCACAATGAGTGACCTCCACCAACCACATCCAAAATGGCCACTCTCCCTGGCATCTCAGCCAAGGAGGAATCGCCGTTTTGACGGTTTAATTTCTAGGAAACCAGAGCAAAGTGAGTGTTCCGATCCTTGAAAATGCTGTTTTTCTGGTGATCTCGGCGTGTTTCTTACAAAAACTCATCCATCAGGGTGCCCCTTTAAGCAAATATTTTGAGGTTTTAAAAGCAGTTTTGAAAAAAGCAACATCAATTATTTCAAAAACATACAAAAAAGACTTGTAGTGAATAATTCCAAGCAAACAAAACCCAAGAGAATGCGCACAAACAACAACAATAACACCTCCATATTATATTAATTTTTTTATATTTCAAATGAATGAAGTATAAAACCAGTTGGAATTATCAAGTAACTCGAAAATCAATGTGGCGGTACCATAGCCGATGAGGTTTAACCGAGGCATGGTGGTAACTGGTGTTTTACGTCCTCTCGACCCCTAGGGGCACATATGGGACATAACCGAGGCATGGTTACCGCTACACCTATCTATATTGTTAAAAACTCGGGACTTTACTGGTGTTGCACTGCCTCAGGGCATTGCAGCCAGTATTGTTCCGGCCAACATCTTTGTATTTACAAATGTCCCATATGTGTCTATGACCGAGAGGACGTAAAACATCATTTTCATCAGGTCACTCGAAAAAATGTTCATGGTTCAAACCAAATATATTCTAAAAGGGTAAGATGGATTACTTAAAAGCTCGGCGAACCGGGCTGATAGAGTTATCGTTAGTGGGGACGTGTACACTATTCACAGTGGAGGCTATCCAAAAACTCGGACTGCAACTTGAACGGAGAATTCAACTGGCCTATCGATGTGTAAAATGTGTCACGTTTCAAAGGGACATAACCAGTGTTTCTGTCCTCACTACTCATATAGGGAAAAGAGACCGGATGTTTATCTTCCCCTGTACAGTCTTTGTTCAAACTACCAACCCTTCACCTAAGAGACAACCCTGATCTCTAACATGATCATCTGACTGTCCACAAACTTTATTAATCAAAATCCGTTCTTGATTTTTAATAAGCAATCTACTTTCTCAAATAACAACACAAAACAATTGATGTACTCTGCTATATATATATGTTAATAAAGTTTGTTTGAACCAAAATTGAACAAAGGGTGAATACTCTCTTTCTATTTAACTCCCCTACACCAAAGTTGATTACGATACCAATCACCTAGCGGTGCGTGGGTCAGAACCAAAGTGAGACAAACAAAGCATCATTCTCAAAAAAGAATGTGCCAAGTTCGCCTTTGTGACCCTCCACCCACTATTTCATTCTTTGTTTAAACCATATATAGCAACACAAAAAATAATAAATAAGCAAATTATTTATTTTAACATAATGTAGGCCTATCCCGATCCGAATGAGAACTATAATCTAGATTGATTCCAAAAGTCAGTGGAATATTCTTTCACTGATCATCCATTTCTCACTAAACTAAATAAATATAATACATAGTTGGATAATAACACAGTCTGTACAAACTTTTCAAGTATAATTATGTTATTAGTCGGAAAGCAGACAAATTAAAGAAAACACAACTTCAGCAAAATAAATGATGTATAATACGGGCACTGACAAGAATGGCAGCAACAATAGAAAAAGAACAAAACAACTGCTGATAAAGCTGTAATACTGTAGATACACACACACACACACACACACACCATTTTATGTAGATCTAATCTCCCTCAGCCCTTGTCCGCCGTCAACCCCCCCCCCCCCCCCCCCACACCCAATAATTAATTGCAGTCACGATAAAGGCCATTATCTAATAGGATCCCTTCCCCCCCCCCCTATGTACTGCAGTACACCGCGGCATTTGTCACAGTCGTGGTTCATTGCGTTTTTCCGTCTTATAGGGTGGGTGGGGGGTGTAGGGTTAGGGTTAGGGTTATTATTCCAAAAAGATAATTAGCTGAAAATGTTCATAAAATACAGCTTTATGTATGGTAAGAAAGGCAAAAACTGAAAAATGGAATGAACCGAGAAATGCAGGGGGGAACAAAACAACTGCTGATAAAGCTGTAATACTGTAGATAAACACACAACATTTTATGTAGATCTAATCTCCCTCAGCCCTTGTCCGCCGTCAACACACACATCCCCCCCCCCCCCCCCCCCCCCCCCCCCCCCCCCCCCCCCCCTACACAGTCGCCCTCTACGCTTAGGCCCAGAGCTACTCCAGTCACTTCCTGTTCGAAAATCACCAGACATCCGTTATGTGCATGCAAATGGAGTCTTGACAAGAATATCGCCATAGGGGCATAAACAAACAAAGCAAAAGAATGAATCTGGGGGGCCACCAGAAAACTGAAAAAGAAGCCCTGTCCACTAGCAGACCACAGTAGCCATAGGGTAAAACGGGGTAAAAAGCCCATGGGCGGGTAAGAAGCCCATGCCATTTATCTCAGTCATGAAATAAACAACATTTCAGTCAAATTTGCCCATGAGACGAGCGATTTTTCTAACAATCGTCTCATGGGCAAATTTGACTGAAATGTTGTTTATTTCATGAGATAAATGGCATGGGCTTCTTACCCGCCCATGGGCTTTTTACCCCGTCTTCCCCTATAGGGCTCAACCAGAGTGCACTGCAACAATGCCTCGTCACGCAGCGCTGAATAACAATTTTTCTTCGAACTGTCATAGTGCCAACTTGGTGCCAACCATTTCTAGAACAAAAGACACTGTGTCAGTAAAGTCAGTAAATTCCCAACACATTATTTTTGGCAAATGGAGACTAACTATAGAGAGTGTTTTGTAGAAACTTGAATTAGACAACTCTTCAAGTCAAGACAAGTCAAGAATACTTTATTATCTCTCGTGGAGAAATTTGGTTGCAGGTGCAATGCACATCAACAAACACAACAAGACTATGAAATAGTAAGCATCACAAACATGGGGGAAGAGCATACAATTTAGACATTATTAGAACGTATCCTATTAACTAAATACCAAGATACAATTAATTAGATGAAATACCCAGATCACACAAAAAGAGAGAATAATTAAGTTATATATTAACTTAAGACGTTATCATCAAAGCATCAGCAGGACCCACAAAAGTACCATACTTGCACAAAAGCATAATCAGAAGCAATAATGTCAGCGAAGCTCTAGCGACCAAAAGTTAAGGCCCAGAAAGACAATCATCTCCGAAAACTCACGAACTCAATAAAACACACCCTGCTCATAACAAAACTGAATTTATTCTTTTAACATTAAGTTCATTCCAAAAAATCATTAATCAGAACGAGTTCAGTCAACAAAATGCCCCTTTCAACAACTTCCCCCTCCTCTTGAAAAGTCACACATTCAGAATCAATGCACTTTGGAACAGTCAGTAATGTGGGGGTTTTGTGGGGGGGGGGGGGGGGGGGGTTCTGTCTGTCCCAAGGATATCTACCGAACCGCTTAACCGAATCGCTTCAAATTTTGTGTGGGGATGTGTCACCATGAGAGGAATGTGTAATGACTGTTCCAAAGTGCATTGATTCTGAGTGTGACTTTTCAAGAGGAGGGGGAAGTTGTTGAAAGGGGCATTTTGTTGACTAAACTCGTTCTGATTAATGATGTTTTGGAATGAACTTAATGTTAAAAGAATAAATTCAGTTTTGTTATGAGCTGGGTGCGTTTTATTGAGTTCGTGAGTTTTCGGAGATGATTGTCTTTCTGGGCCTTAACTTTTGGTCGCTAGTGTATTATCATACCCCTTAGAAACCACCATTTTGGTTTATTATAGGCCTACTACAGTGAAGACATTTGCTAAAACGTTTGCGGCAACAACAACAACAACAAAAAGACTACAGTGGAACCTCCCTATTAAGACCTCCCATTATAAGACTCCCTCCCATATAAGACCTACTTCTCTGAGACATTGATCTTCTTTGTAAGTATTAATTTTTAAAACCCTTTCATCGCCACTGTCGCCTCTTGGCACCACAATTATTTGACACCCATGTTACTCAGTAAAAGGCATCACATGATGGTCTGGTAGGGGAAGACGGGGTAAAAAGCGCATGGGCGGGTAAGAAGCCCACCCCAATTATCTCATGAAATGAAGAAAATTTCAGTCAAATTTGCCCATGAGACGAATGCTAGACATTAACGCTCGTCTCATGGGCAAAATGAGACTGAAATTTGCTTCATTTCATGAGATAATTGGGGTGGGCTTCTTACCCGCCCATGCGCTTTTTACCCCGTCTTCCCCTATCCTGTGACCTTATGTTCTTAATTTGGGGAGGTAAGGATAGACCCTATGTTATTCATGTCACAGAGGAATCCCCAATATTGCGGACGAAATCTTTTCTCTACCCGGGCAAGTTTAATGGTAAATTTTGGCTGAGGAATGGCTAGCGTTGAAATGACCTCCATTACAAGACCTCATTTTGGACGATTTTAGAAGGTCTTATAAGGGAGGTACCACTGTATCACAATGAAATTCACACAAGAACCATAGATCTAATGAAAAGTACAAGGACCGCCACACTGCATACGACTCAATCCAACTACGCTCTACATGTGTGAGGCATGATGCGCGTGAAATACTACGGTCTAAATGAATCTGATGAAACCCTACTAGTTTTGTACACTATATTAGTATATTGAGTTGTACCCCCCACCCCACCCCCGTATATAGGGATTACATCGATCTGATGAAATATTATTTCTGATCGGGAGGACGTTAAACTTTAAATTTCGTTGATGAAATATCTGCATTTCTGTATCTGACATTTTAATATGTGCTTCGTGTATTGGGGTCTACATGAGTACAGTGAACGAAAATAGAATTATTTTAAGACGGAAGTATTTCATGTGAATCATGCCTCACATAATGGTCGACATATGGCGATTATTTGACCGCCAGGGGGCAGTCAAACCACTACGGGCTTATCACGCTATATTCTTAGTTGGGCGTAATGAGAGAGAGAGAGAGGGAGAGAGGGTTGGACTCCTCCCTATCTATCTCTCTCTCTCTTTATCCCCAACTAAGAATATAAAGAGGATTAGCCCCACTCGAGCGCTATGCCACCTGACGGGCAAAAGAGCCAGCTAAGTCGCTCATTATGTCGTCACGTGCAGTTGGATAGAAATCGCACGTACGTGAGTGTGGCGGCCCCCAAACCACAGATTCAGCTGAGTGGTGTTCAGTCAGTGTACCTGTGCAGGGGGGTTACCACAGTTACAGTAACTACAGCTGAAACAGCACAGCCACCCGGAATCGTCCTGTCTTGCGGGCACAGCGGCACAGTTCCGGGTGGATCCGGAACTCGGGGTGCCGTGGCCCTGAAGGGGGTGACGTGCCACGGAGGAGGGCTGATTTCGGACCGGCCTGCCGGACCTCTTGGACTTGTTGTTGGGCTTGGCGAAGGGGTCAAAGTCGTTCCACCGTCTGTCAATGACAACGATGTCGTTCATGCCGCTCACTGCGGCAGCTTGGGTGCCAATAGACATACTTTCGACTGTTGTTTATCAGTGAACGGCTGCTGCAACAATTTACGCCTACCCTTTAATATAACCACAC
This sequence comes from Phymorhynchus buccinoides, assembly GCA_017654935.2. Lineage (NCBI taxonomy): Eukaryota > Metazoa > Mollusca > Gastropoda > Neogastropoda > Raphitomidae > Phymorhynchus > Phymorhynchus buccinoides. The sequence goes on from CM065680.1 coordinate 68,635,453, forward strand.
ACGCTGGAATTCAGTTCATCCTAAAGATCTTGCCGCGCATGAAGCGTTTTTGTTTGCAATCCAGACTGGAGGTAAACGCAATGCTTGAGCGTAATGCTCAGCTCATTCGAGAACAAAAATCTGCAGCAAGCTGTTGCACAGCTGATTGTCGTGCTAGCGAAACTTTGAGCTCTTTTAAAAGAAGGATGTTCAAGGAGGCAGGCGTGTGTACCCAAACACCGTCACCGGAGGCTGCAACGCTGCAGCAGTCAGCAGATCAAGACTAATCTTGTTTGAAACGCTAAAACAGTAGGCCTATACAGGGCGAGAGGGGGTGGGGAGGAAGGGGGACACCACACATTGTTTGCTAAAGGAACAGATAGACCCCCTATTGTTTGTTATGAGTGCTGCTGTAACTGTGACCATCAGTTCACCATTGATAACTCAATCATACGGAGCAAAAGCAATCACCATGCAATCTCTTTAATCTTAGTTCTCTTCGCCCCACCCCCTCCCCCGATTCCCAACCAAGCGCTTAATTGGAACCATCCCTCTCTGGGATGACTGATCCGTCCCTGCCATTGGCACTACGGTGAAGACAGGTTGCCAAAGTTTATTAAAACGAACAAGGATAGGGTCACGATAACATTTAGCATAAAAACCATGGATCTGATGAAAAGTAGGTAACTGTTCTAAACCACAGATTCAGCTGCGTGGTGTTCAGTGGACCTGTGCATGGGGGTTACCACAGTTACAGTAACTACAGCTGAAACAGCACATCCACCCGGAATCGTTCTGTTTTGCGGGTACGGCACAGTTCCGGGTGGATCTGGAACTCGGGGTGCCGTGGCCCTGAAGGGGGTGACGTGCCACGGAGAAGGGCTGATTTCGGACCGGCCTGCTGGACTTCTTGGGCTTGGCACCCGACTTGTTGGGCTTGGCGAAGGGATGAAAATCGTCCCAGTGGCTGTCCGCAGCAGCAGCAGCACCAAAAGCCATACTTCGGCTGTTGTTTATCAGTGAACTACCCACCCACCCACACACACACACACACACACGCGCGCGCGCGCGCGCGCGCGCGCGCTGGAAATTAGGTCAACTTCTTGCACGCGAAGCGTTTTGTTTACATCACAGATTGGAGGTAGCCTATATAGGCCTAGGCTAACCACAGTGCTTGTTCGTAACACCCCGAAGACTACAGCACCAGAACTACATATACTTGTCCCTGAGAGCAACTGCTATGAGGACGTAAAGCCTTCTAGTTCTACTAACAACAACAACAAAATCATAAACACTCGCGTCGTTCAGAAAACAAAACCGACACAAAATGCAGCAAACTGTTGCACGGCTGATTGTCGTGCCAAACTTTGAACACGTTTAGAAGAAGGACGTTTCTTATTCATCTTCGATCACTCCAGACAGCCTCCTGTCATAATTATGGGCGCAGATGTTCCCAAACACCGTCACGAGGCAGGAGGCAGCAACGCCGCAGCAGCCAACAGCTGCATTTCTGAATATTGCGAACTACCCGTTATGATTGCTGTCGTAACTGTTATCATCAGTTCACCGTTGATAACTCAATCATATGGAACAAAATCACCATGCAATCTCTTGTTTTTCGGGGTTGGATTTTTTTTTCTTCGTTTTTATTTTCCTTCTAGCAAAGCACCGCGACAGAAACCAGTGAGTGAAACACAATAGAAAGCAGCATCGGGTGATAATGGACAAAGTGTGATAATGTATTCCTGCGATACACACAGCTTCGTTGGGCGAGGGAGACCATTCACTGTGACGCCACTCGCGCGCTTTGCCTTTCGCGATGCTTCTTTGTTAAACACACACACACACACACACACACACACACACACACACACTTCCCCCACCAAACACACGCGCGCGCGCGCTCGGGTGTGCGAGTATGATCCCCCAGCCACATAATTATGTTCTCAAGCACAACTCACGTTTGTCATAATAAGCTTACGTTGTGTGTGTGTGTGTGTGTGTGTGTGTGTGTGTGTGTGTGTGTGTGTGCGTGCGTGTGCGTGCGTCAGTGCGTGTGTGTGTGTGTGTGTGTGTGTGCGTGTGTGTGTGTGTGTGTGTTGTGTGTGTGTGTGTGTGTGTGTGCGTGCGTGCGCGCACACGCTCGCGCACCCGATAGCCGGTTATACTGAAACCAATAATGTAAGTAGGTGCTTGCGAAACCAACGTCTGTCTTAAAAACATAGGCTTCTGACAGAGACAGAGAGAGAGACTTCAGATACTTTATTTTACAAAGATAAGAATTTAGGCTGGGCCTAGTCTTCTATTCTGTCCTTGGTTCTAAGCATGCAATACATATAATTAATACTATAGGGGCCTAAATGAACATTAAGACACAGGAACATCGCCAACCGCAGAAACAACAACGATCATCAGTAATATAGCAACGACATGGGTGAGAGAGAGAGAGAGAGAGAGAGAGAGAGAGAGAGAGAGAGAGAGAGAGAGAGAGAGAGAGAGAGAGAGAGAGAGAGAGAGAAGAGAGAGAGAGAGAGAGAGAGAGAGAGAGAGAGAGAGAGAGAGAGAGAGAGAGAGAATTTTTGACAGTTTTATTGTCATCACCATAAAAGGTCTCATGACAAGGGGGTAAACAAAATATGTCAACTTAATAACAAATGAAGCGTGGAAAACAAACATTACTTCAACAATGAAACATGAATTGTAGAAATGAAAAAGTGAAAAAAATGAAAAATGAAATGTCATAGATCCTTCGTCTATATAAGCATGTAAACAACATCCCTTTCTTATCTTCCATCACCTCTCTCCCTCTCTCTCTCCCTCCCCCCCTTCACACACACACACACACACACACACACACACACACACACACACACACACACACACACACAGAGAGAGAGAGAGAGAGAGACGAGAGAGAGAGAGAGAGAGAGAGAGAGAGACAATTTGAGAGAGTTTTATTGATCACCATAAAAGGTCTCATGACAAGGGGGTAGAGAGAGAGTCAACTTAATAACAAATCAAGAGAGAAAACAAAGAGACTTCAACAATGAAACATGAATTGTAGAAATGAAAAAGTGAGAGAAATGAAAAATGAAATGAGAGATCCTTCGTCTATATAAGCAGAAAGAGACACACAGACACACAGACACACACCAGACACACACACACACACACACACACACACACACACACTCACACACTCACTTTTGTGCACAAAAATAGGTTTAAGAAAACCACACACACAGGAATTCATGCATCAAGAAAAATAACTCGACCATCCAACTACAATTTTATATCAAGTATTTATCTCCCTTTCTTTCCTCTACCCCACTCTCTCTTTCTTTCTTATAACCATACGTCAAAATAATCCTGAGTTGCCAATATAAATCAATCATCATTGTTGGCATGCCTTTGCCTTATCTTCAAGGCTTCTGCAATAAACTTTGCAACAGATTTGATAACAGAGTCATCCTCTGATGTAAGAGCAGAAACAATGTCATTACTCCCAGCAATATGCAATTGAAAGAATATACATTTCTTACGAACTGTCTCATATGCTTTACATTGAAATAAAAAATAGGGCATTGTGATTCTGTGGCCGCCTCAGGATGGAACCACCTTTTATTAGCATTAAAACCCAGAGTCCTTAACCGAAATCTTGCGTAATTAAGTCTATGCCATTTGTCAGTAATGACGTTAAGATATTTTTCACATTGAAACACACTTTTAAACGAGAAAAACCAACTAGGGGAAGACGGGGTAAAAAGCGCATGGGCGGGTAAGAAGCCCACCCCAATTATCTCATGAAATAAAGAAACTTTCAGTCAAATTTGCTCATGAGACGAATGCTAGACATTAACGCTCGTCTCATGGGCAAAATGAGACTGAAATTTGCTTCATTTCATGAGATAATTGGGGTGGGCTTCTTACCCGCCCATGCGCTTTTTACCCCGTCTTCCCCTATATTTATCCTTGCTTTCCATGTTAGAATGCCAATTTTGTTTGAATGAACAAATGAGTCTGTCTTTAAATTCTGAAATGAATTGTTTATCATTACCTACTTCCTGAAACATCCACACAACTCCAAAACCATGTTCTGACAATACCTTCTTTACTTGATAAGCCCAGTTTTCTTTGCCATAATCGAGTTGTTTTACCATCATTTCATAAGCTTGCCAACAAAGACGAGACTGTGGAAGTTTCAAGATTTTCAACCAGTATCTTATGCATTTCATAAAAGATCTAATGCGCCATTAGGAGGGAAAGAAGACAGAAAGAAGAGCGGTTAATGTAATTTAGAGACCCATGACACCAAAGTGCCCAATGAGGTTCCAGCCTCAAACAGCCTGTTCAGTCTTTGACCGGCTCGGAAATTATTCCCATGCACGGCCTCAACCCTCAGTTCTCTACCCACCCTACACACACACACACACACACACACACACACACACACACACACACACACACACACACACACACACACACACACACACACACACACACACACACACACACACACACACACACACACACACACACACACACACACACACACACACACACACACACACACACACACACACACACACACACACACACACACACACACACACACACACACACACACACTCACACTCTCTCTCTCTCTCTCTCTCTCTCTCTCTCTCTCTCTCTCTCTCTCTCTCTCTCTCTCTCTCTCTCTCTCTCTCTCTCTCTCTCTCTCTCTCTCACCATCAACAAAATAAGATTGAGATCAACCAACAAAGAGTCGATACAATAGAAACTGAAACATCTCTCACATCCAGACCCTCCGCCTCCCAATGCTCTCTCTTGCATACACACACTCATGCACTCGCGCGAGCACACCGTCACACACACACACACACACACACACACACACACACAGCACACACTAAGCACACACTAAGCACACACTAAGCACACGCGCGCGCGCACGCGCACACACACACACAAGCACACAAAGACACACACGCGCGCGCACACACACACACACACGCATGCACGCACGCACACGCACGCACACGCACGCACGCACGCACGCACACGCACACACACGCACACACTGACACACACACACACACACACACACACACACACACACACACACACACACACACACACACACTGACACACACACACACACACACACACACACACACACACACACACACACACACACACACACACACACACACAACCTAGACTTAAACACAACCAAGTTTGCATTACAGCCTTTTTTTAGTCCGAGAACAGTTGTAGGTCACCCTCATTTAAATAGACCATAACCGCAGTAATTCATCAAGAAAGTAAAGACTTTCACCGACCGGTGAAAGTGTCACACCTTCAGCCGGTTTCAAGGGCATGTCGATCAGTGAAGGGCGTGCATCAACCAATCCAAGCTGCGAATCATGCTCAGTCTTAATAAGCCTTTACCTCCATCGCACCCAAACCGGGGCTACCCTGTCAGTCGTGGGACCTGGCTTGAGAGGAACAGGGTGCTTGTTTCAGTTCAGGGCCGCAATCTAGTACTCTCTCCTGAAAACTATCAAGATGATTCTGTCACGGCAACTCGCGAAAGAACTCGGTCAGAGTCTCCCCAAAGCTTCGAGTCAAGCGCGGTCAGCGGTTGCAGCCCCTCGGGGATATGCCACCTCATCCGCAGAAGACGATGAGCCGGAGCCAGGTTTCTTCAAAATGGTGGGCATGTTCTTTGACCGTGCCAGCCACATCATCGAGGACAAGCTGGTGGAGGAAATGCCGGG
>CM065680.1:68646214-68648714 GCA_017654935.2 Phymorhynchus buccinoides
TCCACACAGCCAAGAACACCTGCAAAATTGAGAGGCCAACGCCATGCAGCATGCTGGGTTGTCAATCATCATTGTGAGACATCCAGCATTGACAACATGATGTCTCGGCTGCAGTGGCCCCCGCTCAAGGACAGGCGACGATCTGCTAGACTGGCCACCTTCAACTTCAAGTTCCATCATGGAGAGGTGGCCATCAACACTCCTAGTCATATGCCAGTCCCCCATCCACCAACCCGACAATCAAGACAAATGCATGCCACAGCCTGCTTTGTACCATAATGCAAGACAAACTACAGGAAGTTTCCGTTCTTCCCAAGGGCTGTGGCAGAATGGAACTGTCTTCCACCTGAGGCAATTACATCAGCCTGGTGGAGGAATTTAAAGCCCCCCCGGATCTACCCCCTCCCCCCCCCCCCCCCTGTCCCCGTTCCAAACCCAACCTATCTTTCCCTGTTTTCCTTCCCCTCTTCCCATTTACCCCACCCCCCCTGTCCCCTTAGGAGATGATAATCTGGGCAGCCATTCATTTTGATCCTATATTATACGGAAGCCCCTTGTTATAGTATCATAGTCTTCAAATTGTTGAAGGAGGATATTTAGTGCAAGAAGAAGAAGAAGTTGTGATGGTGATTTCTACACTCTGTTAGATCTTATGTGCAAATGGTGTGAAACACTAAAATCAGGGGACATCCCCTGCACTCTCTCAGTCTCAACCAAAACTGCAAAAGGACTTGAAGACAAGGCCCAACTTCAGGCTAATTTCAAACACTACTATTTTAACCTGATATGAGTTAAAGATTAAAAAAAAATTTGCGTACATAACTAATTCAGTAATTGTACGATTACATATATATGTGACCCAGCACCATGACAGGGACATTAAGTGTCAAACTGACCATTCTGAGAAAATGGCACAGTTGGACACTCCAGGCAATTCTCTTTCTAATGCTAAACAAAAACATTCTTGTATTTTGTTCCATTCAAGAGTTATGAGCATTTAAACTAATTAAAGTTGGTAGGGTAACTGTTGGTCATTTTGAGAATTTATCACAGTCTAAAATCTAGCCTATCTTAAGAAAATGCTTCAGCCTATTAATGTTAAATACTTTTTGGAGTGTTTAGAGACCATATTAACGATTATCCTTTACGGATATGAAAGATAAGATGTCAGAGCATGAAAATACCTATAATTCAAAATTGATATAAAATGAGTTTTTTTACTTTGCAAGCCTGTTCTGGAGAAACTAGCCCAGCGGCTAAAGTCCCTTTCGTGGTGCTGGGTCACATTATGTCTTTGTTTCACTATCTTTTTCTTTACCTTTTAATTTTATCCAAAGCTAGTTTAGGGTCATGAGGCCAGAAGATAAATGAAAGTGCACTGTGCAGGCTGAGTGAAGGAGGTTTCTGGGTAATGTCACTATCAGCCTTCAAGAAATGTGGGTGAACTGCCAGCAGGCCATTGGCCTGTTATCAGTGTGTGTGTGTCACTGTCAGTATGTATGCCTGTCTGTTGTTTCTGGGCCCTCATTTCTAACTATGACGTCGAGATAGCAGAGGGGGCAGCTGTTATTCAGGCGGGCTGGGCTATTGTTCATAGTGGAGAAGCCTTGCCCAGACCCCACTCTCTCGGCCAAAGGGATTTCATTTGTGGACAGCTGGCATTGGGGAAGGTCCCCAAAGGCCAACCAATCCCTTTGGCTGCAGCAGTTGCACCAGTGCAAATGCCCCCCTTGTTTAGTCATAGTCTAGCTTGCACAAAAGGCTATGCTGTTTCATGTCACTGACCAAGTGCAGTAAATAAGACACTTTAGTCACTGGTGGTTTTTTTGCTTGTTTGTCATTAAATTAATGCATTGTGTGTAGTTTGATTGATTGAGTCAGCAGATCTACAGCCTATTGTTACTACTAATACTAGTTAGTAAAAAAAAAAAAAAAAAAAACACAAGGGTTTTTTTTAAAAAGTAGTACAGTACCATGATCACGAGACGATGGCAGCATATTAATAGACCATGAATTGAAGGAAATAAGAAATTGAACAAGGCAGCTGTGCTGAGTCATACAACTTTTCTTGGGCAAAGCCAGAGATATTGGACACTTTTTGACTTTATGTACTCACTCAGTCTCTTTGTGCAATAGGAGAGTTTTTCTATTGCAATTTTGCATTAACCCTTTTGCCGCCAGCCATTTTTCAGCCCAAAAATACCATTCAAATTAACTCGATAGAGAAATTTTTTTATTTGCAATATTGGGAATTCCTGTGTGACATGACCTATCCTTACCTCCCAAAATTAAGAAAAATAGGGTCTTCGGATAACAGGGCCTGATTTTGATGCCTTTTAGTGAAATGGGTGTTAAACCATTGTGACCAGTGCATAAATGCGACATTGGCAGTGAAAGGGTTAATAATTTATAAGTTTGTATACCATGTTGATTTCCTGCTGTCCACTTTGCGTTTACTACAGTGTTGAAATTAACAAGTTTGTTTGAGTGTCTGACTAAT
>CM065680.1:68653714-68656214 GCA_017654935.2 Phymorhynchus buccinoides
GAAGATCACCCGGCGCTTCACTGTGGAGCTGGCCAAGAAAGGGTTTATCGGTGAGTCTGTTTATCGCTTCTAGCAAGACATTCGCCCAAGACATCACTCTACACTCCCACCAAATGCAAAGACATTCACTGCCATGTACCCTGCCATGTGTTTTGCTATTTTCAGAGCTTATGAGCTTCCTTCCGTTAAAGCGACGCATGCACATTTGAAGAAAAATAGTTACTCCCGTCTTGTTGGTTGACTACGCAGACCTGTTTACTCTACTCTTTTCGAGTAGTATTCTATTCTGTTTGGACCTCTACTACTCTTCAAAACTGAAAATATTGCTCTTCAATTCTTGATTACTACTCATTTTCAGTGAACAGTGTTTGATGGTTTAATGAATAAAGCTACACATTTTGCACCAAAGCTACTCATTTCAGCCATCTAGACTACTCAAGACTTGTGTAGGGGGTAAACAGGTCTGGTTGAAGTGCAATGGGAAACCAAGAACATAAATTGTACATGGCGCTAGAAGAGTTTTGTTCAGTGTTTCCCATAAGGATAAATTGTGAGGGTCCCAGGGGACCCTCTGTGCAAAAGTTTAAGGGTCCCCAAGCAACATTTAAAAAATCTACAGGTGAATATGCAAAACACACAAGCTACATGCACACTGTCCCTTGTCATGTAGAACACTTCTTTTATGACTAACTGAGTGAGATATTCAACTTGGTCTGTGAAAAATGTGTGCGTCCCCGGGATGCACAGTGCAGAAATTAAAGAGTCCCTTCCTGATCTTAGTGCTTCAGGGACGCACAAATGTGCTTTAAGGAAAACACTTGTTGGTTTATGTGTTTGTCTGTTTGTGAGCAAAGTTCTGTCAATGCTTCAAAAGTAAGTAATTGAACAGAGTTTTGTTTTTTAGGTGGAACTGTGGGGGTTAGGGTGGGGTAAGGGTATCGCTTAATCATCACCTAATCATTATTTGGTAAGAGTAGGCTGTGTAGTTCCCAGTGGTATGGATGATGTAGTACCCGTATGCAAAAGTAACAGGGTGGTGCTGCACTAGCAGTGATGCGCTCTCCAGGTAGGAGCAGCCAGAATTTCGCAGAGACTGTGATTAGAAAGTAATGGTAATGAGTAATGCCGATACCTAAGCAGTGTTCCTTTACAATCTGGAGTCAGTCTTGATAGTTACAATCAGGCATTGAAATTCCTTAAGTCCTTTTTATTTGTCACTGTTGCATTACTTAAGGGCCAGCCACACGTCCGCTAAAATCGTACGACTGTACGATACGATTCGATCTCGTGGTCTTCAAGAACAAATGTGATTTGCGCTTCGAGATCACATGATCGAATCGTATCGTACAGTCGTACGATTTTTGCTGACGTGTGGCTGGCCCTTAAGTTTGATTGCAGTTAAATATTCCGAATGGATTTTAATGATGTTAGACAGTGTATCATGTTGGAAATAATCAAATAAATTAAGTTCATCAATCAAGTAGTGGAGAAACATTTCTGACTTTTTACTTCTACCAGCATAATTATTGTAACGTTCCTATGTTTTTTGCACTGATTCACCACCTATTCCATTATTTAATATATTAAATTATTATGTATTAAATTTTGATTTGAGAGAGAGAGAGAGAGAGAGAGAGAGAGAGAGAGAGGGTGTTCAGAGAGAGAGAGAGAGAGAACACTGAAACACTGAAAATTGAACACTGAAAATGTTTACTGCAAGGCCACCGGCCTGTATGCAAGGGAGGTTACAGGTAACAAAATATGACACACAACATAACATGAATAAAACAAACAAAACAAAAAAACATGCACAAGTTAAGCATTTCGCATCAACAACAAAAATACAACAGTGGATTTTCCTTAAACACCAAATGCATTGGATAGAAATATTTATAAAATACAATCTAGTTTAAATCTTCTCTTCTCTTAATAAGGCATAATGTATAAACATTGCCACGGAGCGATTTATAAATGTTTCGTTTTGCAATAGTACAGATAGATGCATATTTTCATTTGTATTTTTGAAGGCTTTGGTTAAGTACTTTTTTCTTAACATTTGATACAGTGGACACACTAGCAAAAAGTGCCGTTCATCTTCTATAACGTTACAATTTGGACAGCTCTTCGATTTATTTGAATATCGTCTGTGAAAATTAATACCAGAAACGCCAAGTCTAAATCTTGTGAATGCAGTACGGAATTTCATAATAGAGTTATGTCTGAAAGATACTTTTCCGGGTTCAACCAGGATTTAAAACATCGATACGTATCAAACCTGTCACTTTCGTGGAGTTTACCAGACCATTCTTGTTTATAGCAATCAATTATCCGTTGCCTAAACACATGTAAAAATATCTTTTCGTTTCCCAAGAGAGAGAGAGAGAGCGGGTGTTGAGAGAGAGAGATAAAGGCTTAGGATTTTAATTGACATAGGCCAACAGCCCCAATCAACGGGGAGTGAGACATTCAGTAGTCATATGATATTGCAGCATGCATAAAC
>CM065680.1:68661214-68667973 GCA_017654935.2 Phymorhynchus buccinoides
CCAATTTGTCACAGTCTTCAGAAATCTGTTTGCTTCTAGAAAACGCTTTCAGTTACAAAGCAGAGCGTTGATACAGTGGAAGCAGAAACATTTTAACAGACGCTGGTGATCTAAATCTGTTCAAATATCGAACTGGAGATCCACAAATTGACGTCATATTTCGTACGATAATGCCTCAAGGGGTACGCAACCCCCCTTTCTACTCTAATACATGACTTTGGGTTTGTTGTTTCAGGCCCTGGCATTGATGTGCCAGCCCCCGACATGGGAACTGGGGAGAGAGAGATGAGCTGGATTGCAGACACATTTGCCAACTCGCTAGGTAATGTGCGTGGGTGAAAATCAAAAGAAAAGATGGAAGAATCTGGACGAGTGAGAGAGGGTGTGTGTGTGTGTCTTCTTCTTCACAGTACGTGGCCACAATCAACACACTGATTATTATGCCACGGAACTGGGGAGAAGACATTACTGGGAAACATTGTTTGTTGGGGTTATGTTGGTTATTTTGTGAAGGGTGTAAGAAAGAAACCAAGAAAATGTTTTGAAAGTGTAAAGAGACACACTTTCAATAAGAGACAGAGTAATTCACTCATACCTGCAATGTTTGACATGTACAATACACATACAGCAACACATTCTTTTCACATGCACACATGCCATGGTTTCTGTAAACGTAGAGATTGTGCATAATTATTTACTCACTAGACCTCTCAAATCACCCCCTATAATCTCAAACCATGCGTGAGATTTACCCTTTAAAATCTCAAGTGGGGGTGAGGTGACGCATTAAGATGATGACTCGTGTGCTAACATTGTCGTTACTTTTCAGTAAGCTAATGACATTGCTCCTGTTTCAATGGTCTGCTAGGCCTACCCTGGCTACTGCCACAAGCTGGAGTTGCAGAAAAAGTTGAAAGATGAAAAAAATCAGAAACCCTGGCACGTGCATGCAAACAGGTACCCATGCGCACACGAGATTTTGTTTGTAGTTTGTGTGCTAAGATAGTGATGCATACTGTTTGTGAGTGCATGGGAGGAGGTCCACAAATAACTTTTTTTTGTACCATATTTTCTGGACTATAAGGTGATACTTTTTTTCCAGACTGAGACCCCTACGCCTTATAATATGACTAATAAAATAGTAAGAAAATATAATAACAAAATCTGAAATTTGAGTAAAATTTGGGAAGTGTGCCTTATACTTATGGTCCGAAAACTATGGTACTTTGTTACCTTTTTCACATTATTTGTACAAACGGTTTATATACATGTAGGAATGCACTGGTGTGTTCTTTATTCTGTTCAAGTGACGATGTATTCTAAACTCCTAGTACAAAACAGTGCAGGAAGTATTCAGTGGCTACATTGTTGCAGGAAATGTTTGAACAGGAGCTATGTTAGAGTTTGATTGTGCAGGTCACTTCGACATCAACGCGCGGGCCTGCGTGACGGGCAAGCCCATCCCTCAAGGAGGTATCCACGGCAGGACGTCTGCCACTGGCCGGGTCAGTGCTGGTTTGTCTGTTAGCAACAAGGCTTAAAAAGTTATGGGTGGATTTTAATGAAATTCTGTGAGAAGGTTTGGTTTTGACTAACTTTCTTGTTAGTTATTCAGTACGCAACAAAACAAGTGTTAGTTAAAGACCCACCAGATCGCGTGTCAAAATCACGGGTTTCGCGTGTTTTCCCCCTTATAGCTGGTAAGAAATCTTGTTTTGACCAGGTTTGACTCTCATACAAATGTCCCCAATTTGAAAACAAAATATAATTTTAAACATCAATTTGAAGTTGGGAACATTTGTATGTGGGTCACAGCTACCTAAAAAAAACCAAGGGACTTACCGTAAAAACTGGACTATAAGATGCACCTGTATATAAGCCGCATCGCTTAAATTAAAAAAATATTAGGTATTTATTCACATAAAAGCCGCACCAGTTTATAAGCCGCAGAGAAAATTGTATGTGCACAAACCAACACAAAAATAGATATTCTCATATCAGAACATGATAATTTATGTTCTCAGACACTTTAAGCATGAGATTAGAATCTATTGATTACTAATACCAGTTTTGAGTCTAAAGAAGCCCTAAATAGGCTGAAGAATGTGGCCAGAAACAGATTTGATGAGCCGCATCAGTCTATAAGCCGCATGAGCCAAAGTTGAGGGGAAAAGTAGCGGCTTATAGTCCGCATTTTACGGTAATCGTGGTGCGTCAGTGTGTCTTTAAGAAGGTAGGTCTGCATCTGCAGATATACAGTTGATAGGGCCACATTGTGGCGTGATCAACAAAATGTGTGTTGTTGGGACTTGGGGTTAATATTACACACAGCTCTGTTTTGCTTATCATATCCTTGATCTTGATGTTACTTGACAGGGACACTTCCTGGCATAGCGTCAACAAAGAAACTGTCATATTCATTTTTCTCTTAGGGCTCCCCCTTTATAATATGTGATCCCAGCACTACGAAAGGGACATTAACCCTCTTGTGCCTGACACTCTGTGCTCTCTATCACCTCTGAAATCCTAGCCCAAGGGACGTCACTCCGTACAAAAGGGGGGGTAGCATCAGAAAAATAATAAAATAAAATATACCCTAGCAGATTTTGTGTGTTTTTTTGTTTTGAATGTGTTCCCGAGATGTCTGTCTGATTTGCAAAATGAATTTCAAGATGTTATGGGGATGCATGGCTCCACAAAAAAAATCAAAATGCCAAAGTGTATTCGCAAACTGCATTCACTAGTCATTCACTGCCTACTTTTGCAGACTGGTGAAGCCTAAGACGACTGAAATGGAAATGTAGATCAAAATCATTCACTTACCCTTTCGCTTCACGATCTTATAATTCCTATCTTTCACAAAAAAAGGAATTTTCATCGCTGTCATCACTCAGTGGATGCAATAACGATTCATCATCCATGATGTAAAAGTCGGGAAAATGCCGATGTCAGTAACACGACTTCAAAAATTCGCATCGATCGAACAAAAACAAGCTCGCTGCCGAAATAGGTCAGAATACACTCCTTACTTCGCGATCTCATAAGTCCCATCTTTCACAAAAATACGACTATTCATCGCTTTCCTCAGTCAATGGACGCCATAACTATTCGTCATCCATATTGGAAAAATCGCGAAAATGCCGAAGTCGGTCACTAATTTTCAAAAATTCATATCTTTCAAACCAATCGGCCTAGAAGCCATTGCAAGCAACAGGACGGAAGTGTAATCTATAGCGAAAGCGAGGCTGAAGCGCTCACGTGACTGCCATGTGATAGAAACAAAATGAAAGCGCCCAAACCGGCCACGTGGAATCCATACGTTCCCGAACGTTCTCGGCATTTCCAATCCGATTTTTTTCTGAACGTTCGCGAACGTTCACCGCACAAGAGAGTTAAGTCGCTGGGCTAGTTGTGGGCTAGTTTCTCACAACAGGCTTGCAAAGTCAAAAATATCATTTTGGGGGCTCAATTTTGAGTTATGGGTATTTTTGTGTTCTCTATCATCTTATCTTTCATACTGGGAACGCAGAAGAAGAAGAAATCTTTCATATTTATAAAGGATAATGTTTAACCCCTTCGCTGCCCACGACGTATATATACGTCCTCTATAGCGCTTCAGTACTTGCCACCGATGTATATATACGTCGTCGCTAAGTAGCGATATTGCCGCGTTCAAAAATTGCGTGGCAAACCGGCGGCGCGTGCGCAAGTAGTAGGCGGCAGCGAAGCGGTTAAGTGTTTTGAAACAATGCATTTTCTTCAGCTAGGCTAAATTTTAGACAGTGTTTTCTCAAAATGACCGGTGCTCACCCTACCAACTTTAAATGCTCATACCTCTGGAACAGAAACAGATACAAGAATGGTGGGGGGGTTATTAATTGATTGATTGATTGATCTGTGCAGGGTGTGCATCCATGGGTTGCAGAATGGGAAGCTGGACAGACATACAAACAGAAAGTGAATTTTATGATATGCATAGATTTACTATTTACTTTTGGGGGGAGAGGGCGGGGGCTATTGATTGATTGATTGATGAATGGATTGGTTGGTTGATGAATGGATTGGTTGGTTGATGGATGGATTGGTTGGTTGATCTGTGCAGGGTGTGTACCACTGGGTGCACAACTTCATCAACGAGGCCAGCTACATAGATTGATTGATGGATGGACTGATTGGTTGATGGATGGATTGATTGGTTGATCTGTGCAGGGTGTGTACCACAGGGTGCACAACTTCATCAACGAGGCCAGCTACATAGATTGATGGATTGATTGGTTGATATGTGCAGGGTGTGTACCACTGGGTGCACAACTTCATCAACGAGGCCAGCTACATAGATTGATTGATGGATGGATTGATTGGTTGATGGATGGATTGATTGGTTGATCTGTGCAGGGTGTGTACCACGGGGTGCACAACTTCATCAACGAGGCCAGCTACATGAGCATGGTGGGGCTGACCCCTGGCTTTGGAGACAAGACCTTCATCGTGCAGGTAACTGGCCACTTCAAGCTTTCTTTTCTTAAAGTGCACACGCACGCACTCACTCACACACACACACTCATGCACGCACGCACACAATATCGTCATCTTCTTCAATATCAGCAGCAGCAGCAGCATGCAAGTGGATGGATGTGCGTAGGCTTTGGTTATGTGGATCTGCACTCAATGCACTACCTGCACATGCGGGGGCCAAGTGTATATCGGGATAATGAATAATAATCATCTGATTGTCACCATCATCATCATCCTAATTATCATGCAAATGGCTGTATGTATGTGTGCAGGGTTTTGGTGATGTGTGTCTGCACTCGATGCGCTACCTGCACCGTGCCGGGGGCCAAGTGTATCGGGATAATCATGACTAACTGTCTGATTATCACCATCTTCACCATCATCATCATCATCCTAATTATCATACAAATGGATGGATGTATGTGTGCAGGGTTTTGGTAATGTGTGTCTGCACTCCATGCGCTACCTGCACCGTGCGGGGGCCAAGTGTATCGGGATAATCATGACTAGCTGTCTGATTATCATCATCATCGTCACCATCGTCATCATCCTAATTATCATACAAATGGATGGATGTATGTGTGCAGGGTTTTGGTAATGTGGGTATGCACTCCATGCGCTACCTGCATCATGCGGGGGCCAAGTGTATCGGGATAATCATGGCTAGCTGTCTGAGTATCATCATCATCGTCGCCATCATCATCATCCTAATTATCGTACAAATGGCTGGATGTACGTGTGCAGGGTTTTGGTAATGTGGGTATGCACTCCATGCGCTACCTGCACCGTGCCGGGGGCCAAGTGTATCGGGATAATCATGACTAGCTGTCTGATTATCATCATCATCGTCACCATCATCATCATCCTAATTATCATACAAATGGATGGATGTATGTGTGCAGGGTTTTGGTAATGTGGGTATGCACTCCATGCGCTACCTGCATCATGCGGGGGCCAAGTGTATCGGGATAATCATGGCTAGCTGTCTGAGTATCATCATCATCGTCGCCATCATCATCATCCTAATTATCGTACAAATGGCTGGATGTACGTGTGCAGGGTTTTGGTAATGTGGGTATGCACTCCATGCGCTACCTGCACCGTGCCGGGGGCCAAGTGTATCGGGATAATCATGACTAGCTGTCTGATTATCATCATCATCGTCACCATCATCATCATCCTAATTATCATACAAATGGATGGATGTATGTGTGCAGGGTTTTGGTAATGTGGGTATGCACTCCATGCGCTACCTGCACCGTGCGGGGGCCAAGTGTATCGGGATAATCATGACTAACTGTCTGATTATCATCACCATCTTCACCATCATCATCATCCTCCTCCTAATTATCGTACAAATGGATGGATGTACGTGTGCAGGGTTTTGGTAATGTGGGTATGCACTCCATGCGCTACCTGCACCGTGCCGGGGCCAAGTGTATCGGGATAATCATGACTAACTGTCTGATTATCATCACCATCATCACCATCATCATCATCCTAATTATCGTACAAATGGCTGGATGTATGTGTGCAGGGTTTTGGTAATGTGGGTATGCACTCCATGCGCTACCTGCACCGTGCCGGGGCCAAGTGTATCGGGATAATGGAGAAGGACGGCAGCATCTACAACACCGCCGGCATCCACCCCCGCGAACTGGAGGACTACAAAATTGTGAGAACCCGTCGCTTCTATTTCTAGTTTGTTTCTTTCTTTGTTTGCTTCTTCGTTTTGGTGAACTTGGAGGAATACAGTGGAACCTCCCTTATAAGACCTTCAAAAATCATCCAAAATGAGGTCTTATAAGGGAGGGGTCTTATAAGGGAGGTAATTTTAATATTTACAAAGAAGGGCAATGTCTCGGAGAAGTAGGTCTTATATGGGAGGGAGTCTTATAATGGGAGGTCTTATAAGGGAGGTCCCACTGTACTTCTTTCCTTTGTCGATCACCCAGACAGCTTTCCTGTCATATGAGCGCAAATGCGTCATGCTGCTTTTATGCGCCTAACTAAGAAATAGGCCCAGCATGTCCGACTTCGGCTGGGGAGGAATACAAAAGTAGAGAAAACCATGGCTTCGATTTCTAGATTGTTTGCCTGCTTCTTTGGGCTAACTTGAGGACTACAAAATTGTAAAAATACACCCCAAAAAACCAATTCTATGTGCAGTTTGCTTATTTGCTTTGGCTAACTGAAGGTGGCACACTACCTTATCGTAGGGCATTTTTGGGTTATTTTTGTTTC
>CM065680.1:68668473-68675973 GCA_017654935.2 Phymorhynchus buccinoides
GAGAGAAAGCTCTTTGAAACAAGTGAGTTTTTATTTGGGTTTTGAAAGCGGGAAGTGCTGAATTGTGATGGAGGTGAACAGGCAAGGAGTTCCAGACAGTGGGGGCGCAAAAACTAAAACTGCGTTGTCCAAAAGGCTTTAAATTCACTTTAGGAACTTTCAACAGTTTGGAATGGGAAGATCGGAGTGAGCGAGGAGTGTAAGTTTGTTTGGAGAGCACTTGAGAGGTAGGATGGTAGGGTCTGTTCAAAGTGGCGGAATGCAAGGACTGCCAGTTTGTACTCTAAACGAAACTGCACTGGCAGCCAGTGCAGCTCCCTGAAGAGTGGTGTGACATGGTCACGCCTTCGCTTTCGGAGTGTGAGCCGAGCCACGCTGTTTTGGATTCGTTGTAAACGATCAATTTCTTCCTTTGGTAGACCGAAGATCAGAGAACAGAGTTGCAGAAATCAAGGCGAGATGTGATTAGAGGCAGTTGCACGAGCTAGTTGAGAGGAATGACCGAATGGACGCAATGTCTTGTCATACAGTACGTTGCAGCACACCACCATGAAACGAGCTGCACACACACACACACACACACACAAACCATCTTAACTTTTACATCTAACAAAAGTTGAATACAACCCTCATAACCCACAGAGTGGGGATGTCCCCTGGCCCAGGTGGGGCAGTGGCCATATTGCTGCCGTGAGCAGCTGTGAAACGTGCTGCATGTACACACACACTGCGTGTATATTACACATGCTGTCAGCACCTTTCGCATAAACATTTCCTCCGTGTGTGATTTAGGGCACACACACATTAGATCCGCAATCTGTAAGTTCCATGCAGAAACCCCATACACTCATATAAGAAATAAGCGGATGGGACTGCGCACAGGTATCCGCGTGTAATGTGCACACTCTTTCATATTTCTTACTTCCAGATTTTCCTTTACTGATTGCGAATGGGTTTCTGCGTGGAACGTCCGTGCATATCTGCACACAGCCTAAGGACGTGTACACACATATGCGGAGATTCCGTGCGGAAATCCCATGCGCAATCCATAAGTAAGTGGAAGAAAGAAGGGAAAAGATTTATGGATTAGGGGAAATTCGGACACGTGCACAAATCTTTTTCCTTCTTTCTTTTACTTATTTGCGGATTGCGCACGGATTTCCGCACGGAATCTCCACATATGTGTGTACACGGCCTAACACTGAAGGTGAACTTCAAAAATCAGCTAGAGCATCCTTCTAAACGTCATTCCAATCCTCCATCAAATCTATCTAGAACATTCTTAGCAAAGAAAACACACCCACACAAAAACACACCCACACCCACACCCACTCTCTCTCTCTCTCTCTGGGCTAACAAATCCAACACGACTCCCTTACTGCAACCCCAACCCGGAAGCTGAATAAGTTTTATGGTGTTTTTATCTCTTTTGTTCTCTATCTAAGAACATCATTTCAACAAAAAGAGAATTCGGATAAGAATACCTTCAAAAGAAAAGAACATACATAAGAATAGAGTTTCTAAAATTAAAGAGAAATCGACACCAAACCAGGTTTTTAGGAGAACTGAGATACTGAGTTCCAAAAGACAAGAGTCTCTCATTTCTCTCCAAAGTGGGGCACTGAAGAAACCCGATCCTGAGTAACGAGAAGACAGGAGGCAGCAATCCAAGCGAAGGAGTCTGCAGGGCTTCTGAAAACGTACAGATTGTGCATATTTACGCACTAGAGCTCTCAAACCACCCCGTAGAATCTGAAAATGTGCACGAGATTTACCCTTTAAAATCTCATTTAGGGGGTGAGATGACGAATTAGAATGATGACGCGTGCGTGAACACAACCGTTACTTAAGTTAATGACGTTCTTCGGATTTCAATTGTCTGCCACAAGCTCTCTAGGCTGCATCTAAAATTATACTGGATTGCGCAAAAAGCCCAAATCGTTGAAAGCTCATTGCACATGGGGTGAGGGGAGGAGTGGGGGGCAGGGAGCAGGGGATGGAGCTTCTCCCATGTTTTCACCTTTACTCCTTAAAAATTGCAACTGGGGGTGAAAATACCCGTTAAATTCTAAGCAGGGGGTGAGTGTGCCCCTTAATAGAGGAAAAGATCAGAAGCCCTGGTCTATCCACCACTGACAAAGTGTCTGAAGGCAACCCCCCCCCCCCCCCCTTAATCCTCGCAATATTTCACCGGCCTTCCACATTCAGAGATTCACCAGTGCAAATTATGCTGGCCAAGATGTATCAGTCGGCTGCTGCACAGTCATGAAAGCTGATAAAGGAATGCACCAGTAGCCTCTTAGGGCATGTGCACAGTAGATCCGCAATCCGCAAGTTGCGTGGGGAAACCCCATTCACTTACATAAGAAATATGCGGATGGGATTGAGGACGGGTTTCCGCATGTAATGTGCACACTCCTTCATATTTCTTACTTCCAGACTTTACTTCCAGACTTTTTAATATTTTTGTTGTTGATGTCCCATCTTACAGTGGCATGCCGCTTGTTCCGAGTCCCAACACACAGCCAAAACCCCGGCTTGTTCAGGTCGCAGAATCCGAGACCAGCAGTCCAAGGGGAGCGAATCTATGTCAGGCCGTCAGGAGGCAACAAACCGAGGAGACACTGCACTGCTGCTGAGTCACTTCGGTGGAGTTCAGTAGAGCCTGTTCAGGACACCACCTACTAAGCCCCCTACTGACGACACTATTCTCTTAGTCACGGAGTCAGCATGTGTGAGGCCCCCCTCCTCGGGCGCCACCACGACCGTCCACCGACAGCTCCCCAGAACACACTGATCCCCATGACTTTCTTCCAGATTTTTGTTTGTGGCTCAAGCCACAAACCTATAACTCACTTTGTCGGTCGGTCGGTCTGTCGGTCCAAAATTGTCGCACTTCAAATCGAGGCTACACTTCAAATTGAGGCCGCACTTTAAAATGATGTATTTTAAAAGCGTACAAAATAATAAACATACGTAATACAGACACTACAACAGACACGACGAGTATGCGGTGCTTCTTTTGATGAGTATAAGTAGGATACATAGTTTTAAATGTTTTCCAAAAGATATAAAAAGTTACGAAATGGTGCAGAGATAACATTCTGGTTTACAGATTAAAATGATTGAAAAGCCAGGGGAGGTAACTCATGATTGGAGTGGTAAAAATAGACCGCGTGCCACAAACTATTGCGATTTCGCGCTTGTTTATTTGCGGATTGTGGATGAGTTTCCGTACAGAAGTTTTTGTAAATGTGTACATGCCCTAAGTCTTACATACAAAAGGTTGGATGGAGGAATGCACTTGATAAAGCAGTGTTTTGTGGTTCCACAGTTGTGGAAGCGAATTCTCCATTCAGGCACATTTATTGAACAGCAAAATGAGTGATGATAGCACTGTACAAGTAATACACACACAGAACTACAGTGGAACCTCCCTTATATACTGCCTATTGACCCCCCCCCCCCCCCATTATAAGACTCCCTCCCTTTTAAGACCTACATCTCTGAGACATCGCCCTTCTTTGTAAGTGTTAAAATTACCTCCCTTATACAACTCCCTCCCATTTAAGACCACATTTTGGATGATTTTTGAAGGTCTTATAAAAGAGGTTTCACTGTACCTTTTTGTGTGTGTGCTATATTTCTGTTTATTGTAAACAATACAACATTAAGGAAAACTACATGTCTCCCTTTCTGCTTGCTGATAAACTCTCTCTCTCTCTCTCTCTCTCTCTCAAACTGTACCTGGTAATAATGATGCTAAAACAAAAATCTGAAAAATAAAAACTACACAAGAGTTTAAATTCTTTTAAATTTTGACCGACATGCATCTTATTATAAACGAAAATTAAAACCCTTAATACAAGTCTGGTCCCGTTTATGAAAACACCTGCCATACACAAATTATATATCTCATTCATACACCATGGTTCAAATGACCATTAAATCCCGACTACAGTGGGAGACATTTCAAAGAGCTCTTCTGGCAACTGCTATTCTAAACACCTGTGCCAGGGAAAAGCAGCCACGAAGCGAGGCGTAGCAAGCACGGGGCGTAGCTGCTAGTACTTGATAATATCAATGTGGCTAGCCCTTCTCTCCTATCCCCCTCCAGTCAAATCTTTTACTTTACTTCCAAACAAACAACTGAATTAGGAACTTGGGAAACCATGCAAAAAAACATCTTCAACAAATAACACTGGAGAGACTAACTAAACAAAACCTATACAAAGTGTTTTGATCAATCTTCAATAATGAACAGGGCCGATGTCGCCGAGCAGCAGCTAAATTTCCTCACGGGCTACACCTAGCACTCATCAGCACCACCAGTTGATAGGTACTTAATGGTTGAACTGAAACATGTTTCAATAGGGGCATTAACAGCAATGGCATTAGTCCTTTATTTCATGCCCAGATTGCACCAGCTTGCACTATTTTGCTTCTCGGATTTAAACATTTTCCGGGGGAGCATGCCCCCGGACCCCCCTAGGGGATCTTAGTGTTTCGCACCTTCGATGAATTAGCCCCCCACCCCTTAAAAACTTAGGTCCGGCCCTGATTAAGGTGACTAAGCTGCCAGTAATGAGGAGACGAAAGGCATAAGTTTTCCATGGCTTGTGTGGGTTCAACAACCTTTCAACCGGGAAACAGTACTGTCACCAGAGTGCAATAAACCTATTGCTAACTATTTTTTATGCTGCCCATGGTGGAATAACCTAGACAAGCGTGACATCAGCCTATCGACTGCCTCGGCTGGGCCTGACCCAAGCTCAAAGGCGCAATGAAAACAGATCGTAACATATGATGGCCACATCAAGGCGAGGCACACTGCATCTGTGGCCACAGTACACACCACTGCTTTCACCTTCCCTTCAAAGCATGCTAAGCATCTGTGGTCACAGTACACACCGCTGCTTTCAAAACACGCTAAGGGCACAACTAGGGGGAAGAGACCTGAAGGCTGGACGATTATTACACTTTAGCGACACGTGGGCGAAAGATATGAGAGTCCTTATTCACTTTTTATTAGTCTGAAAGAAAAAGCGCAAAGGAAGGCAGAAACATTATCTGATCAAACAGAGGGAAGTTGTAAAGACGAGAATAAGCCAGACAGGTTGAAACATTTCTTGTGTGACTCTGCAAGAAAAATATCTGGGCCTGTATTCACGTTGAGATAGCATGAGACTTAGCATGATGCTAACTTAGAAGCTCTTCCAATGTCCTATAGGATTTAATAGGACTTTTGGAAGAGCTTCTAAGTTAGCATGATGCTAAGTCTCATGCTATCTCAACGTGAATACAGGCCCTGGTAAATAGCAACAAAGCTAATCTCACTTCAGCGGCCTACAGTGAATAAAACCCATCATCAACAAACAAGAAAGAAAAGCTAAAAAAGGGGGGGGGAAATATTTTGAATACTTGTGCATGACTGTCTTGATGGTGTCCATTAATGAGTCTGAACTACTCAAGGTAATTGTTTTGCACAAATGTTTCATCAACCGGACTGGACTTTTTGCTACAGGTTAAATCTGATGAAATGGAAAAGTGACAAAGAAAAAAGATGATGGGTAGAGAGTGACAATGCAAAAGCCGTGCAACACAAACACGATAACTGCGTCAAGAAGGAATGAAGTTTCCCTAGTACAGTCCATAAAATGCCTATTATGAAATCATTTGGTAAGAATTCAGTCAGGAGATTGTCTTAGATTAGCTGTTTTGCTCCTTTTGCTATACACAATACAGTGGAACCTCCCTTATAAGACCTTCAAAAATCATCCAAAATGAGGTCTTATAAGGGAGGGGTCTTATAATAAGGGGGGTAATTTTAATACTTACAAAGAAGGGCAATGTCTCAGAGAAGTAGGTCTTATGTGGGAGGGAGTCTTATAATGGGATGTCTTATAAGGAAGGTTCCGCTGTATTTGCTGTTTTTTGCTCCTTTTGCTATATTTGCTGTTTGCTGTTTTCTTGTTTGTCTATGTTGATAATGGCGCATTTGCCGAAATATCCAGTAGTTTTGTTTTGTCTCTTGTGAATAAAATAACGTCACTTTACACTTGTAGTGTGCTTGTTTGTTTGTTGTATGTTCCAGTGAGGTTGCAGTCTTTCAGTTTTTCAGATGACAGACATAACACAATCAAAATGCCACCCATACAGCAGCATGAAGTTCCCCCCTCCCCTCGCTATAAAAAACGGACTGTAGTCACCGCCCCTTGTCAACCTGCCAAAAGAGATGCGGTCGGTCGAATGAGCTTTGTATTAGCGGCAATTTGCGTCATTACAGCATAGCATCCACTACTATAACCATCAAACCAGACAGCATGTGATACTGTTTGAGCCCCCCCCGCCCCCCCCCCCCCCCCCTCTCCCTCTCCAAACACATCATCTGTGATAACGGTTAGTCATTTGTATGTCTCCTATTAGCTTCATTCACATGCTTGAGGGAATCAACGTGGTGTGAATGATTCATCATTTGGGAGATCATATGAAAGCCATCCCAGGTCAACACCCTCCCTCTTTGTTCGACTGAAGCCAATGATCGACCTCAATACCAAAATCCATTAATTGTTTTGAAACAGTGCTTTATATAAAACAGAAGACTTTTTTTCCTTCTCATTTACAGTATAGCCAAGGTTTGTTTAAAATCAACTTTGATTCTTCGTTTTAAAAAAATACTTTGTGATTTTTGTTTCTGAAGTTGTTTATCCTTCAAGGTAAAAACAAAGTACCGGGTAGGTTTATTTTTCTGGGTAGGTTTATTTTTCTAGGTACGGTAGCTTAATGGTTTTAAAATCAACTCAAATCCATGACAACCATTTGCATGTTGAAATATTTTCTTTAATTTCAATAGTTCTAGTCTACTCCTAATAAATGTAATGACATTTTTTTAATACAACAAACAAAACCACATGAAACTCAAACCACTTGATCTGAGAATTTACAAGCATGGGATCACAAAAACACACCACGCACACACACACACACACACACACACACACACACACACACACACACACACACACACACACACACACACACACACACGCACACGCACACTACACTCAACTACACGCCAGAACATGGGAAAATCCGTATAGGACAGACAGAAGCCTTTAGAACCCCCAAACACTAGCCATTATCATTTCACCAATTTTGTAGTTGTCACCAATGGTTTTGCACCAGACAGTCTTACACTGGAAGAGAGAACATCAGAAGTAAAATGCTGTAAACTGCTCCAATTTTGTGTTGCACCACGCCCGATTCATCACTGCCACTTGCCACCATTTTTTTTCACACCCATTACCAGCTCAGTAATGAACCTCTCTCATTTACATCAGATGAGCAGAAGAAAAAACAAACAAAAACAAATAAACACTGTGGCACACCAATTATTCCTAATCACAGGATCGTCATTTCAGCTGAAACAGTGAAAGTCATCCTTCTCGTTTTGCGCCTCGCTCCAACACCCACCCACCCCCTCCCCCTCTCTTTCTGATC
>CM065680.1:68680973-68693473 GCA_017654935.2 Phymorhynchus buccinoides
CCATGAAAACGAGGGGGGTCACTTTCTCAAATCAAAGAGGGACGACTAGCGTGTGCAATTTCCTTTCGATTAAAGAACCGATTCAACATCTCTTGCAAGAAGGGCGATAGAAAACAACAGTGCTTCTAGGAACGCTTGTTTCAAATGATGGGAACCTCCCCTTCCTACAACCCCCCCTTCTCTCTCTCTCTCTCTCTCTCTCTCTCTCTCTGCCCACCTACACCTATTTCACTTTCACCCCCAAATAGACGTCAGAGAGAGAGAGAGAGAGAGGGGGAGGGGGAGAAAGAGAGAGAGAGAGAGAGAGAGAGAGAGAGAGAGAGAGAGAGAGAGAGAGAGAGAGAGAGAGAGAGAGAGAGAGAGAGAGAGAGAGAGATTGAAACTGGAACTGTCTTCCACTCGACTAAGACTTGAAGGCAAAGATGTCCTTTAGTCACACACACCCTTTCTCCTTCATGTTTACGACCCTCAGTCTCAAAGTCTGCTTCTTTCAGTTTTATGAAAATAATCCTAGGCTGGTCCTAACCCTGATGCTGATTCTCAGTGAAAACCTATGCGAAAATTGAGAGGGGGGGGGGGGGGGGGTAACTAAAATGTATGATGATCCACTTTAAAAACGCAGGCATTCATCCCCGTAAGACTACTGCACCAGAATAACTTGTCCCTAGGGGCGTAATGCCATGAGGACGTAAAATCTTCTGTCTATGCTATATGGCATGCATCCTGACAGAAATTTGACTGACCTTGGTATTAAAACAGTGGAGGATCGGTTCATCTAATCTCGTGGTCTTTTGCCTGTCTCTGTGGCATCCGGTGGATTCATGTGTCCTTTTCACAGGTGACCACGAGTGAGTGAAACACACACACACACACACACACATACTTTTATTTCCAAAGGTCGGTTCCCATGCTCCCCCCAGGCTCCTTATCTCCCCATGTTAAAAGTCAGAACTTAAATTCGCTGGCACCCAAAGGTCACAAGTTCGAATCAGGGATGGAGACCGGAAAAGAACAATGGAAGGGGTGAAGATGGGGACACTGAGTTCAATCTCAACAGCTTGTAGTCCTGCCTCTGTGTACAATTGCTGGTCCGTCCAAAACAGGGAGAAGCGGTAACAATGGAAACGAGGAAGGGGGGAGGCGGAAAAGGGAATTACTTTTACCAATCTTGGTGGAGTTATTAGGTATGTGGAGAAGTCACTCAATCTCAACGACTTGGCACCACCCCTCCCCCGGGCTCCCTTCTTCCCACATACACTCGACCACAATGGTGTACGCCCTCCTCTGCTTCCATTTCACCATCTCCACTTTGTCCCAAGTTTCCCTTCAGAGGTGGGCGACATTCCACAGGCATGGGGTTTAGTTGGAAATCAAGCTATTAGTTTTCCTCACACCCCAGCGCACTGACTGACCAGCCCCTTTCCGAAAAGAACTCACTGACCCTGACAGTGACACGCTCCCCCCCCCCCCCCCCCATCTTCCCCGGCTCTTGCATCCTCCTCCCAAGCTGTAACAGCCAGTGCTTTTGTCACGTCACAGAGATTTGTAGGGGTGATTGTCCTAACTACATCAAAACTACCCATCACAGAATGCTCCGTAAGAGTGGACAGGAATGACCTACAGGCAGGGCATACATACCAGTTTGAGCCCCTGGAGGCCAGGCCAACTGACCGCTACGACCCAAACTATACCATTCATGATGTTCGAGTTGTGTGTTAGTGGCCGGAGTATAGTGCTCACCTGGGACTGCTGGCAGCTAAGAGCTGGAATTCCGCCACATGACTATAACCCCGTTGTCAATAATCAAACACGGAATTCCTCTTTGTGCTTTTAGTCCGATGATGATGTGATTAGTGTCCAATCGGTCAGAGACCCTTATGGACGGACATTTTAGTCCCATCTCCTCCAGTCTTTATTTCCCAATCACATTTTCCCCCTCTCTCTCTCCCTCTGTGTGCTTTTGTCTAGGCCTATGCGGTCGGTCCTATGCATGGGGATGAAGAGCACTGGAATGACGCGTCTTTGTTTAATTAGTCCGTCACCAAGACGGATTGCGATGGGCTGGTTTGTATTTTTTTTCTTTTTTTTTCCCTTCTGTCTGTCCCAAGGATATCTCCCGAACCGCTTAACCGAATCGCGTCAAATTTTGTGTGAAGGTGTGCCTCCTTAATAGGAAGAGATCGGCGCAAACCATTTTGCCGTCGTGACCTTGACCTTGACGTACGACCTTGAAAACCGAAAATCTATTTTTAGCCATATCTCAGGCACCGATCAACATAGGATGTTGAAACTTGGTATGAAGGTGGTTTGGCTTATGCCCGTTCTGATGATGGCATACCGATCAAGGTCAAGGTCAAGGTCAAAAAGATTCTGGAGCCTGAAAATCGGAGGGTCATTTTTTTCTCCTTCTGTCTGTCCCAAGGATATCTTTCGAACGGGTTGACAGAATCACGTCAAATTTTGTGTGCTGGTGTGTCACCATGAGAGGAAGGCATCCGCGCAAACCATATTTGCCGTCATGACCTTGACCTTGGCGTACGACCTTGAAAACCGAAAAATCTTTCAGGGGCCATAACTCCCACACCGTTAGTGTTAGAGTCTTCAAATTTGGAGTTGAAGGTACTTTGGCTTATGAGTTCTGATGGTGGCATACCGATCCTGGTCACGGTCCGGCAGATAAGTAGGCCTTGAAAGTGGTAGGGGTCTACACATTGGGTTTTAAGCCATATTTTCCACATTGGTACTTGACAGAAGCGCTTTGTGATTTTAGTCCGATGGTACTGTATACCCTAGAGAAGAAAACATCCGAGCATAAATTATCACCATGCTGACCTTGACCTTGAAGTTTGACCCCAAACCTCCATTTCCTTCTTTGCGCTATATGTTTCTTCTTCAAGCTGTATCTCGTGAACTAGAAGACAGAATCCCTTCCAATTTTGTGTCAGGATGTGACACCTACGGGGTGTCGCAAGTGCGTGGCATTGCTGGTGACGGACATGTCTGCCGCTCGGCGACGCCCTTGTTTTCTTTTTAAAGAAAGCAGTGTTTTCATTATAGTGGTATAGATTCTCCTCCGTCCTTTAGACAGTCATTTTGGCCATCTTAGCCTTAGACAAATGGTAGGACAAAAGACCTGCCATCGAAACGTGGAAATATTAAAATAAATCTCTGTCTCTGTGTCCTACTTATTTGGATGGTTATGTTATTGTATGATCCTCCCCACGCACGCACTCAAACCGGTGCACGAACACACACACACATACAGGCGCACGCGCGCGCGCGCGCACGCACGCACACACACACACACACTCTCTCTCTCTCCTTAAAAACAAATGTGGTGCACATCCCCACTTACCACCATTAATCATCGCCATTCTCATCAGTAAGTAAGTAGAGCACTTAATCCGGTGATTAGTGCTTTCGGTGGTGTAATTAATATATCTGTGATAGATGGTGAGGCAGAAATTGGGCAACGTGGCTGGCGACCCCCCCCCCCCCCCCCCCCCCATTCCCCACACCCTCGAACAAAACCGCCCAAAAAACTCGTAGATAAATAAACGTCATTATCAAGATCAACAACACCATTTAGCAAAGAAAGGATACCAAAAAAAAGTGTTCTCATTTGTATTCTGTCAACTCAAGCGCTTCTACACAATTACCCCCCCCCCCTCACTCTCTCTTCTCACCCACCCCCCCCTCTCCACCCCCTTGCGTGTCTAATAAAAACATGGCATATCATCGCCCGTTCCTTCCAAACTGTCATCACATCAAACCATCAATCGGCACCAAGAGTCCCGTCACCGCAACGGGACATGCCTTTCAATCGACCACGCCACATGTCATTAAGCTTGAAAATGCGCACGCACGCGCTCACACACACAGATACAGAGACACGCGCGCGCACACACATGCACACATGCACACATGCACACACGCATATGCACTCACGCGCACGCACACACACACAAACACACAATGTGTTTTTATGACGACAGGATGAAAAAAAAGTTTTGCTTAACTTAGTTATTCCTTTATCGTCAATAAAGATCATTTTGACTTGACAGACAGACAGACAGACACACACACACACACACACACACACACACACACACACACACACACACACACACACACACACACACACACACACACACACACACACACACACACACACACACACACACACACACACACACACACACACACACACACACTGTTACCTACGTCTTGAAGACAAAGCAAACACAGCCGTAAGTAAACAAGACCGGTGTGGCGTTCTCAAAATGGATTTGTTCTCAAAATGTCTGCGCATGTGTGAAATCGATCATGACGTACCAAATTTTATCTTTTGAGTATTCGACACTAAATTGACCCTAAACCTATCCTTAACTTGTCTCCCTAACCTGAAACCGTCAAATACACAAAAAAATAATTTCGCACATGCGCAGACATTTTGAGATCCATTTTGAGAACGCCACACCGGGACCAAAGACAGGTTAACAACAACAAACAACAAACATTAACAACAAGCTAAACAAACAAGACTAACAACAACAACAACAAAAAGTTACACATGACACACATGAAATACTGTACTACAACAAACGACACAAGCTGCACACAAACCAGGCTCAAGGCCTTAAGCAAAAACAACACGTGTCAAGACATATCTGACATGTTTGTCTGTTGCCGCTGCGTCACTCACTACATGCAGTACACCTCCAGCTAACAAATGATTAATGCCGCGGGCATCTTCGGGCATAAGTCACAACAATTACAACAAATGTAGTAGTAGTAGTAGTAGTAGTAGTGGTGGTGGTGGTGGTGGTGGTGGTAGTGGTGGTGGTAGTAGTCACAGCAGTTGTTGTTGCTGATTGCTATGTGTATTTTTTGCTCATGTTATTGGATTTTTGTTTCTCATGTTTAAAAAAAATTCTATTTCTATTATATGTAAAGCGCTCTGTAGCCTACATAGTAGGATGGGCGCTATATAAAATTTCCTCATTATTATTATAATTATTATTATTATATAAAGTTTATTGACCTCTCGGTCCCTATGGACACATATGGGACACGTCACAACAATTATCATTAACCTTCTTTTAGACAGCCAACTATGGGCTATCTTCTACTTGCCTTTAGTCCCCCACCCCCCAAAATTTCGCATTCGAAATTTTGACTGAGAAGCGACATTCTGTCATTCTTGGGAAAGGGATAGGGTTAGGATCAGCCTAGGATCATTTTCATCAAACTGAAAGAGGGCAGACTTTGTTTTGAGATACTGAGGGTCGGAAACATGAGGGGGGGGGGACTAAAGTACAAGTCTGCCTCAGTCTAAAATCTCACACTACTGTCTTGCAAAGTACAGCTCTGCTCTCCCTCAGTCGTCCCCAAATCTTAGACACCCCCACCCCTCTCCCCACTACTGCCAACCTATTGATTCCAACAACCTCATGTGTAAGAACAGGAGTCAGGTTCATCATTATCTTGTCTCCCGGAAATTGTATACATTGGATCGCTAAACTCCGCCAAGGACGAAGTATTTTGGTTGTCGCTTTGCTTGTTGGTTGGTATATTTGCTACTAATATTTCTAGACATACATGCATACAATTTATTAAAACAAACAAAAACAAACACGCATGCTCTGATATCCATGGACGTTTGTGAAAAGTTACACGAAAAGAAAGTTTTTATTATGTACTCTCTCTCTCTCTCTCTCTCTCTCTCTCTCTCTCTCTCTCTCTCTCTCTCTCTCTCTCTCTCTCTCTCTCTCTCACACACATTTTCTCTATGGCGGGTTACCTGAAGAAGGCTGTCAGGTTTCTACAGCCATTAATTAATTTCCTGTTGGTTCAGTGCCAGATGTGTCTGGACCAAAATCCAGCACACACACACACACACACACACACACACACACACACACACACACACACACACACACACACACACTCACTCTCTCTCTCTCTCTCTCTCTCTCTCTCTCTCTCTCTCTCTCTCTCTCTCTCTCTCTCTCTCTCATACACGGTGATTTAGTAAATAACACGCTTCACGCTTGTCTTGGTTATCAAGATTGCTGTGATTGTGGTTTCTTCCTAGCAATTTCCCTCCCCCCCCTCTCCCCCCCCCCCCTGAAAAATCTCCCCCTCTCTTAACCATGAATGGTAGTCACACACACACACACACACACACACCACACACACACACACACACACACCACACACACACACCACCACACGTGACACCACAAACGCGCGCGCGCGCCACACCACACACACGCACGCATGCACGCGCATGCACGCGCATGCACGCACGCGCACACTACACACACACTGTCCCCATCTCACCTATTCTCATGAAAATAAGAGAGGACAGAAATAAGAGGGGGTGGGGGGGGGGGAATGACAAACCGCAACTGTCTAATCATTATCAATAAATCATCATATAGTAAAAAGCCAACTGTCCGTCCCGTGTGTGTGTGTGTGTGTGTGTGTGTGAAACACAAAACGGGCCTTATAACTCCGCCGTTTTTTTCGACCGATTTGCTGTGAGCCCTAACACGATGGCAACGGCAACCGAGGCGGCCGTGTCATTTGCGCGGTTTTGCAAATGCACGAAACGCGCATCCGACGGCCTTTCGGCGCCCATATCTCCGGTATTTCTGGACGATATAACTCCGCCGGTTTTCAACCGAATCTCAAATTTGCTGTCAGGCTTGCTGTCACCGGGGCAAAGCCTGGCAGCAAATTTAAAGAAAATCGGGAGAGCGCGTCACTCTCAGAGCAGCGCCAACGGGAAACAGGGCCTTTATAACTCTGCCGTTTCTTAACCAAATCGCTTCAAATTTGCTGTACTCAGCGTTACCAGTACTTGGCATTACCGTTACTAGGCGTTACCGTTACTAGGCGTTACTGGTACTCGGCGTTGCGCTAGTCTATAGTAAAAAGCCAAATGTCCGTGTGTGTGTCTGAAACACGAATAGTAATAAGCCAACTGTCCGTGTGTGTGTGGAAACACGAAACGGGCCTTATAATTCCGCCGTTTTTCGACCGAATCGGGATGGCAACGGCAACCGAGGCGGCCGTGTCATTTGCGTGGTTTTGCAAATGCGCGAAACGCGCATTCGCCACTTTCGGCGCCCGTATCTCCAGTATTTCTCGATTACCTTCAAATTTGGCATATGACCGGGGACGGTGACTATATGAGCCAAACCGGAAGCGAATCGATTTTAGGCGCATAACAGCAGCATGATGCAAAACGGGCCTTAAAACTCCGCCGTTTTTAACCGAATCGCGTCCAATTTGCTTCCAGGCTTGCTGTCGCTGGGGCAAAGCCTGGCAGCAAATTTGAAGAAAATCGGGAGAGAGCGTCACTCTCAGAGCAGACGGGAAACGGGGCCTTATAACTCTGCCGTTTCTTAATTGAATCGCTTCAAATTTGCTGTACTCAGCGTTACCAGTACTTGGCGTTACCACTACTAGGCGTTACCTTAGGGAGAGAGCATCACTCTCAGAGCAGCGCCAACGCGAAACGGGGCCTTATAACTCCGCCTTTTCTTATCCGAATTCAAATTTGCTGTACTCAGCGTTACCAGTACTTGGCGTTACCGTTACTAGACGTTACCGTTACTAGGGAGAGCGCATCACTCTCAGAGCAGCGTCAATGGGAAACGGGGCCTTATAACTCCACCGTTTCTTAACCAAATCGCTTCAAATTTGCTGTACTCAGTGTTACCAGTACTTGGCGTTACCGCTACTAGGCGTTACTGGTACTCGGCGTTGCGCTAGTGAATATTATTTTCGAAAAGGCGTGACGGCGACTCGAAGGAAAAGTTGAAACAGAAAACCACAGAGACATTAATTATATTACCGAAAGGACTACTCATGAGAATCGAGATGATTAATGGTGGTAAGTGCGAACGTGCACCTTTTTTTCCGCTCACGTGTGTGTGTGTGTGTGTGTGTGTGTGTGTGTGTGTGTGTGTGTGTGTGTGTGTGTGTGTGTGTGTGCGTGTGTGTGTGTGTGTGTGTTCTCTGTGTGTGCGTGTGTTTCTGTGTGTGTGTGCGTGCATGTGTGCGTGCGTGTGTGTGTGTGAGCGAAAGGGAGACAAAAAAGAGAGGTAAACCAATGCGAAGGGAAGGGGACTAGGCTATGGGAACAAGAGAGGAGTAGGTTGAAACGGCGAGGTTGACATATGATAACACGAGTAGCAAACTACACTACAGATCAAAGCCAGTCTACATCGACACAAACTGCAGGACTTGTCAGCCCAAAGAACCTCAGGAAGCAGCGGAATCGAGGTAGCGTAAATCGTCTTAAATTCGAAGCCGCTTCACCCCGTCAACAGAAGCAAGAGTCGGGTTCCCCCTCTTCCATTCCCATTCCAGTGACAGGCCCCAGCGACTTACGGTCAACTGCCCAAGTCATCATCCCGGATTCCTTGCGATTTATGTGTCCAATTGACGTCTTCGACTCTTGGATCATGTCAACTTCTGGAGGGGCGGGGAAGGAAACTAGGGGTAGAGACACAAAGTGTTGGGGAGGTGAAAAGACTAAAGGAGAGGGTGGGTGGGAAAGGGTCAGGTTTTGCTATATTGAGATCGGTGGGGCATAATAACAGATCTCCAGAGTAGGTCTGTCAAGCTGGACAACCAACGCCGCCCTGCATCTACGAGTGACAGTTAGTTCCCAGGTCAGGCCTTGGTTCAACTTGGCAGGGATGTTTTGTCAGCTGGCAAGAGTGTGCCTTTGTCTGTGGACCACGTTTGAATCCAAGAGTGGCTTCATGCTCTCAGTAATTTGTAGAGCCAGGTGGACCCATTTGACAGAGCACATTTCCACACTTTCCCCCATTCGGATTGATCAAACAATGGCGTTCTTGCAACTAACCCACATAATTATGACACTTGAGACAGTGAGTCGTGTCTCCCGTAAACGCTCTTGTCCCATTCAGGCGTTTAAGCTATACGTGGAAGCCACACAAAAACACCAAACACACAAGGCCCGTTGCACCTATCCCTGAGGTATCTGTGATCTAACATTTAACCAAAAAATATAAAAGGAACCTGTGGGAGAACTTGAAGATCTACATGTAGGCAAAGAAGCCCTGACACATTAGCACGACCGCCAGACATATTTCAGCCAAAAATGTCCATTAAATGTGTCTGGGTAGAAAACAAAATCCATCTGCAGTATTGGGGATTTTTCTGTGACATATATAAAATAAGGTATATTCTTACTTCCCAAAACTAAGACAATAGGGTCTTTGGATAATAGACCCCAATTTGATGCCTTTTAGTGACATAGGTGTTAAATCACTACAGTGCTAAAATGTGACTTTGGCGGTGAAAGGGTTAAACTTATGCAAGGACAAGCCATATTTTAATTCATCAAACGCTTTAGGGTAATCCATTTATTCGAAGGCATCTAGTAGTGTCCATCTTCAACAAACTCTTATGAACACCCCCACTCTCTCTCTCCTAACCCCCACCCCCCACCCCCATCAAACCAGGCTTTTGCCCCCCTCTCTCTCTCTCTCACCGCATTATTCCACCATCCACTCTTCG
The DNA here is from genome assembly GCA_017654935.2 of Phymorhynchus buccinoides. NCBI lineage: Eukaryota > Metazoa > Mollusca > Gastropoda > Neogastropoda > Raphitomidae > Phymorhynchus > Phymorhynchus buccinoides. Next base: position 68,690,538 of record CM065680.1, read on the forward strand.
TGGGTCACCAGGCTCCAGGACGATCATCAGTCATCCATGCAAAACCCGTTCAGCCCCCGGTCAACCAACGACTGCCATAGCCAGCAATCATCACCGTGACAAAGCGAGACCAGCAGTAAAGCATCTCGTTCGGCCTGTCAATTACTTTGAGTAGCATGGCCAAGCTCGCTGAATAACGATAGTAGATACCAGGGCGGGGGTTGAGATGGAGGAAGATCAGAGTTAATCCCACCTGGAGGCTGAAACTCAAGCGAAGCCTTGTTGTGCCTGCTGTTAGCAACAATAGTCCATTGTGTAGCCTTGGGTAGCCTAGTAGTGGCCTTCTCTAGTTTATAAACATCTGCACTTTTCGCTTGATACTCAGAGGTCAAGAACAATCGACACTTATTTGAAGCCTTTGAAAGTTTATGACAGCGTTTCATTTTCTAATTCTTCATAGACAACGTTTTTAGCGGTGGTCACTGAATTCAAGCATTGGATTCAATAATCAAGAATCGTGCAAAAGGCTGGAAAGCAGGGGTCTGTGGGTATCAAAAAAGCTGAAATCAGCCTTAAGCCTGAAAAATTCCATGCCTGAGGTTGTACCCATGGGTCGCACACCTACCTATCTGGACAATTTTAGGAATCAAAATGAGCCCGGTTGTGCTTTATTCTTGTTAGCGACAACATTCCTGACAAGAAAACTACGCCCTTCCTCTCTTCCTCCCATCTTCTATCTTATCTCTCCTCTTCTCTCCCTGCTTGCATACAGTTGACGAGGTCACGGGCGCTTGATGACAAGCGAACAGCTCTCCACGAAGATGAATCGCCCACTACAATGGGCGAATCCTCCTCGCTAAAAGACAATGTCCCAACGACCTAACCAACAAACATGCCAAAACAAAACAACACGCAGGAGTGTGTGTGTGTGTGTGTGCGTGTGCGTGTGCGTGCGTGTGCGTGCGTGCGTGCGTGCGTGTGTGTGTGAAGTCAAGTCGAGTCAAGTCAAAATGATCTTTATTGACGATAAAAGAATAAGCTGTGTGTGTGTGTGTGTGTGTGTGTGTGCGTGCGTGTGCGTGTGCGTGTGCGTGCGTGCGTACGCGCGTGTGCGTGTGCACGCACGTGCGTGTTTGTCTGTGTTGTGTGTGTGCGTGTGCGTGAGTGCGCGCGCGCGTGTGTATGTGTGTGTGTGTGTGTGTGTGTGTGTGTGTGTGTGTGCATGTGCGCACACCCGCCAATTTCTAAACAACTTCTGTATTCTGTTCTATCACAAACAGATGAGATTGCAACAAAGGTAATCGATAGGTTCACTTTATGCAAGCGTGACAGTCACAACCTTTTCCATTTGCCATTTTCAGGGAGGCAGGGGGTTGACAATAGCCACATACATGGCAGTAGATGATATCTTCTTTTCAGCCTCCAGACAACCTGTGTATCCTTTCTTTTTACTCCCCAATAACAGCTTTCAATGCCTTTGCCATTTTGGTTGATATTTAGATAATCATAACCATCTCCTGCTGGTCCTCAAGTCTCACAGCCCAATCTTACTTCCCCTCTCTTTGGCTCTTCCATCTTTCACGGCAATGAACATAAACACCGTTATTTTGCCTTTGGTTTATTTTTTTTTAGCAGGTCTGGGTAAAACCCACCCCCCTCGCCCTTTTTCACATCCATCCTCTGTATTTCAATGTGTTTTAACACTCTTATTCATGGATTTAATCTTTTAAAGCCTTTTACTGTCCTTTGCCTGACTACGGTCGGCAAAGGAGTGTAATTTTGTTGCGGTTTTTGCTTGTTTGTTTGTCTGTTTTGATCTATGTTTTCTATCCAAACACTTGTTTGCCCAGTTGTATGGGTGGCAAAGAAATGTAAAGTTAAAAAAACAAGTGAAAACACACGCGCACGCACGCTCGCGCACACACACACATGTGCGTGCGCATGCAAACTAGTTAGTTTTCCATTTGTTTTGTTCGTATGTATGCGTGCGCGCAATTCAACATACAAATACCATGCGAAAAGAAGGGGAAAACAACCACAACCAAACAAAACCTATTACTGAAAAAACAAAACAATATTGTTGAAAATATGTACAGGTAACACCTCCCCCCAAAAAAAAAAATAAAAATAAAAAAAATGCTGAATGTCAAAAACTGTGGCTTGATTATTAAAACCAGCGCGGCACTATATAAGCAAGCAGTAGGCTAAAAATGTCAGTTTCTGCTTGGCGCTCGCAGCGAAAGCATCCCCTTTTCAAACGCAAAAGGAGGGAAAAACTAAACTGGCGCAGGCGAAAGCCTGCAGCTAGGAGTGTCGCTGGCTTGTTTCTCTCTCTCTCTCTCCCACTCACAACTGACTACCCGATTCCTGGGATCGGCTCTTAAATACTCCAGTTGTGCCTTTAACAAGTAAGTACATACAGGCCTATTTGTTCACCCTCTCCCCCCCCCCCCCCCCCCCCGCCTCTCCCTTCTTCCATTCAACGTGTCATACATAGTAACCACAACCAAACAAAACCTATTACTGAAAAAACCCACCAAAATTGTTGAAAATATGTACAGGTCACCCCCCCACACACACCCTACCCCCCAAAAAAAGCTGAATGTCAAAAACTGTGGCCTGATTATTAACAAATCAATACATACAGGCCTATTCGTTCACCCCCCACCCCCCCTTTCTTCCATTCATACATTTTTTTTCCTTCTTAACCTGGGACGGTATTCATGTCGAGATAGCATGAGACTTAGCATGATGCTAACTTAGAAGCTCTTCCAAAAGTCCTATTAAATCCTATAGGACATTGGAAGAGCTTCTAAGTTAGCATCATGCTAAGTCTCATGCTATCTCAACGTGAATACCGTCCCTGGTCAATAAAGACACAGCTGGTTTTTCTTTTGTTGAGAACCTGAGGTTTCATTTGCACCTGTTTGCGAAATAATTGAACAAAGAAGTTTGTT
>CM065680.1:68695973-68700973 GCA_017654935.2 Phymorhynchus buccinoides
GACTTAAAAACAAACAAACAAACAACCGAACAAAAACAAACACCTTTAATCAACCACAACGGTCATATTGGGGAGAACAATGAACAGTTTTGGGTAGCCGGTCAAGCTGCACTTTCCCAGTGCTTTCTTGCAACAGAAAAACCTGTTCACCGTTTAGTTATTTTTGTTGTTGTGATAAACCATGCCTATGGATCTCCAACTAACAACCATTGCAGCGGCTCTCTTGCGCAGAAACCTTGGAGATTAGTTAGCTATTAGTAGCCAAGATCCACAACCCCAAAACGCTGATTGTCCCGAAGTCATTGTGGCTGAGGGACTGCGGGTGTACATCTTATGCTCGGTGTCCATCTGTATTCTACCGAGGACCCAGCATGTTTGACAATCATGTGAAAGGAAGCACACGCCTTGCTGCTTATCATTTTTAGTCCGTCACCAAGACGGACTATTGCGATGGGCTGGTTTGTATTTTTGTTTGTTTGTTTGTTTGTTGTTTTTGTTTTTTTGGGGGGTTTTCTGTCTGTCCCAAGGATATCTCCCGAACCGCTTGGCCGAATCGCGTCAAATTTTGTGCGAAGGTGTGCCTCCTTAATAGGAAGAGATCGGCGCAAACCATTTTGCCGTCGTGACCTTGACCTTGACGTACGACCTTGAAAACCGAAAATCTATTTTTAGCCATATCTCAGGCACCGATCAACATAGGATGTTGAAACTTGGTATGAAGGTGGTTTGGCTTATGCCCGTTCTGATGATGGCATACCGATCAAGGTCAAGGTCAAGGTCAAAAAGATCGCTGGAGCCTGAAAATCGGAGGGTCATTTTTTCCTCCTTCTGTCTGTCCCAAGGATATCTTTCGAACGGGTTGACAGAATCACGTCAAATTGTGTGTGCTGGTGTGTCACCATGAGAGGAAGGCATCCGCGCAAACCATTTTGCCGTCGTGACCTTGACCTTGGCGTACGACCTTGAAAACCGAAAATCTTTCAGGGGCCATAACTCCCACACCGTTAGTGTTAGAGTCTTCAAATTTGGCATGAAGGTACTTTGGCTTATGCCCGTTCTGATGGTGGCATACCGATCAAGGTCAAGGTCACGGTCCGGGCGATCCGTAGGCCTTGAAAGTGGTAGGGTTAAAAGTTGGGTTTTTAGCCATATTTTCCACATTGGTACTTACAGAAGCGCTTCAGATTGTGTGTGGTACTGTATACCCTAGAGAAGAAAACATCCGAGCATAAATTATCACCATGCTGACCTTGACCTTGAAGTGTGACCTTGAAAACCGAAATTTCCTTCTTTGCGCTATATGTTTCTTCTTCAAGCTGTATCTCGTGAACTAGAAGACAGAATCCCTTCCAATTTTGTGTCAGGATGTGACACTCTACGGGGTGTCGCAAGTGCATGGCATTGCTGGTGACGGACATGTCTGCCGCTCGGCGACGCCCTTGTTATGACATGCTGACAGGTTATACACACAAGCAGGTCTGCTTCTTTTGGTCTCTCTCTCTCCCAAGACCCAAAACAACATGGGCGACAGCGGACCAAATGCGTACACAACGCACGCCAGTCGGTGTGAATGACATGGCAGCAGGTGTGAGAAAAACACAGAATGAAACAAAACAGATGCTTTGTATTAGCCTGGGCCTGTATTCACGTTGAGATAGCATGAGACTTAGCATGATGCTAACTTAGAAACTCTTCCAATGTCCTATAGGATTTAATAGGACTTTTGGAAGAGCTTCTAAGTTAGCATGATGCTAAGTATCATGCTATCTCAACGTGAATACAGACCCAGAAAAGAGATGTACACCGAGCCTTAGGCGCACAGATTCAGATTGTTTTCATACTTCACGGGTCATTATAATATGACACCTGATTACAGAAAATGATGGGTCGGTTTCCAAAGTAAGGGGTCAGCAATGTGTCAGAGCTTCAGATTGTTTTCAGACTTCATGGGTCATATGACACATGGCTGCACAAAATGAGGGGTCAGTTCGGTGGGGTTATTGTCCCGATCCCTCCGACAACCTGAAGCTGTGTAGGCGGGGTAGTCTTCAGTGCCCACAAATTTAACCCCAGTTATCCAGAAAAGCAACGAGTACCACCACCTCCTCAGCTCTCTGGGTGTCACACTCGGACAAGACAGACAGACAGACAGACTAACGCACACATAGTCCTTCTTCTGCTTCTTCTTCTGCGTTCCCAGGCCAAAAGGCCATAATGGGTAAAGTATGTATGTGTCCCGCTTTCAGTTTTCACTGGTCTCCCCGCTGCGTACAGCCGACACATTCCGATTTCGGAGGAGCTCAAAGGAGAACGGTTTTTTTGAATTTTTTTTTTTTTTTGGGGGGGGAAACGCAGGAGAATGGGCCAATAAGTCAGAAAGACAGTAGATGATAGTAAGCAAAGGAAAAAGGCAGTCAAAGAGAGAGACAGCTTAGAGGAAGTTACAAGCACAGAACTTCCAGAAGGTGGGGGAATTACTTTCATGAAAGACCCCCCCCCCCCCCCTCCTAGTATCCCCACGGGGAACACACAGTCCATTCCGTTTGCAACATGCCTCGTGCCTCCATACGGGGAGCTGGACGACCCCACCCCCTCCACCAGACTCTCCCCATTGGGGATACCGGGGGGTCTTTCATAAAAATAGTCCCCCACCTTCTGGAAGTTCTGTGCTTGCAACTTCCTCTAATCTGCCACTCTCTTTGACTCTGCCTTTTCCCTTTGCTTTCTATCATCCACTATCTTTCTGACTTATTGGCCCATTTTAAAAAAATCTTCCAAATAACTTTTCTCCTTTGAGCTCGGAATGTGTCGGCTGTACGCAGCAGGGAGACCAGTGAAAACTGAAAACCGGACACATTACCCACTAGGGCCATATGGCCTGGGAATGCAGAAGGAGAAAGAAGAAGTTGACAACATGCAGGAAACTCACCGGCAGGATGGGTTCGGTCCTGGGTGACGGCAGCGGGCAGCCATTTCCTGTCCGGCGGGGCGGACGTGTTGACTGCAACACACACACAAGAACACATCGTTTGTAAACAACACACTACAATCTTGGCTCTGAATTACAGTTATTATTATTGTTGTTATTACTATATGATTAGCTGGAGGGTTCACTAAAGGACCACCCAAGAGTAAAATGAGATGATGAGCTAGCTTGCTGCCGTACTCGGCGTTACCTTTGTTATTTGGAGAGAGAAAGAGAGAGAGAGAGAGAGAGAGAGAGAGAGAGAGAGAGAGAGAGAGAGAGAGAGAGAGAGAGAGAGAGAGAGAGAGAGAGAGAGAGAGAGAGAGAGAGAGAGAGAGAGAGAGAGAGAGAGAGAGAGAGAGAGAGAGAGAGAGAGAGAGAGAGAGAGAGAGAGAGAGAGAGAGAGAGAGAGAGAGAGAGAGAGAGAGAGAGAGAGAGAGAGAGTCAATAACAGCACAGCCTGTTAACCAATCAATTTTTTTACTGCTGGAAAATCCAAACAAGTCTGCAATTGTATACCCCCATTTCTAACTCAGTTGTAATCGATAAGCTGAGCAAAGGTTGATGACTTCATATTCGCCGCCTCTTCACGTAGGGTACATATAGATTTCGACCAGGTCATGATTCGAAGCCGATGGTCTGAACGTGCGTGATCAAAGAAAGACTGATATGTGTGTGTGTGTGTGTGTGTGTGTGTGTGTGTGTGTGTGTGTGTGTGTGTGTGTGTGTGTGTGTGTGTGTGTGTGTGTGTGTGTGTGTGTGTGTGTGTATGTGCACTGTGTATGATGGAGTCATCTAATCCACCAGATGTGCGTGACAGTCAGCTTGAGTGAGACTGATCCCACAAAACAGAACCTGGTGGATTATGTTTTATTCTTTCATTTTCCAAGCTGGAACCACTCTCATCCCATTTCAGTCGCAGGTAGTTGACCTTTACAATTGAGTCAAGGTAACAAAAAAAATCCGTTTAAAAAAAAACCGGGGGGGGGGGGGGGGGGGGGGGGAGGGAGAAGATCGTGATGATGCTCGGTGGTAGAAGGGATGGGAAAATGCGGGAGACGGGGTAGGGTGTGGAACACTAGGCTAATGTTCGGTGTCCATCTGTGTTCTACCGAGGACCCAGCATGTTTGACAATCGTGTGAAAGGTAGCACACGCCTTGTTGCTTTTGACTTGCTGACATGTTTATGCACACAAGCAGGTCTGCTTCTTTTGGTCTCCCTTCCCAAAGACCCAAACAACATGGGCGACATGCAGCGGACCAAATGCGTACACAACGCACGCCAGTCGGTGTGAATGACACGGCAGCAGGTGAGAGAAAACACACAGAATGAAACGAAACAGATGCTTTGCATTAGCCAGGACACAAGATGTACACCGAGCCTAAGACAGGCCTGACCTCTAGGACAGCGATACGTGGCAAGCTGATCTTTTCTAAACACGCCCCCACCCCTACTTAATCATTATTCTATACTTCCAGCCACCTGCCACACCCTCCTGTCACTAAGGAACGTGCTACTGTCTCTCGCTGACCGGTAGGTGTTGCTCTTCATTAACGGTCAAAGAGTCACAGTCTTGTCCCCTTGTCAACTACTCGCCAGCACCAAAGGGTCTAGGAAAGGGAAATATTCGGGCAAGAAGCCCTGCCAGTCGGTGTAGACCGCATTTGCTACTTTATGGTTTGTTGGGCCGATTACATTTATCACCTGCTTCTTTCTCACCTTTCGTCCCCTGTCCTGCCTTTCTTCGTTCTAGAACCCTTTGCTAAGTCCACACCCTTCCCGCCCTTCTAATGTTTCTTGTACTGAAAACCTTTATTGTCACAGTTCCCTCTTTGAGGGGGGGGGGGGGGGGGGGGGCGAAAGATAACATTCGTCTCAGTGACCGAATTTCTTTCTCGCAAATGTCCCTCAGCATTCTTATTCTTCCATATATATTAGGACGTCCAACTTCATCGTTTTGAAGAGTATGACGATTCGATAAAAGCTTACTTCCCCGATTTTCTACATAAATTATTTTATTTTTAATTACCAAAA
>CM065680.1:68705973-68713473 GCA_017654935.2 Phymorhynchus buccinoides
ATAGTCGAGCAGACTTCAAAAGCACTTTACCCCAATGCCCTACATTTCACAATGTCGTCTACTCCAGATCATTTTTTATTTATTTATTATGGTAAAGTGTGTCAATCATCAGACACTGTAGAGCTTTATCTTTTTGTTGTTTGCTGTTTACTGATGGAGTAGTGGGACTTTAAGTGACGCCGGATTGACACTCCCCCCCCCCCCCCCCCCCCCCCCCCCCCCGTCTGTCCTACCCCAGGTCCATCCATGAAAACTTGACCGTGAAAGATTAATTTAAAGACCCACCAGGTCACGTGTCCAAATCACGGGTTTCACGGGTTTCCCCTCTTATAGCTGGAAATAAATCTTGTTTTGACCAGGTCTGACTCCCATACAAACGCCCCCAAATTCAACCCGAAACATCATTTTAAAGAGCAGCCTCAATTTGAAGTTGGGGACATTTGTATGTGGGTCACAGCTACCCAGAAAAAAAAGCAAGGGACTTAATCGTGGTGCCTCAGTGTGTCTTTAAGGATGTCACCAAGATCAAAGGGGTTCTTCAATTCAAGTGTCTTCAAAGACGTTGCACCAGTTTCCCTGCGATAAATTGTACAGTCTGTATCAAATAGAAGAAAAGACGACAATCCCAGAACCCCCCGCAACTACCCCCGGAAGAAGAAGAGAGAGAGAGAGATGCCACAAAGTGGCGATTTCGATCGACTACCTTCAAGAAGATCAAGTTCAGACGGACGGACAGACAAAGCAATGGATGGGTGAAGAGAAAGAGAAGTGACTGTACAGCAAACATTCGATAAAAGACGACAAAGTGGCGATTTCGACTACCTTCAAGAAGATCAAGATCAGACGGACGGACAGACAGAGTAATGGATGGGTGAAGAGAAAGAGAAGTGACTGTACAGCAAACATTCGATAAAAGACGACAAAGTGGCGATTTCGACTACCTTCAAGAAGATCAAGATCAGACGGACGGACAGACAGAGCAATGGATGGGTGAAGAGAAAGAGAAGTGACTGTACAGCAAACATTCGACCAAAGACGACAAAGTGGCGATTTCGACTACCTTCAAGAAGATCAAGATCAGACGGACGGACAGACAAGAGTAATGGATGGGTGAAGAGAAAGAGAAGTGACTGTACAGCAAACATTCGACCAAAGACGACAAAGTGGCGATTTCGACTACCTTCAAGAAGATCAAGATCAGACGGACGGACAGACAAGAGTAATGGATGGGTGAAGAGAAAGAGAAGTGACTGTACAGCAAACATTCGACCAAAGACGACAAAGTGGCGATTTCGACTACCTTCAAGAAGATCAAGATCAGACGGACGGACAGACAAGAGTAATGGATGGGTGAAGAGAAAGAGAAGTGACTGTACAGCAAACATTCGACCAAAGACGACAAAGTGGCGATTTCGACTACCTTCAAGAAGATCAAGATCAGACGGACGGACAGACAAGAGTAATGGATGGGTGAAGAGAAAGAGAAGTGACTGTACAGCAAACATTCGACCAAAGACGACAAAGTGGCGATTTCGACTACCTTCAAGAAGATCAAGATCAGACGGACGGACAGACAGAGTAATGGATGGGTGAAGAGAAAGAGAAGTGACTGTACAGCAAACATTCGACCAAAGACGACAAAGTGGCGATTTCGACTACCTTCAAGAAGATCAAGATCAGACGGACGGACAGACAAGAGTAATGGATGGGTGAAGAGAAAGAGAAGTGACTGTACAGCAAACATTCGACCAAAGACGACAAAGTGGCGATTTCGACTACCTTCAAGAAGATCAAGATCAGACGGACGGACAGACAGAGTAATGGATGGGTGAAGAGAAAGAGAAGTGACTGTACAGCAAACATTCGACCAAAGACGACAAAGTGGCGATTTCGACTACCTTCAAGAAGATCAAGATCAGACGGACGGACAGACAGAGTAATGGATGGGTGAAGAGAAAGAGAAGTGACTGTACAGCAAACATTCGACCAAAGACGACAAAGTGGCGATTTCGACTACCTTCAAGAAGATCAAGATCAGACGGACGGACAGACAGAGTAATGGATGGGTGAAGAGAAAGAGAAGTGACTGTACAGCAAACATTCGACCAAAGACGAGAGGTTCGACCTAGATAGCAGACAGAGATCGGAAAGTTGATTAATTAAGACCGGTGTACAGCAATAAAACTACTCTACTCGTGCCGAAGGGCTTAACACATGGGAGGCGGAGGGAAATCATAATTTGTATTTCAACAAACCTATGCACACAAAGAAGTAAAGACACCTGCACGCACGCACTGTCACACGCGCGCGCACGGACTCACACACACACACAGAGAGAGAGAGAGAGAGAGAGAGAGAGAGAGAGAGAGAGAGAGAGACCGAAGGGGGAGAGAGAGAGAGAGAGGGGGAGAGAGAGAGAGAGAGAGAGAGAGAGAGAGAGAGAGAGAGAGGGTGGAGGGGGGTGGGGGGGAGGAGCATAGCACAGGTATTCGTGTCGGAAAAACAACAAAACAAACAGTAGTATTGAGACAGGAACAAAGTGGGGCCAGATGGGATAAAGAGTAGGAAACGAGTTGCAGGCCAACAATGAAAAACACACACCCACAACTATATATTGATAGCATCACACTGCCTCCACATAAACACAGTGGCTAAAGGTACGACATTCTTGCAACACTCAGACCATTGTTCAGGGATAGTAACTCTTCCTAGTCGAATTAAATTTTGGTCAACAAATGCGTTTTCTTATTTCGTATATTGAACGCATCTTGGTAAGGAATAGGGTTAGGGATAGGGTTAGGAACATGTCAGAGTTTAATGTTAGTAGTTTTTGAAGACATTTGCGCACAATGTATGCGTCCCGTGATTGAGCGCCGTACCCGTAGCCTGGAGAATGTGAGATACGGGCCCGTACCCCGAGCCTCTGCCCCACGTAAACGCGTGTATGCGTTGGAGTGAGTGTGCGTGGCAGGCGTATAACATTACGTTCACAAGTACAAGTTAACAACAGCTCTGGTGTTTGGGGAGATAGAGCCACTCTAAAGCAACGTATTCAGTGTCCAGTTCATATCAATATAATTATGACGACAAGACATACGACGCTGTTGATTTTAGAAGCCAAGCCATAATCATAGCGGTGAACCATTCGGGCTTGCCACTATACTAACCTGATGTGACATTAAAAATAAAAAAAGTACTATTTATGGCAAATAAAAAGGTTAGTTTTACACTTCCCCGAAACATGACAGGCTATATTAAAAACAAAACTCCCCCCCCCCCCCTCCTCCCCTAGGAGAGAGAGAGTGAATAATATATTTTCTCAGAGAGAGAGAGAGAGAGAGAGAGAGAGCGAGCGAGAGAGAATACTCGTATCCTTTCTCTTACATGAGCTCAGTCTGACAGAAGAACTGAAGGAAAACAAACAAAAAACGTAGCAAGTACATTCATTTAATTGAAAACTCGTGCGTCAGCTTTCCAACCCGGGTCTGACGACCGACTGAAGGAAATGACGCGAGCTGCTGCGCGCAAACAAAACTTCTTACACTCATCTTGAGGCAAAAACAACAACAAAAATGGATGATAAACGCACAAAGCTTCACTCCTTCAGAGTCAAGCCCTAAAATACCAAATAATCCTACACACCGCGTAGGTTGTTGTTCCCTGTCTGTCGTTTCCGACAATGACTGCCAGATAGCAGACCGGACGGGGGGGGCAGCGGGCTGGGCGAGAATTAGTTTATAGTGAAGATGTCTTGCCCAGGGTACATCCCCACTCTCTTGGCCAAAAGGATTTGGGGAAGAGTTTTGCGTTAAGGAAGGTCCCCAAAGGCCAACCCATCCCCTTGGCTGAAGCACCAGAGCCGGTGCAAGGCCCCCCTCGTTTCGAGAGTCATAGTAGTCTTCCGCGAAAGACTAAGCTGTCCACAACACCAGGCGTTGAAGACTGCACTCGGTCATTTCCAAGTACGGAACACTCGATTTGTAGTAAAGTTTTATTTTTTTTGGGGGGTGTATATTTGACGGTTTAAGGTTTTGGTTAGGGATAGGGTTAGGGTTAGGGCTAGAGTCAGTTTAATTTCAGATTGAATGGTTAAAAGGTACACATTCTAAAGTTTCGCTGAAAACCGACATTGTCGCGCGAATGGCGTCACTTTCCATATTTGGAGATGACGAAGTGCAGCCTTGAACGTCTTGTAAAACAACAACAGCTACAGTACCGGTGTGAAGAGAATATCCTACCTCATGAAATAAGTAGGCCTAGCCGGCGCCTAGCCAATCAGAATTGTTTCTTTGTGCGCCATTGTGAATTTTACGAAACTAAGTGCATGGCTCTGTACATCGATTTCTCGGCAACTATGTAGATTTACACCCTCCTGCTCTATTTCTTGGTTCTTTCCGTGGTTAGGGTTAGGGCTAGGGTTAGATGGTTATAGTTCGCATGCGACAGGTAGATATTTCATGGCAGGTACTTATTTCTCGTGACACCGGTAACGCCCATGAAAAGGATGAGAATGTCGTCTGATGCAATGTAAGGCAATCAACTATACCAGGGAAGTGACGGAGGGTGGATAACGATTAGGAGCGGACAGCGGTTTCAATATTTTCAGCTGTATAGATAGTTACTGTAAGTCTTCTTCTTCTTCGATCGGTCAGACAGTTCCCTGTCAATTATGAGCGCAGATGCGTCATGCTGCCGTTATGCGCCTAACTAAGAAACAGCAAGTCCGACTTCGGCTGGAGGAGGAAATGTTTTTGAAAAAAGTGTTTCGTGAAAAAAGGCGTGAGAATGGACGACCGGTAAGGCAGAAAGATAGTAGATGACAGTAAGCAAAGGGAAAAGGCAGAGTCAAAGAGAGTGACAGATTAGAGGAAGCTACAAGCACAAAACTTCCAGAAGGTGGGGGAACTATTTATACAAAAGATCAGTCCCGGTATCCCCACGGGGGAGATAGTAAGTAATGTCCCAGATGTGTCATACGTGACCGGGAGGACGTTAAACCTAAACTTTCATTCGGTTTTGATAGGATGGAGAGAAAACAAAATAGAACTCCCGGGTCGCGCATGAGCGTGTACGCACGCACGCGCGAGCACGCTTTTCTCTAAACAAGCCCCTACTTATTACAAAGAAAGCGTTCTCTTGTAGTATACTTATTAATCTCTCTCTACCAATTCCACATAGCAAAGTCAGATTCAACATCTAGTTCACCCTTGTCACCACCAATAACTGCATAATTATTCCGTTTGACGCAGAACAAAGTATCGTACAATCGAAAAGTTTTCACCAGTCTTCCGGGGAATTTGGGGTGAAAGTCTATTATATTAGTCATGTAGACGTTTACAGTTGGGTTTCCCCCCCCCCCCTTACTGAAGCGGGGGTTTCCCAACACAAAGATCAATCTGTCTACAATCCCATTTCATATCAGCCCCTTCCTCTTTTTTATGTCCCCAAATTACAGACGATACAAACAAAACTTGAAATGTATACTTCAAAATCAAACAAAAAATTGTAAGCTAAGATCAGCGCGATTGTGCAATCACTATTATATGTGCGTGTAAGTAGCATGCATGAACATTTATATCTTCGTAAATGGGACAGGAGAGGAGGAGAGAGAGAGAGAGAGAGAAGAGAGAGGAGAGATGTGATGAGAGAGAGAGAGCAGAGGAGAGAGAGAGAGAGAGAGAGAGAGAGAGAGAGAAGAGAGAGAGAGAGAGAGAGAGAGAGAGAGGGGGGGGGGGTATGGGGGCAAAGAGAGAGAGAGAGAGGGGGATGTGGGGGGAGAGAGAGAGAAGAGAGAGAGAGAGAGAGGACAGAGAGAGAGAGAGAGAGAGAGAGAGAGAGAGAGAGAGAGAGAGAGAGAGAGAGAGAGAGAGAGAGAGAGAGAGAGAGAGAGAGAGAGATAGAGAGAGAGAGAGAGAGAGAGAGAGAGAGAGAGAGTGCGAGAGAGAGAGAGAGAGAGAGAGAGAGAGCAAGCATCAATCATCCTGTTACATGCGTAGGTTGCTGAAGACGCAAACACTCAAACTAGGACGACACTCCTAAACTGACAAAAACAAACATCCCTAAAACTAAAATAAAAAGTACGGTACAGCACAGTCTAAACTACCTCATCTGCGCCGTTTAAAACAAACAAAACAGAACTGCCTTTTCTTTTTTGCTTGCAGTTGCACATTCGTTATTATTTCCATGCGCCGCCACACGCTGGTTTCAGCGGACGTGGGAGGCAGAAAACTGAGGTCTGCCTTGTAGACTGTAATACATGTAGTAAGGTGGGTGCCACGGATATATCTCAAAACATAAACACAGGTGCAACCAGTATATAGGGGAGTGTAGCGTGAAACTGTGGCGACGGTTTGTTAGTCTCCGAGCCGAAGGTTCGGGGAGCTATTGTTTCTGTCTGATCCGTCCGGCGTGCCTCCGTCCGTCCGGCTATTCGTCCGTTTTTCTAAAAAAAATAATTCAGTCTATCATCATCAAATTTGGTATACTAGTTTGCCAAGATGCAAGCTATCCACTGATGTATTTAGTTTTACATTAAGGTTTAGTTACGGGGTTCAAACCCCAAAACACATAATCGCAAATATCTCGCGAAGTTCAGTTTTTTTCACATTTCTTGATGAATTTTTCTGTGCGCTCGTGGGCGCATGATCGCGCGCGCTCAAATCACGGGTCCGAACCCCAAGGCTATATATAAAAAAGCTATTCAGTTACGTGCTCTTTTGATGCGTTTTTATGTAAGTACGTTTTCTTTTGATATCTGCCGCTTCGTCTGTTCATGGGATAAGCCCGCTGTGCCCTAGGCCCTTTGTGTCACAGGCCCGATATGTCCCACTTCTTTCCGGCCGTCCATCCGTCCGTGCGTGCGTCCTGTTTTCAGTTCTCAATGGTCTCCCCGCTGTGTGTACAGCCGACACATTCCGATTTCGGCGTAGCTCGGCGATGCTGCGAGGGGACTTTGCAGCCGCTCGGCGTTGCACTTGTTAACGATGTTTATGACACATGTTCTGTTGGGAAAACCACCACATTAAAAACTGCTCCCCTCCCCCCTCTCCCCCAATGTTGTTGTTGCCGCCCCCTCCGTCCGTCATTCTTATTGTTTTGTTTTCTTTCTTTCTTTCTTTCTTTCTTTCTTTCTTTCTGTCTGTCTGTCTGTCTGTCTGTCTGTCTTCTTTAACCTTCTTTAACCCTATCACCGCCAATGTCGCATTTCAGCACCACAATGATTTAACGCCCATGTCACGAAAAGGCCTCAAACCAGGGTCTGTTATCCAAAAACCCTGTTTTCTTAATTTTGGGAGGTAATAATAGGCCTTACAGTTACACTATTCATGTCATACAGGAATTCCCCATATTGCATATTATTATTTTTTTCTCTACCCAGGTAAGTTTAATGGAATTATTTTTGCTGAAAAATGGCTGGCGGCGAAAGGGTTAAGTCCTTCTTCTTTATGTTATAAAGAAAAGTATGGCTTAATCTTTACCCGAGTAAAATTACCTCCTTTT
>CM065680.1:68715973-68718473 GCA_017654935.2 Phymorhynchus buccinoides
TGTGTGTGTGTGTGTGTGTGTGTGTGTGTGTGTGTGTGTGTGAGAGAGAGAGAGAGAGAGAGAGAGAGAGAGAGAGAGAGAGAGAGAGAGAGAGAGAGAGAGAGAGAGAGAGAGAGAGAGAGAGAGGAGGGGAGAGAAATGACAAATGAAATTTGTTTTTAACCCTTTGACCACCAGCCATTTTTCAGCCGAAAAATACAATTAAACTTAACTGGGTAGAGAAAATAAAATATCTGCAATATTGCAAATTCTTCTGTGACATGCATAACATTAGGGCTATCCTTACCTCCCAAAAATTACGAAAATAGGGTCTTTGGATAACAGGTCCTGATTTGATGCCTTTTAGTGACATGGGTGTTAAACCATTGTGGTGCTAAAATGAAACATTGGCGGTGAAAGGGTTAATATCATCAGCAAGACAAATACTGAGAGAGAGAGAGAGAGAGAGAGAGAGAGAGAGAGAGAGAGAGAGAGAGAGAGAGAGAGAGAGAGAGAGAGAGAGAGAGAGAGAGAGAGAGAGAGAGAGAGAGAGAACGAAAACGAAATGTTATTTAGCCAGGGATCATGAGATAAGCAAGTTACATGCTTTTTTCCACCCAGCCCTGGGACAGAGAGAGAGAGATAGACAGATATTGAGAGAAAGATAGCGAGAGAGGGGTAGATAGAGAAACAAAGAGACAGTGACAAAGACACAGAGTGCTCACAAACAAAAACAT
Organism: Phymorhynchus buccinoides; assembly: GCA_017654935.2. Classification (NCBI taxonomy): domain Eukaryota; kingdom Metazoa; phylum Mollusca; class Gastropoda; order Neogastropoda; family Raphitomidae; genus Phymorhynchus; species Phymorhynchus buccinoides. Next base: position 68,716,690 of record CM065680.1, read on the forward strand.
AATTATAACTTCCTCAGCAACAAAACCAGGAAATGGCAACCTCCCCAAACAAACCCTCCGCCACAAGAGTCACTAGACGGGAGACATCAGCTTCCAGTAATACACGAAAGTACAAACGTATATGGAGTGATTCTGTGCAGCAGTTGACAAGATATTGTGCAGACAGTCAAACAACAACACACACACACGAGCGCGTACACACACACACACACACACACACACACACACACACACACACACACACACACATAGATTGCTTATAGATGGCTTGATGAAAAAAAAGCAGGTATGTTTGCTTATTCAATGTCCATCTTTAAAATAATGTTGAATGTTGACACTGACTCACACTCACACACACACACACACACACACACACACACACACACACACACACACACCTATTTTCTCATGAACGTTTTCAATACTCCTCCACTCCGGACGGAGGCGGCAGGCCAATAAATGGTGGCCTGAGCACTGGTTTTTTAAGACGCAGGAAGCCATCAGCCAGCCATGTACATCGGATCAGATTGATTAGGCCGGTTGGTTTCTTTTACGTTTTCTGCTTCAGGGACTTTTTCGTCTACGGTGCGTGTACACAGTGCCCTTGACATGCATTGATTTGCTAAATAGTAAATTGGCTATCAATAGTATCATGCATGGTTCACGAAGCATGGTGGGGTCAGTATATAGACAGGTTGGTCGTTCCCGTAGATTTGCCGATTCGATCTCTCTATCTCCGTCTTCGTCTCTGTCTCTCTGTCTATCTCTGTCTATCTCTCGCACACATAATTATACGTTCTTCGAGTAGGTCACACGATCATACACGCACGCATGCACACGCACACGCACACACACACACGGTTACACGTATATCATACTCAAAGGAGCGAAAGTCTCCCTCTCTTTCTTGAATTTTCTTTGTGTGTGTGCGTGTGTGTGTGTGTGTGTGTGTGTGTGTGTGTGTGTGTGTGTGTGTGTGTGTGTGTGTGTGTGTGTGTGTGTGTGTGTGTGTGTGTGTGTGTGTGTCTGTCTGTCTGCGTGTGTGTTTGTGCACGCACGCATACATACACGAATGCATGTATGCTCATGTGCGCACGCGCAAGTGTAGAGATGTGTGAGTACTTTGTGCATCAACTCGAAACTTTACACCTCGATGGCATACGGACTATACTTGGAGCTGTTAGGGGAACAAGCCATCAAAAATTGTATCAAGAATCTGGTATTTGTACCCTCAAAGAAAGAAGAAAAAGACACAAACTGATTCATTACTTTTAAATTATCAACCACTTATGTCCTTATTTATTTGATCAGATTCCCGAACTTGTTTCAGAACGAAATCCATATCCTAGAAGAAGACCACTTGAACGATCTGTTCCAAAGTCAAACACAGAACTATATCGTAACTCCTTCATACCTTCAACTACCGCACTCTGGAATGATTTGCCAGATTCTGTCAAGAACAGTACCTCCTTGAGTCAGTTTAAATATCTGTCTGTATGCACAAAATATTGCCTTCGATTTTTATGTACCTGCGTGCACGAGTACGTTCACTAGCGCGTGCACACATACAAGAGGGGAGGAGGAGAGAGAGAGAGAGAGAGAGAGAGAGGAGAGAGAGAGAGAGAGAGAGAGAGAGAGAGAGAGAGAGAGAGAGAGAGAGAGAGAGGAGAGAGAGAGGAGAGAGAGAGAGAGAGAGAGAGAGCGAGAGAGAGAGAGAGAGAGAGAGAGAGAGAGAGAGAGAGAGAGAGAGAGGTTTGAGAACGAACGAGATTTTATTTAACCAG
>CM065680.1:68723473-68735973 GCA_017654935.2 Phymorhynchus buccinoides
GAGAGAGAGAGAGAGAGAGAGAGAGAGAGAGAGAAGAGAGAGAGAGAGAGAGAGAGAGAGAGAGAGAGAGAGAGAGAGAGAGAGAGAGAGAGAGAGAGAGACCCACATCAAAGAAAGGACAATAACATCTGCCACAACGAAACAACCGAGCAAACAGCTTGATAAGATTCTTTGCAAGTTTGAAAACACTTTTGTTCGCACAATTGATATTTATCAAATTGTTTGCTTCCCTGCACAAACTATTGATACGTTTAATTCATAAAAAGGCACTTGCAGTAGGAAAGCAATTGCAACAGCTTATAATTATTTAGAATTGGATAGGCTTTACTTGGTAGGTCCGATGTAATACATTTACAACTTTTAACCAAATATTTTAGCTTTAACCCTTTCACCGCCAATGTCGCATTTTGGCACCACATTGATTTAACACCTATGTCACTAAAAGACATCAAATTGGGGTCTATTATCCAAATACCCTATTGTCTTTGTTGTGGGAAGTAAGGATAGACCTTATTTTAGATATATGTCACAGAAGGATCGCCAATACTGCAGATGGATTTTATTCTCTACCCAGGTAAATGTCATGGACATTTTTGGCTGAAATATGGCAGGCGGTGAAAGGGTTAATACACGTGGTAAGATTTAATGTGGTGAAAGCCCTAACATCGCCTTAGTTGTCGACGGGGCTATCATTGTAACCTTAATCTTAATCTGATTGGCTTTTTAAAAATTTCGATACAGGTACATGGGTGCAACTACATATAATGAAAAAGAATGAAAAGTCGGGGTCTAGGGGTAATCTCCCCCTGCAGCTGAAGAAAACAAAATGATTTATGAAGGTATTTTAGTTTGCTTTTTCCACTATTTATACAAATACTTATTTTAAAGTGTTTGAAAAATACAGTAGACACACAAAGATCTTGTTTGACAATTTTAAAAAAAAAGGCGAATTCCTTTTCTGGTAAAATTCAAAAACAGGAAATCCTTGTATGGCTCCAACCCACCTGCGTGCGCATCTCGACCATTCCAACGGAAGTGTCGCCATCTTAGTCCTTATTTGTGTGTAAGCAAAGTGAAAATGTTATCTAAATGTGTAAAGAAAACATCCAGATGTTATAAATACAGTTTAGATAAGTTTCGAATTGGAACAGCCAAATACGCAGCATCGATCTGGCATTTTTCAAAAAAAGGTAAGGACTAAGATGGCGGTCTCCCATAATATGGCGCTCCTTGTGGCCGGATATGACGACACGTGGGTACCAGCAATACCCAGAAAAGTTGCACCCATGCAGGTAAGAGCGCCATGGTCGCATGAACATACCCAGGGTGTGGTGCGACACAAAAGAAACGAAAAACGAATGAAAGGAACGAAAGAAAGAGAAAAATTAAAAGAAAGAAAGAAAAAACGATATTATTAAATACAATCGCTTCCCCACTCCAACCAAAGCCCAGCTGTGTTTGAGGAGATTGTGATAAGACAAGTAGATAGGAGTGTGGGGTGGGGGTGGCCCCTTGAGATAGACAAGATTGGGGGCAGTAATCACTGGGACGCAACCACTCTCACACACACACACACACACCAAAGCCCTATAAGGATTCACTGGCTCTTCACACACACACACACACACACACTCGCACGCACGCACGCACACGCACATACAGAGGCAGATCACAGAGAGAGGGGAGAGAGAGGGAGACACAGACACTGACACTGGTTTATTGTCATTACCCGGGGGTCTTTTGACAAGGGGGGGGGGGGGGGAGGGGCAATAGCATATTATATCATTTGTGTTCGTTCAAATCAATGACAAATCAAATATAACAACACTGAACATCAAGAAAATAACAAAACGCCCGTCTACTCCTAGTACCACTGGCTTCAAACACAAAGTACAAAAGCGAATGAAATTTCAGAATGAGAAAACAAAAAGGTGGACAAATTAAAAGTTAATAAAAAAAAAAAAAAAAAAAAAAAAAAAAAAAAAAAAAAAAAGTCTCTCTCTCTCTCGACCATCGACTAATTACTAAACAAAATACTACATGCTTTTCTCAATACAAATAGTTATGTAAGAAAAGGAAATTTAAGTTTGTCTACTCGCTACAAAATGTCTAAATTTGTGTGCTTCTGAAATGAATTTTGAAATTGCTTTTATTGTATTTTCATTTTCAGATAGTAGCAAAGTGGAAAGTTCGTTTTTCCCTGCTGCTTCCGAATTGAAAAACGTTTTTTTTTTTTTACGAAGTTCATTAAATGAGCTACACTGAAACAGAAAATGTATTTCATTGTCCAAAACAGCACCACACAAAGGACATGGAAATTCTGTGGATATCTCAGACTGAAACCATCGCTTATTTGCGTTGAAACCAAGAGTGCGTAATCTGAATCTTGCATAATTAGCTCGCTGCCATTTATCTGTTAACACTTTCAAATAAATTTCGCTTTGAAAGACATATTTAAATGAGTAAAACCATCTATGCTTATCATTATGTTCTAAGTCTGCATGCCAATTCTGTTTAAAGGAGCAGATCAATCGATCTTTGAATTCCGATATGAATTGCCGCTCGTTTCCAACACCTGAGATACCCACACAATTCCGAAGCCATGTTCCGAAAGGATTGTTTTAATTCTAAAAGAGAGAGAGAGAGAGAGAGAGAGAGAGAGAGAGAGAGAGAGAGAGAGAGAGAGAGAGAGAGAGAGAGAGAGAGAGAGAGAGAGAGAGAGAGAGAGAGAGAGAGAGAGAGAGAGAGAGAGAGGAGAGAGAGAGAGGGGAGAGAGAGAGAGAGAGAGAGAGAGAGAGAGAGAGAGAGAGAGAGAGAGAGAGAGAGAGAGAGAGAGAGAGAGAGAGAGAGAGACATGACGAAGACAGGGAGCGAGAGAGCACAGTAAAAAGCTTGGTGCTTCATTTAGGTCGAGGTAGAGAGGGGGAGGGTCTTGCACGAATCAAATGACAGTGATTTCGTGGCAGACAACCTGTTCCTGAGCTTGCAAACCGGCTCCAGGGCTTGTTCCTTTTGACACGTATACAGTGTACGTTTATGATGTTACCATATAAGGCGCAAAACTATCACAACCCTTCAAACTAAAGAAGACAGTGGCCATGAAAGAGAGACAGACAGACGGATAGACAGACACATAAACCACACACAAACATACAGAGAAAACAGAGAGAGAGAGAGAGAGAGAGAATGCGAGAGAAAAAGAAAAAAAAGAGAGAGAGAGAGAGAGAGAGAGAGAGAGAGAGAGAGAGAGAGAGAGAGAGAGAGAGAGAGAGAGAGAGAGAGAGAGAGAGCAACAGACATAAACAAAGAAGGCATGGAAGAGATGGAGGGGGAGGCATAGGGAGGAAGAACAATTCTAGTACCACCTTTCCTCCATCTTCAACAACCCCCACTTCCAGTCATCTCGCATCACCATTCTTCCACTCATTCAAAGAAGACCCCCCAAAAAAAACCCACAACAACCCCACTCTGAGGAAAGGAAGAGTTTCAGCGTTACTTACACATCTTGAGCTCGTGGGGAGGCACCATGGCGATCTTGGGCAGGGCGTGGTCGTTGAAGAAGGACAGGGGCAGGGTGAGGCCGTAGACGGGGGAGCCCATCAGGTAGGAGGAGGAGGAGGAGTAGCAGACCGAGTACAGGGTGGAGGAGGCGGTGGTGGTGTAGATGGTGGGCGTCAGCATGGAGGCGGCGACCACCGCGCTGCGCGACGCCTCGTCCTGCATCAGGCTGTGGTGGTAGTAGATGGACACCGACACGTCCATGCCCGTCAGGTCCAGGTACACGCTGTTGGGGAACGTGTTGTCCCGGAGCTCCTGCTCCGCCCGCCGCCCGGCCTGCGAGACGTCGATGTCCCACAGCTGCCGGATGCTCTTCTGCCAGGGCCACGCAGCATCGGGCCTAACTGTGGGCGAGGAAGGTGGGCTGGATCGGGGGTGCCCGTGGCTGCAGGAGGAGGACGAACTGATGGTGCGTCTCCTTGCAGTGGCGGAGACACGGTGGGTTCTCAGGTCCAAGGAGCCTCCAGCGCCTTTCAGCTCTCCTTCGTTGTCAGAGACCTCAAACACTGTGTCATGTTCCGATTCGTTATGACTTCGGCTTCGGTTCCTGCCACGGCCATACCTGGCGGATCTTTGGGAAGAGACGGTGTCAAAGCTGCATCCTTCGTACTGGTAGATCTGGTGAGAGTACCAGGTGGAAAGGCACTCGGGGCACTCTGAAGGGGAGCAGTCGTAGCGGTAGATGGGATAGCCGGTGGTGTACTCGGCCAGCCTCTGCAGCTCTTCGGGGGTGAACTCGAAGCCTGTACTCTCCTCCACCACCTGGCTGTCCGAGTCCGAGAACACTTCAGAGCTGGATGCCACCGAGGATTTGTCTGAGGAGTCTGTGTCATCGACAGGGTCCAGGCTCTTTTCAGCCTTGCGGAGATCATTGCATATGACGTCAATGTTATCACACTCCACAATGCTGCGCTGCTGAGACTGGTTCTTCTCAGAAAAAGACACCGCATTGTTGAGCATATGGGACAGTTTTGAGCGGTTGGAGTTTTGACCGGTCAAATTGGATTCGATGTGGCACGAGTCTTTCAAGTGAGCTTTCTCTATGACTGAAATGAGAGCAGTCAAGTTTTTCTTGGATTTCTCACGGCGCTGAGACAGTGAGGAGTGGGCAGTCTGGGTCAAGGTTTGATGATGGACAGGCTGATTCGGCTGGGACTGGCGGTGCATGTACTGGGGGACAAACTCCGGAATACTGGACACATCGCCGAACGTGTCCTGACCAACATCGTCATCAGTCGATCGCACTGACACGTCAGAGTCTGTGTCAAAGCTTCGCTGTCGTTGTTGAAGCGCAGAGCGCAAGGTGTCTTTCAGGTGAATGACAATGGGACTGTTGGCTTTGGCCTGCTTACGGCGGCCCTGTTTACTTCGTCGGCCCTGCTTGTTGGCGTTGTTGTGAAGGCGAGGGCTATTATTATTATTATTATTATTACTATTGTGAGTATGACGACTATGGCTGCTGCCGTAATAGCGTTCCTTCTGACAGTTAATGCAGGCACTCATGCCTTGCAAGCGGCGAGCGAAGTTCTCTTCACTGATCACTTCCAGGTTGGCACTAGCACTGACCACCTCTCTCTTCACTGGCCGTGATGGCTCTTCGTCCTGGCTCTTGCCCATTGTTGGATTTCCTGATCTTACTGGCCTAGAAACATTATCTGTCACGCTCTTGACTGACTAATCACTTTCGCTCTCCCTGGCAAGGAAATGGAGACAATGTTTTTACTCCACACTGCAAGTCCTCAAGGGCGAAAAAGGCAAGTGAACAACAATGTACATAGGACCTTACCAAGTCAGCCTTCCACAACAGAATAAACCAACCAAAAACGCTCTGAATAACAAGTTTGTATTTCTGTTGAATGCGAAAGCACCGATTTTTTTGTTCTAAGCAAGTCAGAAAATGGATTATATGCCGACACTACTATCTGCAGACTGTCAAAGTCATCCAGGGCCGTATCACGTACAGCTTGCCAAGCTCTCGTTTCGCTTCATTGTTCAGAGGTAGTGTACTGTAAGGGGCCACGTCAGCACAGCCCCACTAATTGCACGGAACAATGTACTCCTATCTTCCAGTAGCACGGCACACCTTGCCCTGCGGGCCGGTTGTCTGTCCTCTCCGAGGTCAAGCTGCCAACTGTAGGAAGGTGACACACATTTCACTTCACTGCCAACACAACTACTTCCACTTGTCAAGAGTAAGCTCTGTAAAGCAACCGAACTTACGTTTATTTAGAATTTGTTTACCCTTTTCCCCTATTTGGTATTCCCCACTCACCCACCCACTCAGACATATTTAAGAGAGAGAGTGAGGGAGAGAGATAGTGAGGGAGAGAGAGAGAGAGAGAGAGAGAGAGAGAGAGAGAGAGAGAGAGAGAGAGAGAGAGAGAGAGAGAGAGAGAGAGAGAGAGAGAGAGAGAGAGAGGTTCACTGACAGAGACAGGTCATCCATATATAAAGAAAATATGTATAACACTCATCGACGTACTATAAATAACGTCGATGATAACACTATACCGTCATTATACAACCGTTATTCATTATTCTATACTATAACTATTATAATTTGATGATATTCGATGGGGGAAAACCCCCGCAAATTAAACAAAATAAATAGAATATGTCTAACTTCGCCATAAACACTCAAAAGGCACAAAAATCAGCCCTCACATCGAACAAGAATGACATTGAGAGGACAAGTTCACGTATAACCAGCAGGATCCTCCAATTCCGACAGTTGCAAAAGATGCACGGTCAATCACACTCACCTACCAACCTACCCAGATCAGATGAGCCACAATCTTAATCCAAATCACTTTAAACAGAGTCAATGATAATCCTACGAAAAATCCTGCGCTCTCACAAACAAGGGAGCAAAGACAAACAACCTAACACGTCTACTGCAGAGGTAAGTGAACTGCGATAGGCAACAACCGTGGGACTTATCCACGCAACGAGCCGAGCCCCTTGCTGAAAGAAGAAAGAAGCCGTCAGGTATGCGAGCGACGTAGTAGGTAGTCAGGGCGAGGAGGAAGACGTGTAATATATTAAAGGGGCACCCTGACAGACGAGGTTTTGCAAGAAACACGTCGAGATCAGCAGGAAAACACCCTTTACAGAGATTGCAATACTCACTTTGCTCTGGTTTCCCAGAAATCAAGCCGTCAAAGCGGCGATTCCTCCTTGGCGGAGGTGCTGGAAGTAAAACATTTTCACCCAAAGAGAAGGCGTGGGTCTGTCTCTTTTCTAATGGCCGCCTGCGTTTAGACCAAATCGTTTGCACGAAATGTTCGCAATACAAGCCTTTTTTTCTTCTTTAATTTTTTTAATTTTTATACAGATTATATGAGTTTCGCTCACGACAAAGGAAAGAGCTCCAATTTTTTTTTACTGCAAAAACAGAAAACGCTTCACCCACCTCATCCAAAATGGCTACTCTCTCCGGCATCTCCGCCAAGGAGGAATCGCCGTTTTGACGGTTTAATTTATAGGAAACCAGAGAAAAGTGAGTGTTCCGATCCTCGAAAAGGCTGTCTTTCTTGTGATCTCGACGTGTTTCTTGCAAAAACTCATCCGTCAGAGTCCGCCTTTAAGGTGAGGCGGGCACAGAGAAGAGCGTGGCCATGGAAAAAAGGAACGCAACGAGCGGAGTCGTCCTAGATGTACCGGGGCTACGCTTCGGTAGTAATCAATCGACGTCGTCTGTCGCACACCCACTGCCCTTCCCTCTCCTCCCACCTACTACAGGTTATCCTCTCTTCTTATAGTATTAGCAGTAGACATGCCCCCGAGCGCAATTCAAGGTTTGCTGTAGGTGAACACAAAGCACATGGTCAGACAAAAACAAAGCTCCGCTGCCTGCAAGCCTGAATCCGATTTCACATCTGCTAAAGAAATCGGACGAGACTGCTAAGTGACATCGGACGTGACGGACGTGGCATCATGTTGATGTCCCGCTGAACGGAGGCAGGCTGGCTGGCCAGGTCACTAAAATTAGAATAGGTTTTATTATTGTTTGTTTTTTAAAAGATGTGCTCTCCCTAAAGTTTCGTCGATATAATGCCACAGTGTGGCGCTTTCGACTACTATATCACGATCAAGATTTTAAAAACCACACCTCTCCATGCAGTCAAAACTAAAGTCGCCACCACTGCCTAACATAGCCATTGTATTGGGACCAACGTCAGGAAATCAGTACAATTGCGCATTACCTTCTGCAAATTTATAGCAACCATATCAAACACAGCAAGCTGAGAAAGAAAGAAAGACCCGAGCACATACCAAGGAAATCTAGCCAGGCAACTGTTGCTTGTCACAATAGGACGGTCCACTGAACTCCTACTTTTTCATGATCTTTACGGAGATAACATTCTGTGTACAGTGTACTAAACCACGAGCGAACAACTCCGAGCACAGAAACTGTGACAGTCTTCCGATAATTTCGGTTCAAGCACGAAACTTTCCCTTTCAACAGTTCAGCACCCGCGCAATGATCTGCTTCTGATGATCGAAATCGTGAAACATCAAGAGACATACCCCATTTTTGTGGGGAGGAGGGGGGGTTCCCCCTCGACCCATTTCGTTTCTGTATTGATCTGGGCCCATCATCCTAAGACGCATCACTTAAGATGACTCACGATTCACAAATCGATTCTACAAACACGAGGAGAGCAGCAGTGACTCGGGGCTATGGCTATACGAAGCATTGGAAACAAAGAGAACCCAAAAGCATGAAAAAATGAGACAAGCGAAAGTGACTAAATAAAGCAAGAGTTATAATCTGCCGCAAGGCACTTTACCTTATAATGCAGAAGTAGAATTTTCGAATAAAGAAATCCGTGTTTTGTTTTGTTTGTTGTTGTGTTGTGGTTGGTTGGGTTTTTTAAGTAGGCAAAGAAGAATTGAACTTGACCTCAAAACGTCAGCACTGCATATCATTGCTCTCGACCTCTGGGGTCAGTCAATAAGCCAGGCAGTCACCCAACCATAAATATTTGGAAGCAATCATAACTTCCTCTACCCGTTCCTAACGACACTCAACGTCATACATTCCTAGTTCCTGGTGATTTAAATACGACCCCCAGGTCAAGCATCGCGGGTTTGCATCCTGGAACTGAGAACAATTTGTATCTGATCACTCCAAGTCCAACATTATACTGACAGATCGAACTTTGACCTCTGATGTTTGCATTCGAACAGACAACTATGCTGGAGTTGTTTTCACCTTTATAGATGGACAATGGGGCCAAGTAATGGGTATTTTACGATGAAAAGGGGTTACTTGATATCTCCATCTAAGTCAGAAGTAAATACTGAAAGCTATTAAGACATCCAATTATTGTTCGCATTCAATAACAAAATTGTGCGAGCAAGCGCGCACTCGCTTAAGAGAGAGAGGGAGAGAGAGAGAGAGAGAGAGAGAGAGAGAGAGAGAGAGAGAGAGAGAGAGAGAGAGAGAGAGAGAGAGAGAGAGAGAGAGAGGTCTATAAGAGGCTACGTCTAATTAGACGTTAAACCAACCATTGAGAGAGAGAGAGAGAGAGAGAGAGAGAGAGAGAGAGAGAGAGAGAGAGAGAGAGAGAGAGAGAGAGAGAGAGAGAGAGAGAGAGAGAGAGAGAGAGAGAGAGAGAGAGAAAGGGTATTCGTTTCCAAACATAATGCATTCAGCGTTACATAGAAACAAAATCATCCTCAGATAAATTAACTGACGCACTCTTGTTTATAGCTGAGATCGGTTCAATTAAAAAAAAAATCTATTGACGCAAACATTACCTATTTTTTGTTTTGATTATAAACAAACATAAACTAACATCCTCAAGATGATTCATGATATGAAGAGAGCAATTCAACCATCCTTTCACAATGTGCGTCAAAATGTACATCGCAAATAAGGAAATCTCTCTCTCTCTCTCTCTCTCTCTGTAAAACCAGTGACGCAGACGATCTTAATTTCTTTTCTTTTTTCTTGCTTTCAACACACACCACCATTACTGAGCATAAACATGATTTACACCTTAGCTGAGGCGGAGGGACATCGGGGCAAGAAAGACAACTCCAAAGATGGCTATTTCTTTTTGTACGTTAAGTTACTTAGGCCTTACTAGCCAGAGACAAATTCGGGCGAAGAAGAAGAAGAAAGAATAATAATAAGAAGAAGGATAGAAATAGATAGACGACATCAACAACGAACAGAGCAGTATGATCTTACACCAGCCAAACCAGAACCAACTACAGCGACTGAGAGAGAGAGCTCAAGGACGAAGCCTAGTGTTTACAACCGAAAGACGGTGACCTGCGCGTACGTATCGATCGAACAAACAAAACTGCCCGACATCAACCCAACCGGATTCGCTCGCTTCAAATTAACCCGAACATTGCGAGCACTAAACAAACTCACTGCAGAACATAAAGAAAAACACGAGAATCGTGCACAACCTGACAAAGAGGCGCTACAAAAAAAGAAAGAAAAAACGAAAAAGAGCGTGCCCTGTCAGCTGCAGCAGCAACAGCAGCAAAGAAGAGAAGCAGTGCCCAAGACTGGTTGCTGTGGCTTCTGGCGATGGCGTGACACGGCCGTGCCCTCTTCCCACTTCCAGCACGCTGTAAGCACGGGCGTCTCCCCCTCCTTCAGCTGTTGTTGACCACCACAGTCGACATCGACAAAAACAGCGGCCAAAGACAAGAGAATGGAACCGAAAACACCGCGACACCAAGCACACACAAACCACCCTTCTAACCTGTCACCAAACTAAAGAAAGAAAGGGGTTAGTTTGGAAAGAACCTCACGCAAAACACAAGACAAGCGGCTTCGGGTGGCCTTGTTTTTATGAACATGCACAAAAAAACAATAGCAATGCTTTCGGTTATTTTGACGATTTCTTCTCTCTTTTTTTCTTTACCCGTTGTGTGCTGCTTCTTGTCTTTTACTACTACTACTACCCGCGTTTTTAAACCAACATCCTCAGCGCTTCGAAAAGAAGACGAAGGAGAAGCTTCTTGTTTACTGTCATGCACAATAACATCACAACACAGGGCGAAAAACAACAACACAGTATCAATCCACGGGTGAGCAGAAAGAAGCTTGCTTTGCTGGAGCCTCCTGTTATGTCGGCAGTGCACTCGCTCACTGTCACGCTTGAGGATGCGCGCTTTGGGCCAGGGACATTATATAGACACGGCTCTCTCTCTCTCACTCTCTCTCTACTTGTCTCCGAGAAGCTGACATCATTCCCCATGCTAATCAGCCACCGTCACATGACCGCAACTCTCTCTCTCTCTGTTGCTGGCACCAAGCACACTCCACGCACAAAGCAACATCGCATCGCTAGCCTACCTAGCTGCCCAGTACAGCGCTGCTGGCGGCTCACCGATCCGCTGCGCTTCTTTCTCCCAATAGCGTTAGCTGGGCATAAATTATCATCATCAATATGAATGTGACCTCATCGGGCCCGCTTCCACGACCAGCACCTACCTACCTAACTACCTACCCACCCCTCATCATCACCAATTCGATCACTCACTCGTCATTAGTCAGTCAGTCGATGGAAACTGGGTCTCTTTCGTCCCCCCCCCCCCCCTCTCTCTCTCTCTCTCTCTCTCTCTCTCTCTCTCTCTCTCTCTCTCTCTCTCTCTCTCTCTCTCTCTCTCTCTCTCACGCTAACTGAAAGACCACTGCCTCTTGACACGATACGACCTAGGACTTGGCCTCATTTTTACCTGCAACCCTACCCCCCCCCCCCCCCCCCCACTTTCTACACCCACCGTCCCTCTCACTGGAGGAGGAGGGGGAAGGGAGGACTGAGGGATGTGGTCCATTGCAGCTGTGGCTGGTGAAGATGGGAATAATAAAGCAATCAGCATGTGGTGTGACGATCAAAAGGGGGGGGGGGGGGGGGGGGGGGGAGGGACAAAAACACACAATTGTATTGTATTGGTATTGTGGTATTTTCTAGTCACAGAAAACAAACAGCAACGTTTCGCTAAAAACATTTTAACCTTTATATTTTCCCCACCGACCGTAGCGTGCGATAGAAGAAAAGCACGCGAGCTGTAGTGCTTATCGATCTATACAGTCATCTAAATAAACTAATAATATAGGTCAGCATGCGTCGTGCCCGTTCTCGACCCATCAATGATGTCATATAGGTCAGGTCAAGTGGAGTTACACGCCCTCAGGCATCTCTCCTTTACAACCCCCCCCCCCCCCTCTCTCTCTCTCACACACACACACACAACACACACACACACACACACACACACACACACACACACACACACCCACACACATATATATATACACACACACACACACACACGCACACACAAGGCAAGTCCAGGGTGCATCGATGACATCAGTTTCTGAATTTAAACACATTTTCTCCGTCTGTTTGTGATCTCCATTGTCTGGCGATAACTCCGGTCAGGCAAGGCGCAATGTAATACACGCAGCGCGGCGGCGGCAGCCTTGGATATACTCAGGTGCGATGATCGATGATTTTACCCAAACCAGCGAAAAAACAACAACCACCCAAACGCACATAAAACTTAAAAGTCAGCCGTACCTTTTTTTATATCTGTTTGATCGCTTCGACCGTTTACAACTTTCTATAACCAACACGCACGCGCACACAAACGCACGCGCACATGCACACACACACACACGCGCGCGCGCGCGCGCGCTTGCGCAAGCACCAATACACGTAGCATGCACACAAATCCAAGAGACCACATGCTAATAACCCCATACAAAGTAATGAGCCCACCAAATTACTCAGCGTGGAAGGTAACCAAATTTCGGGGCAAAATGTGATTAGCCAGAAGCCGCCAGAGAAATCATTGTCTCTGAACTGGAGCCAACGTTGCCAGGGAGAAAATGAGGAAGCGGATGCTGGGGTGTGCCTGCGACCTTGGAGCCAAGGACCCAGGAGAGGATAGGGGAGGGGTGGTGG
>CM065680.1:68740973-68745973 GCA_017654935.2 Phymorhynchus buccinoides
GGAGAAGGAGGAGAAGGAGGAGGAGGCGCATACGACAAAGGGTTGAAACATCGAGGTACTGAACGTCGATGGGTTGAAAGTATGAAAGTATGACAGAAAGTTCATCTCGGACACCATCGCCTGTAGGGGGGAAAAACCAACATCAGTTACGGAAAACGGTCGATACTGCCCCGGCGACCTCATCTCACCCCCTAGGCCTCTAGTGCGGCCCCCCCCCCCCCCTCCCATTCAACCCTCTTTACCCGGCCAGAGGCCGGGGCCGATTGGATTTGTGCGTGTGTGTGTGTTGTGTGTGTGTGTGTGTGTGTGTGTGTGTGTGTATCGATTATCTTAAAAACTACTGTTTGGACTTTGATTAAAATGGCATAATAATATTATGCTTTACGTCCTCCAGGCCGAAGCCATATGGGACAGTTTTTTACTTTTAGATTAAAATTGGCAGAGGGGTAGACAGCTTGAAAAGGAAGCTTCCTTTCGTTAATCAACACCGTGCTGACCTTGACCTTGAAGTTTGACCTTGAAAACCGAAATTTCCTTCTTTGGGCTATGTAATTTCCCTCCAGCTTTATTTCGTGAACTAGTGAACAGAATCGCTTCAAATTTTGTGTGGTGGTGTACCATGGTGCAAGGAAGTTTGCATAAAAGTTCAGCTGTATCTCGTGAACTACTGAACAGAATCGCTTCAAATTTTGGGCTATGTATTTTATGCGTTCTGTAAGGGTGGAAAGTGGTGTGTTTATTGGGGGGTGGGGGGGGGGGGAGGACATAACTCGGTGCAAGGAAGTTTGTATAAAAGTTCAGCTGTATCTCGTGAACTACTGAACAGAATCGCTTCAAATTTTGGGCTATGTATTTTATGCGTTCTGTAAGGGTGGAAAGTGGTGTGTTTATTGGGGGGGGGGGGGGGGGAGGACATAACTCTGGCCGGGTTTGCATTGTCACAATGCGTTGCTGCCGCTCGGCGATGCCCTTGTTCCTTTTTTTTTTGTACTGCCCCCTAGCCCCTCTCCCTTTCACTGTCGACTTCACCCCTCTCCAGTTTTAGCGATTTTTGTAATTCGTCTGCATATGTTTGCTTCCCCGATTGTAGCCAATCTCCCGTTGACGGTTTCATGGGTGAAGGTGACAGATTTTGAAAATAAGGAAAAGGCGGGGGCGGGGTGGGGGTGGGGGGTGTTCAGGGGCTGCTTAGGCTTCGGTGGGGTGTAGGGGCAGCCATCTGCTTGGGGGATCTTTGGGGCAAACATCCCAGAAGCTGACAAGAATTTACAGATAAATGCCAATTTTGTGAGCTCTCCTGAGGTCTTTCATTCACATTTATGAAATGCTTTGAACTCTAAAATGACATTTAAGGTGAAAGTTCTAAGGAGCAGCCACACTTTGTGGCTTTTGGTTGCTCAAATCGGTCGATTTCTAGTTTTTTCCCCCCTTCAAATTCTTAAAATAAGGAATTCCTTATTTTCTGATTTTGAAATTAAGGAAATCCTTGCTGAGAAGGAAAACTTTCACCCATGCGGTTTTGATTTTAAACAGTACACACATGAGCGGATATTCCATGCGGAAACCCGTGCGCAATCCATAAATAAGTGAAACAAAGAAGGGCACAGATTTGCGCACGTGTCCGAATTTCCCCTATATGCGTAAACTTCTATCCTTCTTTCTTCCACTTATTAAGTGTTTTCCGTACGGAACGTACGCGTCTAATGTGAACCCGGCTCAATGCTAAAACGTCGGCGTGCTTGGATCCGTGGATCCGAACTTATGCATATCCCCAACCCGACCCATCACTTCTGTTCTGTTCGTTTGCTTTAAAGCACGTTCTTATAAAAGCTAACAAATAAACAAACAAACAACAAAGAAAAAACAAAACAAAACAAAAAACGTCGATTCACCACAACTTTTCGACACCTTAAGCATCTCATGTGGACCATATCAGCAACATCTAACCTAAGCATGATCTTCGGTTTTCGCATTTAATAATAATAATAATTTTATTTCATATAGCGCTAAAATCCATACAGTAGTATGCTCGATGCGCTTTACAAAAGCAACATTAAAATCAACATTAAAAACATGCATTCAAATCAACAAGATAGTCAAACTACCAACATTCGAGTGCAAAAACAATTTTTAAAACAAAAAAAACCAGAAAACATTAAAGTGCAAAGAAATAAAGCAACAAGTGCAACGCCGAGCGGCTGCAAAGTCCCCTCGCAGCATCGCCGAGCTACTCCGAAATCGGAATGTGTCGGCTGTACACACAGCGGGGAGACCATTGAGAACTGAAAACAGGACGCACGCACTGACGGATGGACGGCCGGAAAGAAGTGGGACATATTGGGCCTGTGACACAAAGGGCCTAGGGCACAGCGGGCTTATCCACAGAAACATTCATGACAACTGTGTTATAGACCATTCATCAAGAAATGTTGTGAAAAAAAACTGCATTGAAATACATCCAAACTTCGCGAGATATTAGCGATTATGTGTTTTGGGGTTTGAACCCCGTACCTGGCGCGACCTTGACCTTAATGTAAAACTAAATACATCAGTGGATAGCTTGCATCTTAGCAAACTAGTATACCAAATTTGATGATGATAGACTGAATAGTTTTTGAGAAAAACGGACGAATAGCCGGACGGACGGACGGACGGGCACGGACGGACCAGACAGAAACAATAGTTCCCCGAACCTTCGGCTCGGGGACTAGCGAACCTTCGGCTCGGGGACTAAAAATAACATGTATTCTCACTCACAAAGACATCCACCCTCATTCACCAGCACTGTCACTCTCTGATAACACCTCACCCTCGCAGAAACTAATGAAAATGTCAACAAGCAGCAGGAAGGAATGCACCAATACATGCGTACACACGACCCCTCTCTCCCCCCCCCTCTCTCTCTCTCTCTCTCTCTCTCTCTCTCATAAATGATAGTGGCATAATAGCTTTATATATATCATGAGGCAGAAGAGCAATTATGCTATTTTTGAATTATATTCCCTTCGTATACAGAAACGTATGGATGAGTATTTGGAAGGTTAACCATGTTTCTAGTCTAGTGTTATTTTGAATTTTTGTACCTTGACCCTGTTTCTATGGGCTAATGGCCTAAAGGAATTAAAACTTTTGTTCAATTGAATTACTCTTTGTTCAATGTTCTCATCTCTCTCTCTCTCTCTCTTCTCCTCTCTCTCTCTCTCTCTCTCTCTCTCTCTCTCTCTCTCTCTCTCTCTCTCTCTCTCATTATACAGGATTTAACGTGGTGACATACACATCTATTAGTAGTTGACAGGTAATAAAACGACATAACGCAAATGAACTCCGTTTGTCAGGTCACGATGACCGAAATTTAACATTGCAAAAAAATCGAAACTTTCAACAACAACAAAACTTACACGCACTTCTAACCACGAATCAGAGATCAAAAATGTGTTTTATAGCGGCTGGCGGGCAAGCCTCGGGCACCAAATTCACGTAGGGATCGTAAACGGCCCAATATGGCAACCCCATCCCTTCCTCTCTCCCCCCGGCTCTCTCGCTCCCTCCCTCCCTCTCTCTCCACCGACAATTACAGTGAGCGGAAGTCGGTGACCAACTATCAGCCATACAGAGAGAAAAAAATAGGTTAAAGCCGACCGCATCCTCAGTTATCTCCGCCGAAAATCAATTGTCATTTCTTACTCTTTGTCCGTCTCTTCCTGTCAGCATAGATCATTTCACTCTCTCTCCTCTCTCTCTCTCTCTCTCTCTCTCTCCTCCCCCCTCTCTCTCTCTCTCTCTCTCTCTCTCTCTCTCTGCACTTGGGTCCACCGTTTGGTCAGTTTGTCAGCCAAGATAAGCAAGTGTAGAGCTCATTTTGTTGTCGAATCAACCACTCTTGTCGACCAAACGTTTATGTCGCCCACTTTTGTCGCCTGTAGACATAGGTGGTTGGTTCGACAAACGTGGTTTGAACGGTGTCGACAGAAGTGAAGTTAAGACTAAAGTGGTTGAAATGGGTCGGCAAAAGTGACTGGTCGACAAGAGTGGTTGAGGCTACAGCTAATTATATTATGATCCTAGTTGTAAATGCCACACACACACACACACACACACACACACACACACACACACACACACACACACACACACACACACACACACATGTACATTTTTTTTGCATGCTTCATAAAATTTCTGGTAAATAATATTGTTAAGAAAAGCTCCCTCCTCTGCCCCTTCCATTCATTTCAGACGGTTTCAGGTTAGGGTTAGGGTTAGGAATAGGGTTAGGGATAGGTTTACTTAAGGGTCAGCTTAGTCATCAACTTTTATTTTTGTGTGTATTATGGACACTAAACTGACCCTAAACCTATCCCTAACCCTAAACCGTGTAATCCACACACACACACACACAAACTATGGTATGTTATGAGACTGACACTTAACTGACCCTAAACCTATCCCTAACCCTATCCCAAACCTTATTCCTAACCCTAACCCTAACTGAAACTGTCTCAAATGAATGAAAGGGGCAGAGGAGGGAGCTTTTCTTAACATTTGCCAAAGAGCCATGTTTTCAAGTTGACGACATTGACAGTGGCAAAATGCTTCAATCATGCGCTTCAATTTTCTTCCAACATCCCCCGTCTGACCCCCCCCCCCCCCCCCCCCCCCCCCCCCCCCCCCCCCCCCCCCCAACCCCAACCCCTCCCCCGCAGCAACTTTTTTTTAAATCTACTTAACTGCGATCATTTTCAAATTTTCAATGTCTTCGTTTAAGTATTATTGTAAACACCTTTAGTCGTTTTTGTGTGTGTTTTCTTTGCTTATGACTGGGCGAAGAAATAATTTCTTTCATGGATTGTTTTCCACATGGGGGAGTGGGTGACGGTGTGTGTGTGTGTGCGTGCGGGGGTGGGGTGGGGTGGGGGTGGATGAGCATGGGTTTCTTTCGTCAGGAACAGGTTTCGCACAGTAGGCGTGGAGAATAAATACAAGAATATGGTTGCCATAAA
>CM065680.1:68750973-68755973 GCA_017654935.2 Phymorhynchus buccinoides
TTTATCTTGTGATTGTCTTTTCAAGCTGACAGGGCTACTCTTATGAACGAAATTAAATGGAGTTTGTTTGCATGCATCAACAGGATTCAAATCAGCTATTCTACTATTCATATCACCAGACAACATAATATATACATCATCAAACTTCATCAGACAATCACATAAACACTCTTCTAATAAATGAATACCATTTTCCAAATCAAAGAAGGAATAGAATGGCGAACCCTCCGGTGGTACATAAACACAAGCATATACAATGTCTTTATCAGTACCCAACATATCTTTATTTATGAGGATAACCAAAACGTTATTATAATGAATGTCAATACAACGGATATAAGAAGCATACTTTTTCCTGATAAGACATACTACACCACCTGAAGGACGACCTCTATGTGTAAATTTTATTGCAGACTTACAAAAAATGGAATAATCATCAAATAACTCAGACTGAAATGTATCTACAAACGTTTCCACAAAACAAATTACATCAAATGAACGAACGTATGCAATAAAGTCTTTATCTCTTAATTTTGAAAACAAACCATTGATATTCCATTGTAACATCTTAAACGTATTATTTATATTTGTGCCAGTGTGTGGTGCTTGTTTATTAGATTGTTCATTACGTGTGTCAACACACACACAGAGAGAGAGAGAGAGAGAGAGAGAGAGAGAGAGAGAGAGAGAGAGAGAGAGAGAGAGAGAGAGAGAGAGAGAGGAGAGAGAGAGAGAGAGAGAGAGAGAGAGAGAGAGAGAGAGAGAGAGAGAGAGAGAGAGAGAGAGAGAGAGAGAGAGAGAGAGAGAGAGAGAGAGAGAGAGAGAGAGAGAGAGAGAGAGAGAGAGGAGAGAGAGAGAAGAGAGAGAGAGAGAGAGAGAGAGAGAGAGAGAGAGAGAGAGAGAGAGAGAGAGAGAGAGTAGAGAGAGAGAGAGGAGAGAGAGAGAGAGAGAGAGAGAGAGAGAGAGAGAGAGGAGAGAGAGAGAGAGAGAGAGAGAGAGAGAGAGAGAGAGAGAGAGAGAGGAGAGAGAGAGAGAGAGAGAGAAGAGAGAGAGAGAGAGAGAGAGAGAGAGAGAGAGAGAGAGAGAGAGAGAGACGGAGAGAGAGAGAGATTGAGAGATTGAAACTGCAAACTCAGTGTTTGCCTTGCTCTCAAGGTCAATGAAACGTTCTTCAGATGTTCTCAATGCTGTCACCTTCGAAGGGAGGAAGCTGTGATAATATTATTTACATTATAACACTCCACAGGTTACGATTTCCTGAGAACAAAACTGAACAGGAGAGCCCTCTCGGTGGTCTACAGCCAAGAAAAGCACGTGTGTGGTCTTCTTTATTTGTTGATTATATCAGACCCCGCTCTATTCTATCTCTCTCCCTCTGCCCCCTCCCCCCCTCTCTCTCTCTCTCTCTCTCTCTCTCTCTCTCTCTCTCTCTCTCTCTCTCTCTCTCTCTCCAAATCTCTCTCTATCAGACTCTCCCACCCATTCATCATCATCAAAGTTGTGTCTTCGTCCTCAAATCGTGAGATCTATCACCATCCTCTCTCCTCATCACCCATCATCATCATCATCATCAAAGTTGTGTCTTCGTTGTCATCGTCGTGATTGTTGCTACCACCATCCTCTTCCTCCTCCTCATCACAATGTCATCATCATCATCATCATTGTCGTCGTCGTTATCCTCGGGAGCGTCCTGATACTGATAGACTACGTGTCGTCAGTCCTACCAAAAAGCTTAAAATAGAATAATAATCTAATGCAATCTTTGGTCCTACGTAGGATTGGTCCTAGGGTTAGGGTTAGGGCTAGTAGGACCATCGACACGTAGGACTGTGTGCCAGGTAGGAAGGAGAATACCGGAATGCACCAGTTTTCTGCACAGACTATAGAGATCTCTGCAAAAAGTCGTATGTTGAATTTTTGGTTTAAACTTAGGGATGCTTCTAATGGAAGTTATATGTTTCTGGTGAGTATAAAGCTAATTTTCTTCAAACAGTACATACTACGTTAAATTCTTTGGGTTTCAGTGATCTTTGGCTTGGCCAGTATAATATTAATTTCAGTCAACATTCTTTCAAAAAACAAATAAATCGGCGTCTGCGTGACCAGTTTGTCCAGACCTGGCAGGCTGAGTTAAACACAAACAAACTTTACACGAACTACAGAATATTTAAAGAAAATTTTGTGTTAGAAGAATACTTGACCATTCTCCCTGAATACCAGGCCAAATGTATTCTCAAATTTAGAGTATTAAATCACAGGTTACCTATTCAGCAAGGACGTTTTCAGGGAATTGTTCATGGAGAGAGAATGTGCAATAAGTGTGAATCAAATGATTTGGGAGATGAATTTCATTTTGTTTTCAATTGTCATTTCTTTAGCAATAGCAGAAAACTGTTGTTGAAGCCTTTTTATTACAAACACCCTAATATTATTAAGTTCAACAAACTGTTTACAACACGTAATAAGAAAACTCTCAAAATGTAGCAAAATTTGTTAAAGTTATTATGCATAGCCACTGATTGTTCACATTTCATTGCTCTTTGTCTATTGTATCATTATGGATGTGCTTGTGCGTGTGTGTGTATGTGTACGTGTATTTGTGCGTGTGTATTAGGTATGTGTATGAGAGATGCGTGTGTATCTGTGCGCACATGAGGGTATAGAAGAGAGAGAGAGATGTGAGATTAGAGAGAGGAGGAGAGAGAGAGAGAGAGAGAGAGAGAGAGAGAGAGAGAGAGAGAGAGAGGAGAGAGAGAGAGAGAGAGAGAGAGAGAGAGAGAGAGAGAGAGAGAGAGAGAGAGAGAGAGAGAGCATGAAGAGTGCGAATGTGCTGTGCTGGTGTGCGCATTGCCTTTGTAAATTTAATATATTGTTTGGTTATTATATATTATTATGCCACTATTTCAATGAATTTCATGATGATGGTTCGATTGCCTACCATGTGGGGGTCATACTGACATCAGTGTAACTGATATGTAAAAGGTTTGATTGTAGTGATGTGTGATATGACAATTTGGTATGTCGTGGTTTAGTTGGATGGGGTGCATAATTATGTGAACCGCACCATTGTAAGTTAATTAATACGTTTGAAAGGACGATGTTTGTTGCAGTAATTATTTTATGTGTGCTTTGTTACATTGATTGATGTACGTATTCACAACAGTTCTTGCCGCAACCCTTCAATGTGACTGGATATTGATCTATATTTTCTGTTTTTTCGTTTGTTTGTTTTTGTATGCTGTTGTTGTCGTCAAAGGTTTGTTTGTCCGTTTATTGTTTGTTCTTTTTTACTTTTTCTTTTTTCATTGTTTATATATTTTTGTTTTTGTTTTTGTTTTTCCATGTACCCCCAAGGGGCTTTTTTGGAAATAAAAAACCTTGAAACCTTGTAAGCATTAATTGTGGACATCCCGATATCGCTACGTATCGATAACACTACCGGGCTCAATCACTACGACAATTAAGGGTTAGGGTTAAAATAGGGTTATATTAAACTTAGGTAAGGAATAGGGTTAGGTTACGATAAGGGTTTGAGTTAGGGTTAGGGTTAGTCTGTCGGAAGTCAAACTGACATATTGGCACAGTCATCATCAAGTGTTCTCTACGAGTAGTAGTGGTAACAACGGGTAGTTCTTTCGACACGTAGCGATAGCGCTACGCACTCGTATTAATCTATATTCATGCCTAGTTGTCTTCACATCAATTTTAAATGCGCCTGTACCTGTGCTTGTGAGTGAGTGAGTGAGTGAGTGTGTGTGTGTGTGTGTGTGTGTGTGTGTGTGTGTGTGTGTGTGTGTGTGTGTGTGTGTGTGTGCGTGTGTGTGCGTGTGGCGTGCGTGCGTGTGTGCGTGCGTGTGCGTGTGTGTGTGTGCATGTATGTAACAATAACAATACATTTTATTCAGTTTTTTAGGCCTTGTGGCCCATATGAACATGATGTAAACAAATGTCATCACTAACATATTTTGGAGGCGAGATTTTGGAATATACAATGCAACTTTATGAATCAAATCAACGTTGGTAGATTTGCAAAGTAACTGAACTTTAAGCATCTGTTGTAGTACGCATGAATAAAGATTTTTCGTTCATGTGCATGCGTGTGTGCACGCGTGTCTGTCTGTCTGTAAGTATGTGTGTTAGTGCGGGTTTGTGCATGTGTGTGTGCACGGGTGTGCTAGTGTGTTTGAAAACCCGCACACATGTAACATAGACATCTATTAGATCAAGGGATACTCCCTTCCCTCTACTCCCCTTTCCCTCCTATCTGCCCTTTCAGTGTTGTCTTTACCCATTGATTGCCCAGACTTCCTGCCATTTTAACTTGTTCCACATGACCATAAAGTTCGAGCAACAGGAAGCCAACTCAATTTTTTTGGCATAATCAACTTCCGTCTGTCTTCTCACCCCCCCCCCCTCCCTCCCTCCCCCCCTCTCTCTATCTCCCTACTCTCCTATCTCTCCCCCTCTCCCTCTAACGAATTCCTTTGCTAAAAATTGTGTATGAAATGACACTAAGTTTCTATTTATACTGTTGTTGTACCTCCTTTCCAAGGGGGGCTTTGGCCTTATGTAATAAATATTTTCATTTCATTTCATTTATCTGTCTCTCTCAGCCTCTTACTCACACCCACTCTCCCATTAACTTGTACCCTCTACTCAGCCAAACGCTTGAATAACATTTCTATCCCCCCCCCCCTCTCTCTCTCTCTCTGTGCGTGCGCGCACATGTGTGTGGTGTGTGTGTGTGTGTGTGTGTGTGTGTGTGTGTGTGTGTGTGCGCGCGCGTGTGTGTGTGTGTGTGCGCGTGTGTGTGTGTGCGCGTGTGCGTGCGTGGGCACATGCTTAAAAACAATAAAAACCTGTCAGCATAAAGAAAATGTTTTAGCTTTATCTGCGTTACTCATGAGTCATAATCGGTTCTCACAACTATGGTCCAGTAAATTCATGAACAAAAGAGTCAAATTCAAAGAAAGGCAAACTCAACTGTTTTGTGCTTATCG
>CM065680.1:68760973-68764214 GCA_017654935.2 Phymorhynchus buccinoides
GGGGCAAAGCCTGGCAGGAAATTTGAAGAGAATCGGGAGAGCGCGTCACTCTCAGAGCAGCGCCAACGGGAAACGGGGCCTTATAACTCCGCTGTTTCTTAACCGAATCGCTTCAAATTTGCTGTACTCAGCGTTACCAGTACTTGGCGTTACCGTTACTAGGCGTTACCGTTACTAGGGAGAGCGCATCACTTTCAGAGCAGCGCCAACGGGAAACGGGGCCTTTTCTTAACCGAATCGCTTCAAATTTGATGTACTCAGCGTTACCAGTACTTCGCGTTACCGTTACTAGGCGTTACCGTTACTAGGGAGAGCGCGTCACTCTCAGAGCAGCGCCAACGGGAAACGGGGCCTTATAACTCCGCCGTTTCTTAACCGAATCGCTTCAAATTTGCTGTACTCAGCGTTACCAGTACTTGGCGTTGCCGTTACTAGTACTCGGCGTTGCGCTAGTAAATGTAAAACGTGGGTGGACATACAATAGACTCTAGAGAGAGAGAGAGATGGGGAGAGAGAGAGAGAGAGAGAGAGAGAGAGAGAGAGAGAGGGGGGGGGGGGGGAGAGACATTAGGTAGTGCATAGTATGGTTATCGGTGGCACACTTTGGAGAATAGAGCCAATAATAAAAGGTCATCCTGGAGAGAGAGAGAGAGAGAGAGAGAGAGAGAGAGAGAGAGAGAGAGAGAGAGAGAGAGAGAGAGAGAGAGAGAGAGAGAGAGAGAGAGAGAGAGAGAGAGAGAGAGAGAGAGAGAGAGAGAGAGAGAGAGAGAGAGAGAGAGAGAGAGCGCAGTATGAATACGTCAATACCACATGAACATATATATAAACGACGTACAAAAAGACACACTGTGAATGTGATAGGCAGGCAAAAAGCACACCATACAGACACACACACACACACACACACACACACACACACAGCCATACACTTGCTCTCGATTTCTTTCTCTGGATCTGTCTCTTGCCTCTCTGTAACTATGTGTGTGCGTGTGTGTGCGTGCGTGTGTGTGTGTGTGTGTGTGTTTGCTTGAGTGTGTGTGTGTGTGTGTGTGGGGGGGGTGTATGTGTGCATGTGTGTCTGTCTGTCTGTGTGTGTGTGTGTGTGTGTGTGTGTGTGTGTGTGTGTGTGTGTGTGTGTGTGGTGTATGGCAATGAAGAGTGTGTGTGTATTTGAGAGAGACACACGAATAAAGACAGAGAGAGAGAGAGAGAGAGAGAGAGAGAGAGAGAGAGAGAGAGAGAGAGAGAGAGAGAGAGAGAGAGAGAGAGAGAGAGAGAGAGACAGACAGACAGACAGACAGAGTCAGAGAGACAGACAGACAGAGTCTGAGAGACAGACAGACAGAGTCTGAGAAACGGACAAAGACAGAGACAGAGAGAAGACCTCGGATGTTTAATTCATACAATGGCCGTTATGCATTCAGGGGAAGAACAGCAACCAAGTCAGAAACGAAAGGTTCGAGGAACAAATAAGAGTACTGAGCAACAGTCTATCGATTATGCAGAAAAGCAAGTAATTAAGTCAGCACTGACTTAAAAATTGGTTGTCATAGGACAGCATCTTTTTTGTTGTTGTAAAGAAGACTTGAAAATATATACAACAAATCCGTTATAACATGGCTTACAATGATATCCTGAAAAACTTACGAGAGCAGACTTAAAACTTAAAAGTGACAGATTTTTGTTTGTTTAGATGTCAAAGAGTTAGTACTAATAGAAGTGTATTATTCGATAACCAAACAATTTGGGAAGTTGCACTGACAATCAAGCTTCAGACCACTGAGAGAGAGAGAGAGAGAGAGAGAGAGAGAGAGAGAGAGAGAGAGAGAGAGAGAGAGAGAGAGAGAGAGAGAGAGAGAGAGAGAGAGAGAGAGAGAGAGAGAGAGACAGAGAGAGAGACAGAAAGACAGAGGGCTAGGGACATAGCGAGACAGACAGAAATTCCCAAAGGAGACAGGCTGTAATGAAGGCAGAAGTGTCGGGACGCCCAAAACAAGGAGTAATGGGAGTGCGAGAGATCAATGTAGATGTCTTCCATCACACTTTCATGTAAGCCAAACAGAGAGAGAGAGAGAGGGGGGGGGGGGGGGGAGAGGTAGCGGGAAGGGGGTAGCAGTTGGTAGCAGTAAAGGGGGGCAGACTTGCTCATCAATACACCGAACAAGCAGTAGTCAGTCGAAGAAAGATCTGTCACAGCAAGGCGTTGGATCGATATCCCCCCCCCCCCTCCACACACACACACTTTTTTGTTCTTTTCCATGTTTTCCATTTCTTTGTTCTACTAACATTTTTGGGGGTTCTTTTTCTATTCAGCGTCCCATCTCCATTGCTCTTCTTTTTCACCGCAACGCACATGTACATTTTGACACACTTATCCCAGTCCAACATTTCCTTTTCATCCACACCCTTTCCTTCTTTCCATCCTTAGCTTTTTTTCCTTTTTTACACTTACTTCACTTTTATCTATATCGATTCCCTTAACCAACTGCCGTGGCGCATTGGTAGAGTTGCAGAGTGCGGATTGACGGCTGGGAGGTCTCAGGTTCAAATCCCACCAGAGGCGAGTTTTTTTCGGTCCTGGAACGACCCCTACCCAGAATGAGTGTGCTTTGGGAAGACTGAAACCACAAAGTCAAACTTCATCCACTTGACGGATGCGATTCTGACTCTGAGAGTGTTGCTCTAATTCCATGACCAACACTGCAGGTGTCCGTAGTCCTCGGGCCTGGTCAGGGTACACTTACATGTGTGGCCTTGCATGCCCTGCTCTCATGGCGGTGACCTTGGTTTCAATTTAATAAGCCCTTGGAAAGTTCAGGTCAAAGTCATGGGGATCAGTATGTTCTAGGGAGCTGTCGATGGACGGACGTGGTGGCACCTTCAGAGGAGGGCCTAACTCTCACGCTGGCTCAGCGACTAAAACATTATTGTCATCAGTAAGGAGCTTAGTACACAGTGTCCAGCGTATGTTAGCTCAGAACAGGCTCCACTGAACTTCACCAAAGTCAAAAGTGACTCAGCAGCAATACAATGTTGCTCTGGTGTTGCCTCCTGACGGCCTAACATAGACTTACTCCCCTTGGTCTCTTGATTTCGGATTCCGAGACCCGACAAAAATAGAGTGTGGCAACAAGTTGGGACACATGCGATCTTTTGAAAAGTTCACCCTAGAGTACATCTTTGTGTCAGCATGACCTGAAAAACACATTCACACAACAATTGAGTTTCGACCAACGATGCT
>CM065680.1:68769714-68772214 GCA_017654935.2 Phymorhynchus buccinoides
CACACACACACACACACACACACACACACACACGCACACACACACACACTCTCTCTACACACTCTCTTTACACACACTCTCTCTACACACACACACACACACACACACACACACACACACACACACACACACACACACACACACACACACACACTTACGATCAATCCACTCACTTGGCCCGCCGGTTTGGCCTGCCATCGGTCCGAGGTGTTGACCCCCCGGTGGACCAGGCTGTGAGACACCTTGACCTGCAGCTGGCGGCGAACCGTCTCCCCCTCAGTGTCCCCAGCCTCTGCTCTGTCCCTGGAACCCTGGGCCTCTGGACCCCCACCATCAACCGCCGCCTTTTTCGGGCGCAACGAGGCTCGTCTGGTGCTTGCCGCCATTTTGATTTTTTGGCTCAATCGTGTCTTGGTTGTCTGTTTAAACATCACGCAGAATGTGTGTTAAACCTAAAGCCATGAAGGAATAATTAGCGACAATCTTGTACTTTAATCACACACACATGTTTACGACCCTTAATCTCAAAGTCTGATTCTTTCAGTTTTATGAAAATATCCCTAGGCTGGTCCTAACCCTATCCACCCCACCCCACCCAAAAAAGGCAGAATGTTGCTTCTTAGTGAAAATGTTCAAGGCAGAAAATTTGATGGGAGTGGGTGACTAAACTAAAGTACAAGACAGCCGGTGTGGCATTCTCAACATGTCTGCGCATGTGCGACATCGATCATGGTTTACCATCAAATTTTATCTTTTGTATATTCGACACTGAATTAACCCTAAACCTATCCCTAACCCTAACCCTAAACCTATCCCTAACTCTTCGCACATGCGCAGACATGTTGCGAACAAATCCATTTTGAGAATGCCACACCGGAATATCACATCGAATAAGTATTGAAAAGCAAGGAAGGAATTGAGGAATAGAACAATTGAGTTGAGCAGCGATTAATTAATGAGTACGACAGAGAGTGATTGTGTTGAGTACCATTAACATTGTAGATATACAACGAGATCCAATAATATATTAAAGGAAAATACACATTGATGGTAAAGACTAATGTGGGTTCTTGATTGATGGAAACCTCATCAAGCGCTCCTTTTCCTTTTCGGCCCCATCAGTTTGGAATTTCTTACCACGCGAAATTCGCCATATCCAGTCCTTGCAATGCTTCAAATCAGCTCTCAAGACCCACCTATTCAAGCTACATTACAACCTTTAGGCCACATTACTTCTCGACTATATTCTCACACACACACACTATTATTATTATTATTATTATTATTATTATTAGTTTAGAATGTAGCTCTTCCTCAGACTGAACGTGTTGACTACAACAAAGAGAAGATTGCCACAAAATCAGATCAAGGAACATTTTACATAGCGCAAGGTCTCTGCCAACATAGAAACCCTGCTTGAAAAAAAGACTCCTATTCCAAGTAAAGATTTTTAGAGGCAGTCGGTGGATGCCTCGTGCCTCCATACGGGGAGCTGGACGACCCCCGCCCCGTCCACGAGTCTCTCCCCGTGTGGATGCCGGGGGGTCTTTCGTAAAAATAGTTCCCCCACCTTCTGGAAGTTCTGTGCTTGTAACTTCCTCTAGATCTGTTACTCTCTTTGACTCTGCCTTTTCCCTTTGCTTTCTATCATGTACTATCTTTCCGACTTATTGGCCCATTCTCCTGCCTTTATCTTTCAAATATTTTTTCTCCCCTGAGCTCCTCCGAAATCGGAATGTGTCTGCTGTACGCATGGGGGGACCAGTGAAAACTGAAAGCCGGACACATACGCACCTTACCCATTATGGCCATATGGTTTGGGAACGCAGAAGAAGAAGAAGAAGGAGAAAAAAGATTTTTAAGTTAGCTTTACTAATTCCATTTGCGCAAGTCAACACCTTTGTAACGCTTGTTATAACGTCACGCCAAATTGACACCATAAAACTATCCACAAAATGAAGTAGCGTGAGAACCTTTGATTGAAATAATAATTGTCGAAGCAAGAATATTGCCAAAGACGACAACCCGTAGCCCTGTTTTACTTAGCTTTTTCCCATCCGACATTGTAAGATGTGACTGTGCAAGACTTACTTTTTAACAAAATGATACATTCAAGGTCAAAAGTCAACGTCATGAAAATGACAGTTTCTCCACGGCCGGAACACAGCTTCTGGTTATGTAAGCTTAATTGGGTGGATGCCTCGTGCCTCCATATGGGGAGTTGGACGACCCCCCCCCCCCCCTACCCCCACCCCCACCCCCACGAGTCTCTACCCGTGGGGATCTTTCGTAAAAAATAGTTCCCCCACCTTCTGGAAGTTCTGTGCTTGTAACTTCGTCTTGTCTTTCACTCTCTTTGACTCTGCCTTTTCCCTTTGCTTTCTATCATCTACTGTCTTTCAGACTTATTGGTCCATTCTCCTGCCTTTTTTTCCAAAAACATCTTCCAATCTTTGAGCTCCTCCAAAATCGGAATGTGTCGGCTGTGCGCAGCGGGGAG
>CM065680.1:68777214-68789714 GCA_017654935.2 Phymorhynchus buccinoides
AGTCATTAACATGCTGTCAAAATGTTCTTTGGATAATTTTTCAATATGTTTATAATATTCATGCAGATCTAAATTCACATTAAGATGAATCGTTCCCTCGGAATTACGCGCTGCACTTCTAGCTGCTCGATCAACCAATTCATTTGAGTATATTCCACAATGGGAGGGAACCCAATAAAAAGTTACACTAATGTCTTTACTCGATAATTGATTAATTAAATGTTTGATCTCTAATATCATTTCAAGGCGTATGTTAACATTTTGACCTTTAATAGCTTGTAATGCTGATTTCGAATCTACACATGTAATATTGTACAAGCATTTATAGGTAATTCTGCGGTATATTGTAATGCCATTAAAATAGCTAACAATTCTGCAGTAAAAATGGAATCATATTTACCTATATAATATCGTTTCTCTATTTTTAACGAGGGTATTACAAATGCTGCTCCTGTATTCCCATTTTGAAGAACAGACCCATCTGTGTATATTTTAATGCATTCACTATAACAACTTTCCATATGTAAATTAACTAAGTTTTTTAATATGTTTGGAGATTGACTTTAGTTAACATCTGTATGATTAATATCAAAAGCAGGTTTAATTTGTTCCCAAGGCGGTACTGGCAAAAAAGATGGCTTAGCTGCAATTTCTTTATTTTTTAATTCTTTACAGTTAATAATATCGGAGACAAAGGAATTCATTGGTTGCAAAGATTGAATTGTTTTAGCTCTTTTAACAAAATCATGTTCAGTATCTAACTTAACTTCTACTTTACATAATGTGTCATATACTGTTGATTTTAATACAAATTTTGCAGCAGAAATCTTTCTATATTCATCGAGAGGTAGAATACCTGCTTCTTTATATGATCCTAGATTATAAGCATGAGTTGGTACCCCAAGTGCCAGTTTAAAAGCTTTACAATCGATACATTGTAGTTTGTTTAACAAATATTTTGGAGCACTAAAGAAAATTTCCTGAGCATAAATTAATCGAGATCGTACAAGAGAATTAGCAAGACATAGAAGCGCTTGTGTATCTTGTCCCCAACGCTGTTTACTTATAATTTTGAGAAAATTTAAAGCCTTTCTTGCTTTGTTTAATATGTAATCTATATGTTGATTCCAATTAAGTTTTGATGAAAGGAAAACACCCAGAAACTTCACACTCTGCGTATAATTGATTACTGTGCCATTGATGGTAAAAACTGGAAGTTTTTCTGGGTTGCATCCCGAATTAAAAAGTACTATATGTGTTTTTTCTAATGATAAAGTTAAACCATTTTCTTTCATAAATGTATTTATTTTATCTAATTCACGTTGATATAATTTGTTGGTATAGTTCAAGGATCTAAGTGGAGTTGTACGCTTCATTGTGTGTGTGTGTGTGTGTGTGTGTGTGTGTGTGTGTGTGCGTGTGCGTGCGTGCGCGTGCGTGTGTGCGTGTGTGTGCGTGTGTGTGCGCGTGCGTGCGCGTGCGTGCGTGTGCGTGCGCATGCGTGCGCATGCGTGCGCGCGTGTGTGTGTATATGTGCGTGCGTGTGTGCGTGCTTGCGTGCGTCCTGCTTGTGCGTTCGTGACATAGCACAAATTACATTCACAAGGGAGCTTATTGTGCTGGGCAGGCTATTTATTGCAGGGACAAAAAATAATAATCAATGTGAGAACATCGAAGGGCGCAACCTTTGAAAAATCACCGAGTAACCTGTGTCGCCCTTGTCGGACAACAACAACAAAACATATTTAAAAAATGAAGACTATAACCGCATCTTAAAATTATTCATAAGAATATAATTGTTAAGAAAACCTCTCCTTTCCTGGGAAGCAACTGAGAGCATGATAAATATTGTTTGCTTGTTGTGTGTGTGTGTGTGTGTGTGTGTGTGTGTGTGTGTGTAATTGATTGATGGATGTATTCAAAACATAATTATGCAAATTTATTTATTAAACTGTGCAAGACTTTCGAGTTTTGCAGAGGAATAATGTATGATGAAAGAAATGTTAACATCATTACTGCATCTCTTACATGATTTCATTGGCTCACACTTACTTGGAAATGTATGATTGTTGAAAAGCAAACAAAGATTACATGCTCTCAATCGCATGCAATGAAATGAGATATTATTTTTTAATAATTATTTTCATATCAATAATGTCAGATCGTCTCATTGTTATTACTATGAGACAGCCGATTCAACTAATAAACAATCCTAATCAATGTTTACAAAATTCTTAACGGCCCTGACAGTACTAACGAAAGCTTGTTCCAGATCTGTAATGTTTTAAAGACTAGAAATCATGAATTAAAAATACTAACACAGTATAGTAGAACTAACATCAGGAGACACTTTTTCGGTAACAGAGTGACTAACTATTGGAACGCACTTCCTGCTCAGACGCTTGAGAGGCCGCAAGGCCTAATCGTCCTACCTGACCTGACCTGACCTGACCAATCCTTTACGAAGTAGCCAACATGATGTGACAAGATATCTGTTCACCTAAGTTCAATCTTCATACGTCGCTGTTCCAGTGTTTGGCATCTTACACCTGCAGTCGTTCGCCACACGTGCTACCGATCAATAAATCAGTTGAGAAATGAAGCCGAAACCGCTTCTCCTTCGCATGTCATTTCTCAAAACATGCGCCATGTTAGGAAATGAGGCAAACAAAGAAAAGTCCACTGCACTACGAAACTAAAGCCGAGCGGAGCTGCATATAGTGTTTCACTTTGATGCGTTTTGGGCGAAAACAAATTAGAGGCGGTTTTTGTTGGACCTTGGGTCCGTTTCACAAGGGCTCGCTCAAATCGGCAAAAACGGTCTAAGAAACGCCCTTCGTTTGCCGATAGTTCGCGTGACGTTTTGTTCTTGCCAAACACCGAGCAAGCGGCGAACTATCCGGAACTGGTAGGGGGTGAATACATTTATTGTTGTTGATTGGTCCATTTAAAGTTTGGTTAAAATAATACTTCTTTTTTTTACCAATCAGACAAGAACTTGTAATATTCTTCCGCAAACGTTTTCGAAAGTGTTTCTTAGACCCCGTTTAGCGTAACAGTTATGCGAACGGCGACCGTCGTCTAGAGAAACTAGACCAGGGTCAAGTTTGTCTAGAATACGGTCGCCGCGCAAATAACTGTTACGCCAAAAGGGATCTGATGCCTATTTGAGCGAGCGCAACGTAACGTTAGCCCTTGTGAAGTGACCCCAGAATTCATGATTGCAATGTTTGATCTCTTTAAAAAATTTAAACGAGTATAATGTCTTGATTCTCAGATGAGTTTTAGCTAGCCAATCTAGGCCACTGTTCTATTTGTTTGTCAAGGTGGAACGAGGAGTGTCACTCATCGAACACACTGGAGTTAACTTTCTTTTAACATTTTACCAATATGGAATGTTGTTGCCTGGGCAGTGGTCCCAAAGGCCATCATTGGCCTACAAACTGCATAAAATCTCTCTTTTCTCATGGCAACCCAGTCGATATTTTCTTGTCAGCCAATAAGACCGCTTCCTATTGGCTGACAAGAAACTATCGACACGTCCTATTGGCAAGATAGAAAGAAACTATCGATTAGTAGGATAGACAACAGCATAGAAACGGTTGGGCGACTCGACCTTGATGTGCAACGATACACAATGATCAGGAAGTGAGCACTGCTCATAATTCATCTGTTTATGTTGGGGCTTACAAAATTGAAAGGCGACAGAACCAGACACTTCTCTTTGTTTATATATAAATAGATCCTTTAAACGCTAACTTGTATGCCACTGGAACACTTGTACAAGAATCTTGCAGTGTCATTGTATGCTACATGAACAACAAAGATAATTCTTGTAACTGAATGTCAAACCAGTAACCTTTTTATTAATAATTAGGCATTGAGAGCACACGCCGCCTGCCAATCGCGTAGGGCCTACCATATTGTACTTTAACCCTTTCACCGCCAGCCATTTTTCGCCCAAAAAAATTCCATTAAAATTACCAGGGTAGAGAAGAACAAAAATCTGCAATATTGGGGATTCCTCTATTACATGTGTAACGCAAGGCCTGTTCTTTACCTCCCAAAATTAAGAAAAAAGGCTCTTTGGATAACAGACCCTGCTTTGATGCCTTTTAGTGACATAGGTGTTAAACCATTGTGGTGCATAAATGCGACATTGGCGGTGAAAGGGTTAAACGCCGAGAGGCCCGGTCCAGTATAAGGGAGAAGACAAAGAAAAAGAAGTAAGAACATTAATTGATTTCTCCTCGTGTGATACTCTTGTCCTAAATCAATCATCAAAATATTTTCTCTACTTTTTAGCTATCATGCTAATAACGATGCCACACTTGCCAATATACTTTCAAAAACGATAATAACCATCTTTCGTAGAGGTGATAAACTACAATTGACATGTGTTTGACCATGCCAAATTTCTAGTTGTTCGTGGATGGTTAATCTTTTTTTCTACCTGCTGAAAGAATTGTTAGCTTTAACGATTTCGACTTTTTTTGGTAGGGGTGGGGGTGGGTGGAATGGCTTGAAACGGTGCACATATTCTTCTTGTCAAAAAGATATCAGTATAGGCTACAAACTAAAACTGTTTTGATCACTTCACGGATAAAAAAAAAAGATTAAAAAAAGAATAGGACATTGATAGATACACTAAATAATTGAAATATTTCAATTGTCTGCGCAAACAGAACATATATTCCTAATATCATTTATACTTCTGATGTATGACTCATAGTAGAAAGTAAGCTCTTTTTCATCGCATCGTCTCCATCCCCGGGAAGACCCTGCTGTCTTCAGGAGTATCGTCCATAAGAGTCTACGACTGATTGGACGCTAAACTCCACTTCTTGCGTCCCACCACCCTCACTCATCTGCAACAGCTGTATGGTTCACCACACACCCTCAGAACAGCCAGGTACCATAATCATAAGCGAGTGTTACACAATTAACACGGATAGCAACGTACATGTCAATTAGAAGAAACTACCCAAACGATCGGCTGTTTCTTCCAATTTACATGTTACTACCCGTGTTAACTGTTTAAGATGCGCCCATGATTACGGTACCAGGTGCGTCACATGACTACAGGTATAGTTGACTGGCAAGCCAAGCCCACCATTGAACTGTAGCTGTCAAATTCTGACATTTCATTTCGGAAGAGAGCAGAACCATTTTTGTTGTAATTATTGGATCTCTGATTAAAAACGCTGATGTAACGGGCACCCTTGTAAAGACACCGTGGACAATTCTGCCAAGATTCATTTGGACTTGTAGAGATTGTCATGTACAGTTTGTCCCTGATGGATAGGCACAACACTTTGCATGTTGGGTTCAGTGAGTTGAATTACGAAAAAAGACATCACAAATCACTCCGGCCATACACACAAACAAAACGTACATAAACAAAAGGAGAAAAGAAAGAAGATTACAGGGTTTTTTTCTTCAGGCTTACACATAGGGAAGTGTTAGATCAGACTTGTTTTTATATAGAGACATTAAATAGAAAAACTCTACACCAATTGGTTTCCCCACAACAAACAACTACTTATCCCCACAACAAACAACTACAAAAGCAAAGTCAGAGGCAAAATCGTGGTCTAAGGGAGCGAAGCGAGTTTAGAAATGGCCAAGGTGCACACAGATTTACTTCCTTTGAACAAAATGCATCAAATTGCCAGCTATCTATTAATTCCGCACATATATGGCTGGAACGACTTGAATGAGTAAAAGAAAACCTGGACAATATAGACTACAATAAGCATGGTTTTCTATTCCATGAAATAAGTAGCCTTTCCTTATTATTTTGAATTTTACGAAACTAAGTGGCATGGTTTTGTACTCTCCATGACCTTACTCACACGCAACATTCATAGTCGACTTCGGGGGAAGAGAAAGAGATAGGGACACACAGAAACAAAGATTGTGACTCCGTCTCTTCTTAAGAAGAGCAACTCGTTCTGTAAAATCGATGTACAAAACCATGCCACTTAGTTTCGTAAAATTCAAAATAATAAGGAAAGGCTACTTATTTCATGAAGTAGAATATTCTCTACACACCGGCTTTTATTTCCCAGTCCTCTCAAAATAACGCATGTGTAATATCATTACTAATAGACATGGACTATCTCCATATAATACTAGCGTGTCAAAAATCTTTTTTTTAGAGAGAGATTTTGGACATCTTCATCACTAACGTCAATTTTATTATCTGTTAACACACTCTATGCCCCATTCTACGCCCTTTTCACCTTTTGTTTTTAAAATATCTGCGTACATTGTGATATTTAAACAATGAGTAGTCTATTATTTCCTCGTTGAATTCCACCTGCAACCACACAATTGTAACATTTGTTTTCGTAAAGAGCATTCATCCCGTCCTCTCTCCTCTACCACCTGTTTGCTTTCCCCCCCCCCCCTTCCCCCCCCCCCCCTCCCCCCCCCCCCCCCCCCCCGCCCCCCCCACACAGACACAGACCCCAAAAAATTCAGTGGTTTGTTTTGCAACTTTGCTTTGCTTGGTTGTATTGTTGTCATCCATTTTTCCAACTGCGCTTTTAGTTGACAGAACAATCAGTTCAGCTCTTCGTTGCTCACATGTCACTCCATCTGATGTGGTGG
Source organism: Phymorhynchus buccinoides (assembly GCA_017654935.2). Lineage (NCBI taxonomy): Eukaryota > Metazoa > Mollusca > Gastropoda > Neogastropoda > Raphitomidae > Phymorhynchus > Phymorhynchus buccinoides. The sequence continues at coordinate 68,783,830 of CM065680.1, forward strand.
CGGTGTATTCATGGCGGGTGACCGGACTAAGTTCGAATATACGGGTGCGCCTAAGGTCGAAAATAATGGGCCATATCAACAATTGCGCCTAAGGTCGAAATTTCGAGTCTAGTTATAAGGTTGTGCCTCAGTTCGAATATACGGTTCCGCCTAAGTCTGAATTGCACAGTTGTGCCTAAGTTCGAATTTACCGTTGCGCCTAAGTTCGAATATACGGTTCCGCCTAAGTCCGAATTGCACAGTTTTGCCTAAGTTCGATTTTACCGTTGCGCCTAAGTTCGAATATACGGTTCCGCCTAAGTCCGAATTTTTTTTTTCACCTCCACCAGGATTCAATAGTACATTGCTATGAAATCATCAATTCGAACTTAGGCACAACCGTACATTCGAACTTAGGCGCAACTGCATAATTCTAACTTAGGCTAAACCGCACATTCGAACTTAGGCGCAACTGCATAATTCGAACTTAGGCTAAACCGTACATTCGAACTTAGGCGCAACCGTACATTCGAACTTAGGCGCAACCGTGTATTCGAACTTAGGCGCAATTGCGCAATTCGAACTTAGGCTGAAGTGTTGAATTTCAAAACTTCGATCTTAGGCTAAAACATACATTCGACATTAGGCGCACCCGTATATTCGAACTTATCCCGGATTCCCTTCATTGCTGCTGGTGTAATCGTGCAGTCTCATTGTATTTTCACATACCATCAATTTCAGTATTCTCTTTTTTTTTTACTCTCGTTTTCCTCTTCCCGTCCCCTCTCTCATTGTCCATACAGAAATTCCCTAACGTGATATGATAGAATTCATTACTTAAATTGATCTCTCTCTCTCTCTCTCTCTCTCTCTCTCTCTCTCTCTCTCTCTCTCTCTCTCTAGTTCTCTCTCTCTCTAGCTCTCTCTCTCTCTCCTTCCCCCCTCCCCTCTTTTTTCACTCACCCCACCCCACCCCCGTGTGCAGCTGGGTGTTCTCGGACTAGCCAGGGGTGCTCGGTCGTGCACGCCCTCTTATCTGTCTAGATAATATTCTCTAACCATTCGTGTCCCACAAAACTCTGGTTTTCTTACGACAATAACAAAAATTGTTCTTGTTTAGTCCGTCACCAAGACGGACTATTGCGATGGGCTGATTTGTATTTTTGTTTGTTTGTTTGTTTGTTTGTTTGTTTGTTTTTTTTTTTGTGTTTTTTTCTGTCTGTCCCAAGGATATCTCCCGAACCGCTTGACCGAATCGCGTCAAATTTTGTGTGAAGGTGTGCCTCCTTAATAGGAAGAGATCGGCGTAAACCATTTTGCCGTCGTGACCTTGACCTTGACGTACGACCTTGAAAACCGAAAATCTATTTTTAGCCATATCTCGGGCACCGATCAACATAGGATGTTGAAACTTGGTATGAAGGTGGTTTGGCTTATGCCCGTTCTGATGATGGCATACCGATCAAGGTCAAGGTCAAGGTAAAAAAGATCGCTGGAGCCTGAAAATCGGAGGGTCATTTTTTTCTCCTTCTGTCTGTCCCAAGGATATCTTTCGAACGGGTTGACAGAATCACGTCAAATTGTGTGTGCTGGTGTGTCACCATGAGAGGAAGGCATCCGCGCAAACCATATTGCCGTCGTGACCTTGACCTTGGCGTACGACCTTGAAAACCGAAAATCTTTCAGGGGCCATAACTCCCACACCGTTAGTGTTAGAGTCTTCAAATTTGGCATGAAGGTACTTTGGCTTATGCCCGTTCTGATGGTGGCATACCGATCAAGGCAAGGTCACGGTCCGGGCGATCCGTAGGCCTTGAAAGTGGTAGGGGTCTACACATTGGGTTTTAAGCCATATTTTCCACATTGGTACTTGACAGAAGCGCTTCAGATTGTGTGTGGTACTGTATACCCTAGAGAAGAAAACATCCGAGCATAAATTATCACCATGCTGACCTTGACCTTGAAGTGTGACCTTGAAAACCGAAATTTCCTTCTTTGCGCTATATGTTTCTTCTTCAAGCTGTATCTCGTGAACTAGAAGACAGAATCCATTCCAATTTTGTGTCAGGATGTCACACTCTACGGGGTGTCGCAAGTGCGTGGCATTGCTGGTGACGGACATGTCTGCCGCTCGGCGACGCCCTTGTTCTGTTCTTGTCTAGGTTTAGTTTTATTTTTGTTTCTCCCGCGCTGCATAATTATTTGAACAGTGTACATGTCAGTAATTGCTGGTTGCGGCAGGTGGACATTATTGGCAGAAGAAGAAGAAGAAGCTATGAATCGGCCAACGAAGACTATTTCAAAAATCGCAGTAGTAGGCCTAATCCTTTTTCTTTTTTTCCCTGTAGAATAAGCGGTTCGCAGATGAATGAAAGCATTGGGATCCAAGAGCCATTTTGTCGCCTTCCAAATGCAAGCGAAACGAGTGCTCTTTAGTTTTGGGTTGTTAAAAAACATGATTTCCTCTTCACTGCCCCGTCACGGATATTTCCGTCAACTTCCGGTAACCTATAAACTGCCCCGTCATGGAAATAATAATACTAATAATGGAAATTTATATAGCGCTCTTTCTCACATGAGCTCAGTTCGCTTTACATTGATAACAAGAACATTAAAGGCAAACAAATAATCAATCATTAGAAAGTAAGCTATAAGATAAACACGATGATTGCACGCAATGTTCTCTTACTTCCTCACACACACACACACACACACACACACGTACGCACGCGCACACGCGCACACACACGCGCACGCACGCACGTACGCACGCCTGCATGCACGCAGGCACACACACACACACACATACATACACAAACACACACATGAACGCACGCACGCACACATACACACACATACACGCACGCACACACTCTCCCACAATTAATTATACAAGAGTAAAATAGTTACAATATGAAAATTCTAAGAAGAAACATAGACCACATTCACATTCTCAATCAAGTTTGGATACAATACTGCAACTTGAAATAAAATCATACTGCCATCGACATACCTATTACATGACTAATTATAACAAACACATTTTGCAAAAACAAAAATACTCTTCTACCTCATTTACAAGGATTTAAAATTTACAAAACGTAGACATTCTACATACAACTTACAAATGATAAAATATATTTTTTACAAGATTTCTGCAATGAAATGGACGCCCCAACCCCACCTCACACACAAACACCAATCAATCATAATATGTCCGAAACAAGTGAGTTTTAAGGGCAGAGCGAAAGGCGGGGATAGAATCAGATGAGCGGACATGTTGTGGGAGGGAATTCCAGAGGTGAGGTGCTAAATAGTAGAAGGATCGTTCACCAAAAGAATTCGTGTGGACCCGAGGAACCTTGAGTGTGCAGCTGTCAGAGGAAGAACGTAGGGAGCGAGCAGGTGTGTAGACAGTTACTAGTTCGGAGAGATAGACAGGACCAGAAGAGTGAACAGCACCGAAACAAAGGCAAGCTATTTTATACTTGATTCTAGCCTCTACTGGAAGCCAGTGCAAGTTACGAAGATGAGGTGTTATATGATCAGAGCGTGGAATCTTGAGAGTGAGGCGTGCTGCAATGTTTTGCAGTTTTTGAACACGTTGCAGGAGATACTGAGGACAGCCACAGAGAAGAGAGTTGCAACAGTCAATGCGGGAAAGAATAAAGGCAGAAATAAGAGTGTTTGTGGCTTCAACAGACAGAAAGTGTCGAACAGCACTGATTCGTCTAACCTCATAATTGAAGGAACGTATGAGATTAATAACCTGTGTACGCATTGTACGCATTGTGAGACTTGAATCGAGGGTAACTCCGAGATTCTTTGCTGACTTAGGAAACTGAACACAAGCATTGCCAACTGTAAGAGTTTCTGGAAGAGAGATAGTTGCATCACATTAAACCAAGGACTTGAGTCTCTGCTAGAAGAAACTTTTCGTGTGGAAACAGGAGCATGCTTGTCCAATACTGACCGAAGGGCAATATCATACTGGGCGGCAGTACATAAAGATGTGTACTAGATGTGTACTAAATATCCGTCATAGGGTTATTCTAAGTTTCCCTTTTTCTATCCATTATATGCTTTCCGCAGTATGCTTGAATGCATGTGAGAGTGTTCTCAAACGACAGTATATTCAATTCCCTTTCGGAAAAGCATAGGTTATAAATTATGCACTTTTATTCAGAATTTTTTGCGATAGACTCCGCAACCTAAAACGGCTTGGCAAATAAATAGTTGCCCCAGAACCGGAAACGGGCTCGGCAGTGAAGGGGACATGTTCTAATATCAGGTCTAATCGTGAAGCGATAAGAAATATTGAATAGTAGCTTTTCCTTGGCTCAAAAACAAAGAAAGTGAACAAGGAAGCAAGCACACACGCACGCACGCACGCACGTATGCATGCACAAACACACACACACACTTGCGCGCGCGCTCTGTGCGTTTTCCAGGAAGTTGTTTTTTATGAGGTCAATCACATGTTCAATAAAGATAAGACCGACGCAGTGGTAAACTCGGTCTTTTTCATTCACATATCGTGGGTGCATGTCATGTTGACCCAGGGGTTCGGTAGCATTGTCTCTCTGTTTCCCCCATTTCGTCTCCATGTGTCCCCAACTTCGTCTCTATGTGTCCCCGTCTCTATGTGTCCCCGTCTCTATGTGCCCCCCATATCGTCTCTATATGTCCCCCATTTCGTATCTCTGTGCTCCCGTCTCTATGTGTCCCCATTTCGTCTCTATGTGTCCCCGTCTCTATGTGTCCCCCATTTCGTCTCTATGTGTCCCCATTTCGTCTCTATGTGCCCCCGTCTCTATGTGTATCCATTTCGTCTCTATGTGTCACCATTTCGTCTCTATGTGTCCCCGTCTCTATGTGCCCCCCATTTCGTCTCTGTGTGTCCTCCATTTTGTCTCTATGTGTCCCCCATTCCGTCTCTATGTGCCCCCATTTCGTCTCTATGTGTCCCCGTCTCTATGTGTCCCCCATTTCGCATCTATATGTCCCCCATTTCGTCTCTATGTGTCCATCATTTCGTCTCTATATCCCCCATTTCGTCTCTGTCCCCCATTTCGTCTCTATGTGTCCCCCATTTCGTCTCTATGTGTCCCCATTTCGTCTCTATGTGCCCCCGTCTCTATGTGTACCCATTTCGTCTCTATGTGTACCCATTCATTTCGTCTCTATGTGTCCCCATTTCGTCTCTATGTGCCCCCGTCTCTATGTGTACCCATTTAGTCTCTATGTGTCCCCATTCATTTCGTCTCTATGTGTCCCTCATTTCGTCTCTATGTGTCCCCATTTCGTCTCTATGTGTCCCCATTCATTTCGTCTCTATGTGTCCCCATTCATTTCGTCTCTATGTACTCCCATTACGTCTCTATGTGTCCCCATTTCGTCTCTATGTGTCCCCGTCTCTACGTGTCCCCGTCTTACATCTCTCCGTCTTTTGTTTCAACTAACCCTGACCGACCCACCCTGACCCTATCCCAGTGTTTATTCTGACGCACATGTTTCAGAACAGTGGCGTCAATAAGCGTAGCACAGGGCTCCCAGGGACCCCCATTTGGGGGTCTATGAAGCACTAAGATTCTAAAGGACCCTCTAAAAGAATGTGCAGGGGGTCCCAGGGATGCACTAGAAAAGTTCTTTTTAGCATTCGCAATGTCTTTGGGACCCTCTATCCCACCTCTAGGACCCTCTATGCTGTAAGTGAAGGAGTCCCTGGAACCCCTTGCTTTGTAGGACGATTGGGAGCCCTGGTAGCAGGTGGGTTTTTTACTTGATATGACGCACAGTTGTTGTTGTTTTTGTTGTTGTTTTTATGTCAAATTATAAAGAGAGACAGTGACCGCCTAACAATCTCGAGACCTATTTTGCGAGCTGATTCTGATCCACTGGTTTTG
>CM065680.1:68794714-68882214 GCA_017654935.2 Phymorhynchus buccinoides
TGAAGCAAATTTCAGTCTCATTTTGCCCATGAGACGAGCGTTAATGTCTAGCATTCGTCTCATGGGCAAATTTGACTGAAATTTTCTTTATTTCATGAGGTAATTGGGGTGGGCTTCTTACCCGCCCATGCGCTTTTTACCCCGTCTTCCCCTAACACTTCATAGTATTTTGCCAGAACATGACTGTTATTGAATTTTCCTGGCTTTCTTGACTACTTGTCTGTCATACATAATTACATAAAGACGCAAACAAAAGACGGGGACATTTTATTATGGAGCTGTGGTCACAGAGTCGAAATTGGTGGCACATGGAGACGGGGGCGCATCGTATGGGTAGGTTGGACTATGAAAGGTAGACATGCCATGCCACTAATCGCAACGCTGCCGGCACCACACACGCGTAAAATCGTACGGAGATGCGATGCGATTGAGTCACGTGAGTCATGATTAACGTGAAATACTTCCGTCTAGCCATTTTCGCTCACTATGCTCAAGTAGACACAAATCCATGAATTTCACGTGAATCATGACTCACGTCGTCAAAATCGCATCGCATTCAGATCCGAATCGTATGTGTGTAGCAGGCCCTTTACAAATAACAGTGCGATTTTGGGGGGGTTTTAATGCGTGCTCGTACACCCAAGTAGTGGAACCCCTCTCGCATAATAGTCATCCGCCAAGAATATTAGGCTCTATGTTTATCTTTTTCTATCCCACATCTATCTTTCTGTAACATCTTACCCTAATTCAAAGCCCGTGAACACATTTTTATGAAAATATGGGGCTGAGGTAGAGAGGGAACGAGTAGGCCTATGCATAATAGCCTAACCAAATATAAAATTGTAATTCATTGAACTTTGGTCTTGTATTAACTGTTCTTAAAATGCGTTGTTTGTTGGATGTTAAGTAGTTTTTAAGCCTTTGATACAGACCTATTTCATTAACAGACTGTTTGAGCGAGAATGATTTTTACACCGTAGACTACGACTAATATATGCCTATGTGTTTATGCCCAAACCGTAAAATTGACTGCTTCTTAAAATGGGGAAAATGCTTTGCTTAATTCACGAAATCATATAGTAAAAAGCCAACTGTCCGTGTGTGTGTGTGTGTGTGTGTGTGTGTGTGTGTGTGTGTGTGTGTGTGTGTGTGTGTGTGTGTGTGTGTGTCTGTCTGTCTGAAACACGAAACGGGCCTTATAACTCCGCCGTTTTTCGACCGATTCGCTTCAAATTTGCTGTGAGCCCTAACGGGGCGATGGCAACGGCAACCGAGGCGGCCGTGTCATTTGCGCGGTTCGGCAAATGCGCGAAACGCGCATCCGACGGCCTTTCGGCGCCCGTAGCTCCGGTGTTTCTGGGTCGATTGCCTTCGAATTTGGCAGGTAGATGACTGAGGAAGGTGACTATCGTTGTGCCAAACCGGTAGCGAATCGGTTCAGAAACGCGCGCGCTATACGCCGCTTCACCTTTTCACGCATAACTCCGCCGTTTCTTAACCGAATTGATTTAAATTTCCTGTCAGGCTTGCTATGGCCTGGGCAACGCCTAGCAGCAAATTTGAAGAGAATCGGGAAAACGCGTCACTCACAGAGCAGCGCCAACGGGAAACGGGGCCTTATAACTCCGCCGTTTCTTCACCGAATCGCTTCAAATTTGCTGTACTCAGCGTTACCAGTACTTGCCGTTACCGTTACTAGGTGTTACCAGTATGGTGCATTGCCAGTACTAGGCGTTGCGCTAGTGTACTATTAATTTTTCAATTCCCATTCACACAGATACTGGTTAATGGTCGACTTATGGCGATGATTTGACCGCCAGGGGGCAGTCAAAGCACTAGGGGCTTGATCACGCTATATTCTTAGTTGGGCGTAGTGAGAGAGAGAGAGAGAGAGAGAGAGAGAGGGTTGGACTCCTCCCTATCTCTCTCTTTCTCTTTATTCCCAACTAAGAATATATAGAGGATTAGCCACACTCGAGCGCTATGCCACCTGGTGGTCAAAAGAGCCAGCTAAGCTGCTCATTAAGGGTGATTCAATTGTTGCAAATGTCTCTGTGTACCTAGTGCTCTATTTTTACCCCCCATTCTCTCCCCACCACTACTGAGTGCTACTCTGGGGCCGTATGGTAATGCTTTCTTATTATCAGTTGGCCTCACAGCGTATGCCAGGTAAAGTAGTCTGTTTGACCTTACGTGGCCTCTGCTGTCAAATCAATGTGGCTACTGTATTCTCTTTAACTGTCTGTCTGTCTCTTTCTCTCTCCCTCTCTCTCTGGGGCGTGCTTCAGCCACATTTTATGTTTTCCTATATTTTAGTGTGAATAAAATAATTTCAAAATGATTTGCATGAGTAATTTATCATTTGCTTGAACCAATTATAGATCTCTGTGTGTCTATGAAGGGTTTGTTTTTTGTTCAATTAGTTGTCCAAGTGGCAAATGTTAAATTGATCATGTTCACGAGTTGGTTGCACAAAACCATTTTGCCGATTTCATAAAATGGGTAATTTCACGGATTGGGCGTAACATATGCACAGTAATAACAAATAACAAATTCTTGTCTGGATGGTCCTTCATCGTGAAAGCAGAACCAATGCAATATTCTTGTATGGCTTGTACCCACGTGTCGTCATATCCGGCCACAAGGAGCTTGCCATATTATGGGAGACCGCCATCTTAGTCAGTAACTTTGTTTGAAAAATGCCAGATCGATGCTGTTTACACACAAATCTGACTAAGATGGCGACACTTCCGTTGGAAGGGTCGAGATGCGCACGCAGGTGGGGGGGGGGGGGGGCCATAGTCAGAATATATTCATTATTCTTGAGGCACATAATATAGTTACACATAATTATAGCATTATGCTATTTTGCTAAGACTACAGATTTAATTGGGGTAGGTGTCGCTCTTGCAAAGTTTGTGGGCTTTTTTTAAAGTTAGGGTTAGGGCTTGTGTAGCTTTTTGTTTTAAACTGACCCACTCATTTAATTCTTTTTAATTAAGCATAGAGTAACAATTTGTTGAACTGACCCATTCTTCTTTTTAATTAAACAAAGAGTAACAATTTGTTGAACTGACCCACACATTCTTTTTAATTAAACAAAGAGTAACGATTTGGTGAACTGACCCACTCATTATTTTTAATTAAACAAAGAGTAACGATTTGATGAACTAACCCACTCATTATTTTTAATTAAACAAAGAGTAACGATTTGTTGAACTGACCCACACATTCTTTTTAATTAAACAAAGAGTAACGATTTGTTGAACTGACCCACACATTATTTTTAATTAAACAAAGAGTAACGATTTGTTGAACTAACCCACACATTCTTTTTAATTAAACAAAGAGTAACGATTTGTTGAACTGACCCACACATTCTTTTTATTAAACAAAGAGTAACGATTTGTTGAACTAACCCACACATTCTTTTTAATTAAACAAAGAGTAACGATTTGTTGAACTGACCCACACATTCTTTGTAATTAAACAAAGAGTAACGATTTGTTGAACTGACCCACACATTCTTTGTAATTAAACAAAGAGTAACGATTTGTTGAACTGACCCACACTTTCTTTTTAATTAAACAAAAACAGCAATTATTGAACTTAATTATTTTAATTAAGCAATTTTTTTTTATTGAACTCACCACTCATTCTTGTAATTAAATAAACCCCAAAAATGTTGAACTGAACGTCGCCATCGTGAATAGAGTATAGTATAGTTTCGTCACCATCGTGAATAGAGTATAATATAGTGTCGTGTGTACAGAGGGCAGTGAACTGACCCACTCATTATTTTTAATTAAGAAAAAAAAGTTTTTGAACTGACCCACTGGTTCTTTTTAATAAAAATTAAAATAAAAAATCGTTGAACTTACCAACTGGCTGCTTAGTTAGTTAGCTAGCTTCAGTTGTTGTCAATCACCACAGTGTGAAAAAGGGACTATGTTTCCGTTCACGTATTTTTTATTTTTTTATTTTTTTGAAGGGTGTGTGTGTGTGTTATTTTAACAATGTCTCTGTGCATTAATCACTTATTTGTTTGTTCTTTCATTCACTCTTTCGTTCACAACAATGGTTCGCTAGTTTATTGCCGCTGGTTTTCACGCAAATATAAGATTATGTTTTATATTTTTGTGCTCCACTCACACATTGTATTGAGTCTGTCATTTTTTGTTCGTTTGTGGTGTGGGGTTTGTTTTTCTTGAGTGTGTTTTTTTTCGATTTTGTTTGTCTGTCCGTCCAGCTATGTCTTGGGAACCGCTTGACAGATTCGCTTCAAATTTTGTGCGTGGGTGTATCATGGTACATATAGATGGTCCCATAGAAAAATTGTGACCTGCTGACCTTGGCCTTGATGTTTGACCTTGAAAACCGACCTTTCTTCTTGTGGTATATAGTAATTCCAAATATTGGGTACCGATCAAGGGTGCTGACCTTGTCTGGCCTAATGTCAGGAACTGCTATGGACATTTTTTTTTTTTACATCGTTGGACTCAAACTTGGTATGTAGATGCATTGGCTTATGATAATTCCAAACATTAGGTTTCGATGAATGTCAAGTCAAAGTCAAGGTCAAAGACATAAAATTGTCTTGGGCTGTATCTCCAGAATCGCTGGACAGAATTGCTTCAACTTTTGTGTGGTGGTGTATCATGGTACTCAGATGGTCAGGCGGAAATATTGTGACCCTGGTGACTTTGATCTTGAAGTTTGACCTTAAAAACCGAAATTTCTTCTTGTGGCTATATTTGGTGTTCAAACTTGGTATGTAGGTGCATTCGCTTATGGCAATGCTACATATTGGGAGCCGATCAAGGTCAAGGTCAATGTAACGGACATAAACTGATGAATTCTTTTCTTGTGGCCATTTCTTTGACATCGTTGGACTTACATTGTTAAAAATTGGCACGTAGGTGCATTATCTTATGGTAATTCCAAATATTTGGTACCAATCAAGGTGAAGGTCAAGGATGTAGATCTTGTCTAGTCTGTATCTCAGGAACTGCAGTGACCATATTTTTGACATCGTTGGACTAACAATCTTCAAACCTGGTATGTAGGTACTATAGGTCCTTTGTCTTAAGGTAGTTCCAAATATTTGGTACCAATCAATGTCAAGGTCAAGGTCAAAGACGTACAAATTGTCCTGAACCTCTGGACAGAATCAAGTTTAAAATTGTGTGTGTGGTGTGGGAGTGTATCATGGTAGGAGATGGGGGTGGGGGTGGGGGGTGGAACACATGTCTGCCGCCCGGCGACGCTCTTGTTCACGCGTGTGTGTGTGCGTGTGTGCGTGCGCGTGCGTGCGTGTGGTGGCCTATAAGTATGCAAGTGTGCACTCCATTAAATGTGATTCAGGGGAATAGAATGTGTAGCACACTATTTGTGTGCCTTGACCAAAACCGAAACTATACGTCGCGTGAGATTTCTCGCGAAGCCTATTTTCACCAACAAGCCCGAGTAAAAATAAACACATCGCATTTATTGCAAGACATTCACTGTGGTATCCAGAAATATGTAAGCAGCTTCTTTCCCTGAAAAACGGGAATTTCCAAAACGACTTTAGAATTATGACTGTCAGGGTTTCTGATTTTTGAAGGCGACCTCTTAAGAACCAGCTCAATTATTTTTTTTACTGCACTACAAAAAAACAAAAAAACGCTTCAACCACAATGACTGAGGTGGTGTAGAGTGGCACAGTGGTATTGCGTTCGCTTCGTGTCAAGTAAACCCGAGTTCAAACCTGGGTACAAGGGATTTTTTCTTCTCATTCTGCACTAGGCCTTAACAGTCTGAACGTTGAGTCTTTCGGATGAGACGATAAACCGAGGTCCCGTGTGCCCATGCACTTAGCATACGTTAAATCCAGTGGCAACGAAAAAGTTGTCATTTGGTCAAAATTTCTGCCCCCCCATCAGTGACAATAATCGCATGCCAAAAAAACCCAAAATGGTGGCGCGCTTCTGGCTGCAAACCCTTTATTTTGAAGAAATACTTACGGATGGATTTTACATTCTTCTATCCTCACGTTCATTTATCAGTTGACTATTCCTTGAACCCTCCCCCTCCCTTTCTTTTTCATTGATGCACACACTACCATTGAGAGACTCATGAATATGCGTTAGCCTAGCAACTGACCAAAACCGTTAGGTAGGCTTAGTGATGCGACTCTCTTTGTGCTGTGGTGTTGAGCTATGGAAGCAGGGTCAGTCCCTGTAGGCCTAGGCCTAGTACAAAGGTTAGCAGACGGACACAATCAGTTCATTCCCAGAGGGTCTCTCTCTCTCGCTACGCGATGACCCGATGCAATGGTGGCAGTTGCATCGAAGTCTTGCTGTGTGGCAGCCAGCGAGAGGAGCGACGCCGGATCTCCTCCCTCACCATGGGAGTTGAATGACTTGCGGACGGGATGGATCGATGGGCAGCAACTTGGATTGTCTCTGCAGTATGCCGATGCCCAGTGGACGTTACGGGCGGGAGAACTTGGGCAGCTACCGCCTGTCTACTGGGGGTATTCACATCCGCCTGCAGAGAGGGCTCGACTTGGCTGCGTGTCTACCAGCCCGCCCGCAACGACATCGACTCCCCGGTATGGAGCAGGTCGCCCTGTGGTCCTGACGACGGCCTTAGGAGGAAGAAGACCATCTACAGCAGGAGCTATCTTTGACGCCAACGCCAACGGCAGCGACAAACTTCATCAGATGCTTGCATCTATGCACCAAAATTCAACGATGCTAACATCAGCATCACGCAACAGTTCCAGACTCGGATCCCCGTCCGAGATGTTCCCGCAACCGACAGCGTTATCCGCGATTCCAGGGTGCGCAATGTGTTCCGTGTCATCAAAAGACGACGTATGCCACGTCACGAACTCCACCTTTCATCATTCAACGGCCCCCATCATCATCATCATCCAACGAGAAGACTACCCAGCCTTCATGCAGAACGTCCATAAGGACCTACGGTCAATTGGACGCAAATCTCACCCTCTCAACAATCAGTTGACAGTGAAAGATGAATATAAGCCAAGTTGGTTCTTTTCAGTTTTATTCACACAACCGTAGGCTGAGACAGAGCCTACCCTACTCTCTTTGTGTTCATAACTCTCTATCTCAAAAGTCGAAGTCTGGTTTCTTTCAGTTTCATGACAACATTAGGATCACAAATACTTTGGAAGACGAATCTCATCTGCTTACAGAACTAAACCGTCATTTTCAGCACTTTACTGTGTTGAACTTCTTTTTTGTTCTTGTCTGAGCGGTCGATGACGAACGTATTTCATGACACGTTCATATTTTATATAACTTTTTTTCTTCTTCTTTTCTAAAGTAGCCAACTGCATCACCTTGAAGATATTTTGAAAAGACATAGGGGAAGACGGGGTAAAAAGCGCATGAGCGGGTAAGAAGCCCACCCCAATTATCTCATGAAATGAAGCAAATTTCAGTCTCATTTTGCCCATGAGACGAGCGTTAATGTCTAGCATTCGTCTCATGGGCAAATTTGACTGACATTTTCTTTATTTCATGAGATAATTGGGGTGGGCTTCTTACCCGCCTATGCGCTTTTTACCCCGTCTTCCCCTACATGTTCATACACATTTGAAGTGCAATACACTCTTCTACATAATGTTAACACTGTTTGGCCTCCTTTCAGTTGATATTTATCAACTGAATTTTCTTGTATCCTCTCTTAAGGGGTACGCTCACTCTCTGCCGGTTTACAGATTTAAGGGTTATTTTCATGCACAGTTTCAAATTTTAAAGTGTTCGACAAAAACATGAGAAACTTACCCCACTCACAACATGCACCTAATAAGGCACATGTTTGAAAGCTTTAACCCTTTCACCGCCAAAGTCGCACCACAGTGATTTAACACCTATGTTGCTAAAGCCGGCGACAGACTATGTGACTGCCTCATGTGACTCGATCAGGTCGTGACGTTTCACCTCATTTGCATACCATCCTTCTCGATCGGTCTGACCCAGGCTCAGTCGGCCCCAGTCAGGTGACAGGGCCGAATAGGGCGGGTTATAAATCGAGCTGATCGAGTCAGATGGCTTGTGACCTCTTCTATGCGGGAAACAAATTTTGATATACGTCACGACCTGATTGAGTCATATGAGGCAGGCGGCATAGTCTGTCGCCCGCTTAAAAGGCATCAAATCGGGGTCTGTTATCCAAATCGGGTCGAGAGGACGTTAAACACCAAATTCCTCCTCTGTTATCCAAAGACATACCCTATTGTCTTGGTTTGGGGAAATAAGGATAGACCTTGTTTATATATGCCATGGAAGAATCCACAATACTGCAGATGGATTTTGTTCTCTATCCAGGTAAATCTAATGGAAATGTTTGGTTGAAATATGGTTGACGGTGAAAGGTTTAAGAGCCAAGTTGATCAAAAGAATATTGCATGCATGAAACATTCTATTGGATCCTGACAAAAGGGTCTGCCAATGAGCAATATCAGTGCTCTCAATGATTAGGGCTTTCTGCACGATCTGTCGAATATTAGAACTCCAGCTTGTGGCAGGAGCCTATGTAGGTCAAGTAGACCAAAGATTCTAAAAGGGCAAGATGGACTACTTAAGAGTTACAGCGAACCGGGCTGATAGAGTTATCGTTAGTGGGGTAGTCATACACCATTCACAGTGGCGGCTATCCAAAAACTCAGACTGGAATTTGAACGGAGAATTCAACTGGCCAATCGACGTGTACATGTGTCACGTTTAAAAGGGACATAACCAGTGTTTCTGTCCTCACTACTCATATAGGGAAAAGAGACCGGATGCTTGTCTTCCCCTATACAGTCTTTGAGTAGACGAATGAAATACGAGCAACATTCTTAACTTACTGAAAAGTAACCACTGTGTTAATTAATGAACGCACATATAATCATTTTAATGCGTCATTTCACCCCCTACTTGAGATTTTAAAGGGTAAACTGATGTCACATGTGGTTTGAGATTGAGTGACGTACGTCCACATAAGACGAGAGAGAGAATACGAATACGAACTTTTTTAATGAGGGAAATTGGATAAGCTGAGACAGCTTTTTTACACCATGCCCTCAGGCAAAACATGACAATGAAAAAAATAATAAATAAAAACATTCATAAACATGCAAAAAAAGTGGCAGCAAAAACATTTCATTATTTACATTCAAAAATTAAAGAACAATTCTCTCTCTCTCTCTCTCTCTCTCTCTCTCTCTCTCTCTCTCTCTCTCTCTCGCACGCACACACACACACACACACACACACACACACACACACACACACACACACACACACACACACACACACACACACACACACACACACACACACACACGCACGCACGCACGCACGCACACGCACGCACACGCACACGCACACACACACACACACACACACACACACACACACACACACACCACATTCATCACACCCACCCTCATATGCGCACACATACACGCTTACACCCATATACACGAGCACACCCGTACACACATATCATGCATGGCATGTAGATTGCTGCAAAATTCATAAGGAAATGCAGAATTGTATATATCTAGCATTAGTTAAAAAAATAAACACAAATATGCCTACAGGAATTATAGTTGATCAATCAAATATGTATGATATGCCCTTCTAAAGGATAATAAGCTGGGATTCGTTTTTAGATGGACAGGCATATCATTCCATAGCTTGGCACCTGAATAAATAAGAGATGTCATGAATAAGTTTGTTCTTGGTTTTGGAATGTGAACAATTTTCTTGCCACGAATATTGTTGATGGGGAACATATTAAGCAGATAAGCTGCCGTGTTAAATCATTCATTATTCTATACATAAGCACGGCTTTGTTATATTGACACTTAAGATGTATTGGGGGTATATCTAATTTCTTATAATCACTAGGAAGGAGGGACGATGGTTTAAGAAGAATGAGAGAGAGAGAGAGAGAGAGAGAGAGAGAGAGAGAGAGAGAGAGAGAGAGAGAGAGAGAGAGAGAGAGAGAGAGAGAGAGAGAGAGAGAGAGAGAGAGAGAGAGAGAGAGAGAGAGAGAGAGAGAGAACAAAAATGCTCAGTCTTGAGAAAATGAAGGCTTTATAGATGTTACACGCGCGCGCTCGCGCACACATAACAATAATAATAATTAACATTTATAGAGCGCCCTTTCATGAGCTCACGGCGCTTCACAATTATTTAAATAAATTGTGCAGTCTTCGTGGGACCCCAGCTCAGCCTGCAGATCCTCCTGGAATGCCACTCTGTCGATGGCCCGGATGTTCCGGATGTTGCGGCGGACAGGAATAGCATTCCATGCTGAAGACAGCAACAACACAGGAGTGATCTGACTCCAGACCACAGTTCACCTCCGTTGACTGGAGGACTCCGTCACTGGGTCTGTCAATAACCAGATCCAGGGTATGCATGTCCACGCTTGTGGGTTGATCCCTCTACAGTCTGACGAAGATATATACATGTGGAGGAGTTGAAGAATTCCACAGCACTACGATTATTGGAGGAGTCCACATGAAAATTGAAGTCACCCAAGCCACAAAGGTTGCCGGCATGGAGTGTGTTGCAGTGGTCTAAAAGTTCAGGAAACTGATCAAAGAACACAGACTCAGTTAACTTGTTTGATTTCGTTGGCGGCGGACGATATACACACACAAGTGGAGCACTTGATGCTGAGACGTCCGACTATATGTATACACACACACACACACACACACACACACACACACACACACACACACATATGTATATATTCACACACACGTTTTCAGAAACCACTCTATAGGAGCACATGATGAAATCGAACGTAATCCTATTTTATGTACTCATCTTTAACACATTTTGAACATACAACAAAGAACCCCCCCAAAAAAATTGAAAGGGGCTTTTTCTTATTTTATTGCCCTCTATAGATATATCCTCTCTCTCTCTCTCTCTCTCTCTCTCTCTCTCTCTCTCTCTCTCTCTCTCTCTCTCTCTCGACGACGACGAAAATGGTGTTTTACGTCCTCTTGGTCTGAATCAGACACATATGGGACATTTGTAAATACAAATATGGTGGGAACAATACTGGAGGCAATGTCCGGAGGCAGTACGAAACCAGTTAAGTCCCGATTTAAAAAAATTAATACTGTATTAGTTCTATCACATGATAAAACAGTCCTTGACTCTCTCTCTCTCTCTATGTTTGTTGTTGGGGGTTTTAGGGGGTGGGGAGGGTCTTTTCTTTCACACACACATGCACGACCTCTCTCTGCCTCTGTCTCTGCCCCCCCCCCCCCCCCCTCTCTCTCTCTCTCTCTCTCTCTCTTTTCACACACTCTCACTCACTCCCCACCCCCCTCGGTTCTTCCCTCCTCTCTTCTATCATATAATATTTATCTCCCCCCCCCCCCCCCCCCTCTTTGTTAGCACTGTTTCTATTTTTAAACTGCTTGTTTTTCCATGAGGCGAAATACAGTCACTTCCGTTCTCCAAAACTCTCGCGAGAAACAGATTAATACGTTTCATTCTGACACAAAAGTTTACCACAAGAACCGAGCGTGACATCATCAAGACGAGATTTGCCGAACAAGTGATTGAAACAATGTCAACACAAACTGGGATGACGACTACATAACCGCCAATTTTTTTACCTTCGGCAATTTACTGGTAAATGTGCTTTGGATTCTCTCATTTCAATATGTTTTTTGTTAGTGTTAGTCTGCTTCTGTGTATCGTCTGCTTGGAAGCAAAAACAGGAAGTTGCCCTCAGCATGACAGATTTTGGGGTTGCAGCTGACTGAGTGACTGCATTCATTGTTTGCTGTGGCCCAAATCCTAAATGTCAGTAACCTGTTGAAGGGATGAAAAAGAAACTGCGCGTTTTATTGAAAATACAACAGCAGTTTCTTGTAAAAATTCTTACATCATGTCGTTCTGTTATCATCATGCAATATGCATTTTGATTCCCAGCCAGTTAGGATGTGAGAATCAGAATGCACTCTGTGACTGTTCATGATTCTAGGTCTAGGCCTATGCCCTGCTTTTTTTTAAGAATCTGACAAAATATTTTTCCTGGTTCAACATCAAGGAGTGTCTTTACTTTTGTACAATGTACATTACATTGCATGCATACATGTGTCTGGTATTTGGTAATCTGTTTGTGTTACTGTTATCAATGACACAAGTAAATTTATTGATAAACATTGTAACTTCATCAGTTCATGCTATGAAAAGTTATAGAGTAAAACTCACTTAAGGTTGATGACTACTTCTGTTTGCGCATGTTTCTGCGCATCTCATGGAGCAGTATGCTTACTGTATGTCGCAATTTTTATTTGTAAAAATAATCTTTTAAAAAAAAAGATACTACAGCTCAACAAATATACTACTTTTATGCTCAAGTTAATATATACACACGCCCACAAAAATAAAACAAACAAGTTGCTTGTAGTCGGATATTTCGTGCTGTTTGCGACAGCACTTCACCAAGGATGACGTCAAATAAACCGGTAAAGGTAAAGATGTGCCACCCCCCCTGCATTTCTCGGTTAATTTCATTTTTCTGTTTTTGCCTTTCTTACCAAACATAAAGCTGTATTTTATGAAGCTTTTCAGCTAATTATCTTTTTGGAATACTAACCCTAACCCTAACCCTTCCCCTACCGCCCCCACCCCCTCTATAACTTAGTATAAGACGGAAAAACGCAATGAACCACGACTGACAAATGCTGCGGTGTACTGCGGGGGGGGGGTCCTATTAGATAATGGCCTTTATGATTTATCATGACTGCAATTAATTATTGAACAAAGATAATTAGCTGAAAATGTTCATAAAATACAGCTTCATGTTTGGTAAGAAAGGCAAAAACGAAAAAATGGAATTAACCGAGAAATGTAGGGGGGGGTGGCACATCTTGACCTATACCTAAACTTCTTCAATGGCACAATAGACAAAGACGTAAACAAAATGACGTCATGCAAGGCCTCAGTGACCTACTTGGGGCCTATGAATGATCTTTCTTTAGTGAGCACTCTGTTGATTTTAGATGGTGGTGGGGTAAGTATTTTCTCTTTATTTCAAAGCAAGCAGGGGACATGCCTTGATTGTTTGTTTTATATGAAAAGAAGATATTAAAGTTTAAACATTATTTCTGCAAAAGTTTCGGACAATTGTCATTACTTGTAAGGGACTTGTGATGATTTCAGTCTCTGATAATGGTCAAAATCTTGATTTTAGATGGGTGGGGTGGGGTTAGTATTTCGTCTTTATTTCAAAAAGGAACATGGCGTCAAACCTTTATTGTTTGTTTTATATGAAAAGGAGATCTATATTAAAAATTATTCCTGCAAAGTTTCAGCAAATTGACAATAGTTTTTCAGGACTAATTATGAGTTTTTGTCAGTTACGGGGGTCAAAAATGAAATTTTTGTTAACATTAAAACCTGTATTTTTCCCAAAATGTTAATGTTCAATAAATTTTATATTTAATGAATTTCACGAGGACTTCCTTTTGCTCTATTCTGAATGAATGACATTTTGAAATATTTACTTTTATATCATTTTACTCTGCAAGTAGCTATTTTGATCATTTTCAGTACTCATAAATCTAAAAATCTCACGCTCATTTCAAAATTCCTTCTTCCTCAAAACCATCCGAGACTGGAACTCCCTGACCCCAGGAATTATCCAGTCCCCAATACTCAGCTCCTTCATCTCGAGGGTGCTGAAGCTGTCTGCATAAGCGCACACCGACCCCCCGCCTCCCCCCTCTACTCCCCTCTCCCACTCCTCCCACCGCTTCTCCTCTCTCTTTTTTTGTTTTTTGATTTCTTCTTCCTCGTGTGGGGGTCATGTGTTCTCGGACTAGCTGGGGGTGCCTAATGGCCCTACATGCTCTCTTATCTGTCTAGACTCTTTTTTTCTTCTCTTTTTTCCTGCGCAGCGATTTTTCTTTGAACCCCAATATATGTCAGTTATTGCCGGTTACGGCAGGTGGACATTATTGGCAGAAGATTCAAGAAGAAGAAAATGAGCATGGCGACACCTACTTATTTTTGTATTTTTTACATTGTCAGACTGTTTGCTTTCTAAAAAATATTATTTCAGCAAATCCTCAATACTTTCATTTTGAAGTAGTCATCAACCTTGTCAAACTCAAAATTGAAGGACTGAAATTTTATTTTGAGGTAGCCAATATTTTGAGTCAAAAAGGCTTTTCAACATGTAGATCATATATTACTGGGACCCAAAAATTATTGTGAGTTATCCAGTGATTTTGAGTTAATCCGTTTTTGGGATCAATTCTCCATTGTAATTTAGTTATTTACCTAATGCGTCCATGCACACAAGTGCAGACACTAAGACTAGTCGCATGTACGCACACATACTCACACATACACACATGTGCACACACAGTGACAGACACTTTATGAAACACACAATGACACCTCTTTCTCATTCTCTCTCTCCCTCTCTATCTCTCTCTCTCTCTCTCTCTCTCTCTCTCTCTCTCTCTCTCTCTCTCTCTCTCTCTCTCTCTCTCTCTCTCTCTCTCTCTCTCTCATACACACACACACACACACACAGTGTAGTGGCCAGACTTTCCATATCAGAGACAGCGTGGGGTGTAAGAGCACCAACGTCGTCTATATCTCATCGACTGCCCGATGCAGAGCAGTCCAATATGTGGGTGAGACAGGCCAAACTGTACAACGCCGGTTTCACGCACACCGGTCGAGCATAAGGAACAGTTCTTCTACTAGCGCGCCCACCTCCCAAACCAGCGACAGACGTGTGGAGACACTGGTCGCCAAGCGCTTCAGCAAGACTGACCACAGTGTGGAGGACCGGAGGGTGACAGTTATCGAACAGATCAAACAAGAGGGGACTACAGCAGTCACAGTCTGACGCCGACATGAACGTTTCTGGCGACACAAGCTCAAAGCGAACTATCCAAATGGGCTGAACGTGTGGGACTAGTGGAGATGGAGAGCTGTTCTGGCGGGGGTAGAGCGGTTGGATGCACCCGTCCCTGTTCCTCCTGGGGCCCTGATGGTGGATACTTGGTACCATGGTGGTGACTCAATGCCCCTGAAATAGTGTCCCTGTTCCTCCTGGGGCCCTGATGGTGGGGACTTGGTACCATGGTGGTGACTCAATGCCCCTGAAATAGTGTCCCTGTTCCTCCTGGGGCCCTGATGGTGGGGACTTGGTACCATGGTGGTGACTGAATGCCCCTGATATAGTGTCTGGTCATTTTTGGTGGGGATATGTGAGGGCATCCCTGTGATAACTTGGTGCCCTTGGGAGGGCCATCTGATACCTTTGTGGTGGTTGTGCCAGCCTGGGTGCACCCATGGGTGCGTCCTCACGCAAGCACATATACACTTTCATTTGCAGGCTTGTCCATACACCCGCTCTATCTACGGTAGCCGGATTGGTCTTGCCTCGATACTGCGAAAGGTCTGTGGTCCCCCTCTGCATGCAACATGTGTGACCTTACTGTCACACATGTCCCCTACTCCTTTGCATGCATCATGTGGGGCCAGAGTAACGGTCGTGCATAACACACTCTGCATGCATCATGGGGGCCCGGATGTCTCTGGCTAGACTAGGGCATTAAGCGGTCGTGTATGACTTTTAACTTGTCTTTCCCTTTATCACATGTCTGTCTCCCCCTACCCCTGCCCTCCCTTCCCCCTTTTTGTGTTTTGTTTTGAATCTCATAAACATCCATCTGCACAGCAAACGGTGTATCTAAAAATACTTATGTTTTCCCTGACTGTTTTGGTATCTATCTTCTCCCCATAGTATCTCATCAGTTAACTTTCTACAGTATCTTTGCTGTTCTTATTTTCTTACTTTTGTCGTACTACAGGTCTTATAAGGGAGGGGTCTTAAGGGAGGTAATTTTATACTTACAAAGAAGGGCCATGTCTGAGAGAAGTAGGTCTTATGTGGGAGGGAGTCTTATAATGAGAGGTCTTATAAGGGAGGTTCCACTGTACCCCCTAAAGTGCAACAGAATCTTCAACGTGATGAAGTTGGCTGCCTATGGCGAAGAAGAAGAAGAAGAAGGGGACCTCAGTTTTTGTCATGAATACAGTGGAACCTCCCTTTAAGACCTCCCATTATAAGACTCCCTCCCACATAAGACCTACTTCTCTGAAACATTCACTTCTTTGTAAGTATTAAAATTACCTCCCTTTTTAAGGTCTTATAAGGGAGATTCCACTGTATTTGAAAGTTTTAGTGCTTAGATCATATTTTAGTGCTTACGAAAAGGGAACATGTTACATTAGAGCTACCTTACTTTTCCCTGAGCCTTACAAATAAGCACTGTCTGGCCACAGGCAAACAATAAGTTTTGTGCAAGACAGAAAGAAAGCACAGATGAGATGTTGAGTCAGTTGTATCACTGTGCTTCACCTAAAACTTGTTATTTGTACTGCCCCATCAAGGGTTGAAGTGTCTGTTGAGTATTGTCTTTAGGAGCATTTTCACACTTGTATTGTAAAGCAAATGTAAATTTATGCGCTCAACCTCCCCTTCATTTCTTTGCCCCTTCCCCGCAACCATCATGACCTTTAAAACTATAGAGCTCTATGATACAGTGGAACCTCCCTTATAAGACCTTCAAAAATCGTCCAAAATGAGGTCTTATCAGGGAGGGGTCTTATAAGAGAGGTAATTTTAATACTTACAAAAAAGGGCAGTGTCTCAGAGAAGTAGGTCTTATATGGGAGGGAGTCTTATAAGGGAGGTTCCACTGTATAGTAAAATTGTGTTATAAAAAATATTTAAACATTTTCCTTTTTGTACACATTTCAATTTCAGTGTATATGTGTGGAACGTAGTACCATATTTTTAAGACTATAAAGCGATACTGTTTTCCAAGGTTGAGTCCCCTGCACCTTATGATATGATCATCATCATATAGTAAAAAAGCTAATAGTAGTACAGTACTTAAGAAACATGAGTTTTGCCTTAAACTCCGCCGTTTTTCGACCGATTCGCTTAAATTTCTGTGAAAATGGCAACGGCAACCGAGTTATTGTTCATTTGCCCCATGTATAACGCGCATCCGCCGGCCTCTTCGGCGTCCGTATCTGGCGTTTCTTGTACGATTGCCTTGGAAATTTGGCATCTTGACCACCGTGGACTATAAAAATATCAAACTAAAAGTATGAATCATATTATTTACATTAATAATAGTAACTCTGATGCAAAACGGGATCATTCATCCGCCTCAACCGAATCGTCTCAAATCTGCTGTCAGGCTTCTGTCACCCCCTTTTTCCTTTAAGCAATTTTGAGGAAAATAGGAGAGCGCGTCACTCTCAGAGCAGCGCCAATTGTCTGTGGGGCTGACTAAGATGGACATTTCTTAAGAAAGCGCTTCAAATTTGCTGTACTCAGCGTTACCAGTAAATGGCGTTACCGTTTCTAGGTGTTACCGTTACTAGGGAGAGTGCATCACTCAGAGCATTCGCCAATGCGAATCATTGGCTTATAACTCCACCGTTTGTTAACGAATCGCTTCAAACAAAGCTGTACTCAGTAGTTACCAGTACTTGGATTAGTTGTACTAGGCGTGTGTTACTAGGCGTTACTGGTACTCGGCGTTGCGCTGGTCATATCTAAAAAGCCAACTTAACGTTGTGCATTGTCTGTGGGTCTGAAACACGTACGTTGGGCCTTATAACTCACGTTAGATGTTTATGAATCACTTCAAATTTGCTGTGATAATAACGGGGCGATGGCAACTGTAAACAGGCCGTGTCATTTGCGCGGTTCGGATTATGCGCGAAACGCGTATCCGCCGGCCTCTCGGCGCCCGTATCTCCGGTGTTTCTGGACCGATTGCCTTCGAATTTGGCAGGAAAATCACCGGGGACGGTGACTATCCGTGTGCCAACCCGGAAGCGAATCGGTTCAGAAACGTGCGCGCTATACGACTCCGCCGTTTCTTACATGAATAACTTCAGGCCTTTGCTGTACTCAGCGTTACCAGTAAAATAGCGTTACCGTTACTAGGCGTTACCGTTACTAGGATGTTACCTTACTAGGCGTTATGGGTACTCGGCGTTGTGCTAGTAATAGTAATAATACTAATAGTAGTACAGTACTTAAGAAAATGAGTTTTGTGTAAAATTTGGGGGGTGCACCTTATAGTCGGACAAATACAGTAACTAGTTATTGTTCATTCACCCCATGTATAAGTCATAAGTTTCTTTATTGTCCATTGGCATTGTACAACGCTCATGGAAACTTGACATACTTTTCCACCGTGTAAAATAAAAATATTAAATAAAAGTATGAAACATAAATTTACATTAACAAATATGTAACTCTCATTCGACACCCGATCATTCATCCGCTCTCCGCTGTCTCCGGTTCCTTTTCTCATTTCCCCCCTTTTTCTTTTAAATTATTTTTAGGTAGGCTTTTTCCCGCTCTCTTTCATCCTATTGTCTGTGTGGCTGACTAAGATGGACATTTCCAAGAGCCTTAAGTGTTGTTATTTGATACAAAAATGTCTGGGTTTCTGTGTGACCTAGTGTTTGGTGTACTGACGCATTCATGTATGCAATCATTGGCTCACTCGTGTTAACGAAGTTATCACGAAGTGAGTGTAGTAATTAGTATGATAGTTGTTCGGTTGTGTGTGTGTGTGTGTGTTGCATCTGTGGTCCAATCTCCAAATTTTAACGTTGACATTTTCTCGGGAAATAGGTGTACGTTGTTTCAAACTTTGCATACACATAGATGTTTATGCAAGCTTTCAAACAATAATGATTTGAATAATTAAATATGTAAAGCAACACTGTAAACAGATAACAAACAGATAACATTTTAGATTAGTGGGTTAGAGAGTATTCAATCTACAGGCAACATGAGTTAACCCTTTCACCGCCAGCCATTTTTCAGCCAAAAAATACTATTGCACTTACCTTGGTAGAGAAGAAAAC
Source organism: Phymorhynchus buccinoides (assembly GCA_017654935.2). Classification (NCBI taxonomy): domain Eukaryota; kingdom Metazoa; phylum Mollusca; class Gastropoda; order Neogastropoda; family Raphitomidae; genus Phymorhynchus; species Phymorhynchus buccinoides. The sequence continues at coordinate 68,813,686 of CM065680.1, forward strand.
AAATCTGCAATATTACGAATTCTCTGTGACATGTATAACATTAGGCCTATCCTTACCTTCCAAAATTACGAAAATAAGGTCTTCAGATAACAGGCCCTGATTTGATGCCTTTTAGTGACATGGGTATTAAACCATTGTGGTGCAAAAATGCGACATTGGCGGTGTCTGTCTCTCATGCCAATGGTTCCGGGTTCGATTCTCGGCAAAGGCATTTTTAATAGTTATATCCATTAACGATAGTTTCATTTGTACTTTAAGCACCCCCTTCATGTTTACGACCCTCCATCTCAAAGTCATTATTTTTTGCAGCAACTGAGTGAACCTTGAAGGCTTTGCCTCTTGTTTTAAACAAAGACTACTATTTTGAAAGTGACTAAGCGACAAGAGAGAGATCTATTACTTTAGTTTGATGCTGATTTCAGCTTTAGGTTTACAGATTTTCTTCTTTCACCAAATCACAACAATGTGCAAGCGGAAGGCTTAATATTAACTATGCAATGCATTTTACTACACAGCTGTTTCTGTTTCTAAGACTAGACAGAAGACTTTGACTAATATGAAAAGAAAACATTAACAGCTGTCTCAATTGTTTACCTAGTAGAAAATTAAAATAATACGTCTGACCTACTTTGCTGTTGTAAAACTAGACAACGAACAACTAGACAAAGAATAGATTTTTACGTTGTTGCTGCAACCTTATCATAATGACTTGCACACTTGCTGAGATTGGGTGTGCTTTCAGTTTCACAGTGATCTACATTATTCAGTGATTACTAGATGCAATTTTTTAAATTGTTTTTTTTTCTTCTAAATTTGACTTTATTTTTTATATTTATTTCTGATCTGTATATATCATTTAAAAAATTTTTTATTCAGGCTAAAAACAAGAGAAATTATGTAGGTATTATTAATATTTTCAAGTGTGATTTTCATTTCAGATAAAATAATTTTTATCATTAATAGTACTACAGACTTGTTTTAATTTTCTTCTTGAAAGAAGGTATGTGTGTGTGTGTATGTGTGTGTGTGTGTGCTAAAATTGAACATTTCAATAAGTTGACGCTTGCCTTTTCTTTAACCATCAGAAAGAAGTAAACTACCAGTATGCATGTTTCTAAGTTGCATAGAGGAAAACTAAAAAGAGAAAAGTATAACTGTACAATTATGTATGTATTATTTACTGTTACATATTAAACTTTAGTCTAATAAATAAAAATTCAAGCATGTTACCAACAGTTCAGAAAAAGAAAAATCCATTCCATTTTCATGATTCAAGGAAACATCATCAGTACTTTTCAAGTTGTATGCTCTCTCAGCGCACTGATGAAAATGTTTTGATGTCTTCTTGAATCGTTTCTTAATTGGTGTCTTGCCTGCTGTCTGTTGATGCTTTTACAGTGTTCGTCTTTTCTGGTCTATCCTGGCAGCCCAGGAATCGTTTCTTAATTGGTGTCTTGCCTGCTTTCTGTTGATGCTTTTACAGTGTTGGTCTTTTCTGGTCTATCCTGGCAGCCCAGGAATCGTTTCTTAATTGGTGTCTTGCCTGCTTTCTGTTGATGCTTTTACAGTGTTCGTCTTTTCTGGTCTATCCTGGCAGCCCAGGAATTGTTTCTTAATTGGTGTCTTGCCTGCTTTCTGTTGATGCTTTTACAGTGTTTGTCTTTTCTGGTCTATCCTGGCAGCCCAGGAATCGTTTCTTAATTGGTGTCTTGCCTGCTTTCTGTTGATGCTTTTACAGTGTTTGTCTTTTCTGGTCTATCCTGGCAGCCCAGGAATCGTTTCTTAATTGGTGTCTTGCCTGCTTTCTGTTGATGCTTTTACAGTGTTTGTCTTTTCTGGTCTATCCTGGCAGCCCAGGAATCGTTTCTTAATTGGTGTCTTGCCTGCTTTCTGTTGATGCTTTTACAGTGTTTGTCTTTTCTGGTCTATCCTGGCAGCCCAGGAATCGTTTCTTAATTGGTGTCTTGCCTGCTTTCTGTTGATGCTTTTACAGTGTTGGTCTTTTCTGGTCTATCCTGGCAGCCCAGGAATCGTTTCTTAATTGGTGTCTTGCCTGCTTTCTGTTGATGCTTTTACAGTGTTTGTCTTTTCTGGTCTATCCTGGCAGCCCAGGAATCGTTTCTTAATTGGTGTCTTGCCTGCTTTCTGTTGATGCTTTACTTGAGTGGGCACCTGTTGTCCATTCTGCAGTGCATATTTGCTAGCCTTTTTTATGTATTTTAGCTTACTAGTATGTATTTGTTATCCTTTTTCACTGTTTTTTTATAACCTGGATCCGATAAATGAGAGTAGCATGGCTCCACGTTTCCAGCACTGTGTGGACTTATGTGCTATAGGGTATAATAATGGAAGTGTCATGTTATGAATTGTACTACATTTTTGGTTTTCAGGTTTTGTACGTTGTTAAGATTCTTGGATTTGTGTTTTGCTATGCGTGGTAGATTTTTATGTGGTGACAGTCCTGAGATAACCATAGCTGTTGACGGGACTATAACAGACTAACTAACTAACTTTTAGTTTTACAGTGTTCGTCTTTTCTGGTCTATCCTGGCAGCCCAAACACCATGTAAGAGGGCATGGATGATGAGTGTGGAAACAATGACAGACTAGCAGAACAGCACTCGCTCGCGGGATTGGAGAAGGCAGGGGGAGGGGCAGCGAACACACAGAGAAGTTATGCCGCTGCCAACGACGGCTACACCATGCAGAACACAGGCGTCAGAGGGGCCAGCGACTCCAACGGGGCGGAAGGGGAAGTGGGCTCGGAACTGTTGGAGGCCATCAACAGACTGGCCAAACAGGTCTGTTTTAACAGTTTGTCTTTTTTTTTTTTTGTAATTAAAAAAAAAAATTATTTAACAGTTTTTCCATTTTACAAATGTTTAGGAAACATACGTGCACATATACAGAATAGTAATCATTTTGATAACATGACAAAAAATGACACACTAATATTAAATGTAACGAGGACAAAAACAACAGCAACAATGGTAGTAATAGTAACTATGATATTGATGACAACAACGACAGCAACAACGAATCTGTCCTTTTATTGATTTGTCTTTTTGTATTGATTGATGGTCCGTTAACAGTTTGTCCAATCAAAGGAATGGGTTGGCATTTGGGGACCTTCCTCAATGCCAGCTGACCTCAAATACTTTTGGCCGAGAGGGTGGAGATGTATCATGGGCAAGGCATCTTCATTATAAACAAATCCTAGCCCAGCCTGCCGGAATAGCATCTGCCTCCTCTGCTATCTGGCAGTCAGGGTCGGAAACAAGTGACTGGCAATGTGGCATACACATAAAACAGTTTGTCCTTCTATTGATCAGCGGTAGCCTTTTGTATTGATTAAATGACAAGTCATTAAACTGCCAGTTGTAAAGTTGTGCTATTGATTCTCATTGTTGCTGATTAGAAGTGAAGTCCACAGATGCAGCTTGAGAGTTGAGTACTACCATACTGGAATAATTTAACTTATTACTTGTTTGTGTGTGTGTGGATGAAGTTGGTATGGTTTTGGTGCTGTTAAGTACTAATAATAATAGTACATTTATATAGCGCTTTACCTCATTTGAGCCCAAAGTGCTTTACAATCAATTATTCATCAACAAATAGACAACAAAAACAGCATTCAAGAATGACATAAACCAGCAACAATGCATATACAATTACAAAGCAACTCTCTCTCTCTCTCTCCCTCTCTCTCTCTCTCCCTCTCTCTCTCCTCTCACTCACACACACCCGCACTCGCGCGCGCACACACACGCGCACACGCACACGCACACACACACACATTTATTGACACCGACTCATTATTCATCCCCCATTCAGTAAGCCACAGCAACCGAGCCGCACGGACTGACCACATACACCAGCACACATACACAAACACCCTCACACACAACGTACGCACGCAGACAGACACACACACACGCAACATGCGTGCACACACAACCCACAAAGCCAAAGCGTGCATGCTCGCACACACACACCACAAAACACAGCACAAACCTCTTATTCAATCTTCCCTCACGTGCACACAACGATAGACAACTGATCAAATATTTAGGGTGCAGCAGGAAAAAGATGGGTTTTAAGAGAGGTTTTGAATGAGGAGACTGAGTTGGAGTGTCGGAGAGGAGAAGGCAGAGAATTCCAAAGAGATGGTGCTTGACAAGAAAAAGAATGTTGGCCAGCAGATTTGAGATGGATGGAGGGAAGGGAAAGGAGAGGAGAATCAGAAGACGAACGTAGTTGGCGAGCTGGGACATAGAGGTGAAGAAGATCAGAGAGATATGAGGGAGCTTGATCATTCAGTGACTTGAAGACAAGGAGGAAAATTTTGTAGTCAATATGTGATTGAACTGGGAGCCAATGTAGGGAATGAAGAACCGGAGTGATATGATCGTACCTAGGGGAGCAAGAAATGAGACGAGCAGCATTATTCTGGACGTTGGAGCATAGAGACGAGAGTTGATGGACAGCCAGCAAGAAGTGAGTTACAGTAGTCAAGGCGAGACAGAACAAAAGCACATACTAGAGTCTTCAGGGCATCTTGAGAGAGGAAGCGGCGGATTTAACTAATTCTTCGAAGTTCTAGATAGCAAGACTTGCAAACATTTGTTGATAAGTCTCTGTGTGCTGTGCTTTTGTGTGTGTGTGTAAAGGCACTTTAGCTTAGAACATGATTTACATCCTTTTTGTTTGTATTTTCTTTCCAGAAACGACATTTGGAAGTTATAGTACTTTGTGACCAAGGTAAGATGAATGTTTTGGAATTGTTTTCTTGCTTTCTTTTAATTGTACATGTATTGCAATGTTTCATCTTTCTTCCTTATTAATCCTCTCATCTTTCAGCCTTATTAACAACCCACCCACCCCTCTCCCTCTATTTCACACACCCTTTCCTCTCCTCCTCCCTTTCACCCTTAAATGGATTATCTTTTGATGATTCCATAATGTAACACATTGAAGTCTAATAAAATCATTATCACTTTTTGCAGTTTCCGCTTTTTTCTTCTTCTTTTTTTACTGGCAAGTTGAGAGTTTTTTGCATGTTTATCCTTTATCCTTATCACTCTGTTTATATGTGAGATGCTGCACAGACATGCCTACCATCACGGGTTATCCGTATTTGTTACGGAAATGTATTGATTTTGGCAGTGTGTTCCGAAAATACGGAAAACAGGCGCATGTTACGGGGAAAATTAAAACATCAACAACAACAAATTACGATGCCGGCTGGTGGTTTAGCGTCTGCGAGCAATACCGAAAGCTTACGAAAGTCAGCCCCGAAGTTTTCCAAGAGAGCTTTTCAACTAATCGTCTTTCACCAAGGTCGAGCCAAAATTTGATCAGTTACGCGCTTGGCAGCTTCAAGCGTCGGAGTGCGCGAATTCCATGAAGATGGATGCTGGGCGGAAGCTATGTTCCTGAAAATCATGCTCTGTTACGGATTTTGAGTGGGAGTGTTCCTGAAAAGCAAATTTGGGGGTAGGCATGCCTGGATGCATAAAAGATTGTACAAATTATAGTAGCATTGTCCGGTCATTTACTTATTTAGTGGTTTTTTCTTCATTAACTTCATTAAGATCAATCCCTAGGGCTGAAATAGTGAAGTAGCTATAAGCTACTATTCACGTGCAGTGTCTCCTCGGTTGGTTGCCTCCTGACGGCCTAACATAGATTCGCTCCCCTTGGACTGCTGGTCTCGGATTCTGCAACTTGAGCAAACCGGAGTGTAGCTGCGAATTGGGATTCGGAACGAGCGGCGTGGGAGCAACGCCACTGTATGGCCCAAAAGATAGGACAGCAACAAAAAAAAAAAAGCTACTATTCACTATTTCAGCCCTAGGGATATATGACCGTTTATCTAGTATTAGTGTAATTATCGTAATTACCCGATTGTTTTCAGTCTTTCCTTGTGCTCATAATACTTAATAATGGTTTGCTTCCCCAGTGGCTGGCTGTGAGGGTTTGGTTAATTACTGTTTGCCCACTTAAATGAATACTTAATGTTGTTGTTGTTGTTGTTGTCATACCCTGGCTAAAAGACTCCAGGGATCATCCCAACAGCCGAAGCACTTGAACACCATGGTAGAAATGCACCAGCTAGGGATGAGAACATTACGTGTGTGACCGGTTTTGATTACCCGGCCATGTGGGCAGCCACACTCCGACTTTGGGGGATAATAATACTAAGCATTTGTGTTTGTAATTTCCGGAAATGGTCGTCTATGGCGTCATATTATCTCTCCGTGTCTAGTTTTTCTTACTAAACTAAATCCCAATCTCTTTGTATGTCTGTTTTACTGTCTGTCACATACTCTCTCTCCCTCCTCCTCTCTCTCTTTTTCTTTTTCTCTCTTTTTTTTTGGGGGGGGGGGGGGGGGGGCTCACTTGTGTTAACGAATTTCCTAACTATGTTCTCATCAGTGAACTATGTTCTCATCATCATCTTACATTTCCGTAACTATGTTCTCATCAGTGTTCGGTCGTGTGTGTGTGTTGCGTCTCTGATACAAACTTTAACTTTGACTTTTTCTCAGGAACTAGAAGGCGTACATTGTTCAAACTTTGCATACACATAGATGTTTATGCAAGCTTTCAAGAAAGATTATTTGCATAATAAGATTAACCATGTAGAAGATCATATGGAATGCTAAGTATTGTTGACATCGGTGACCGTGATTACCTTGACCTTGGATTTTTGTCACATTATCTCATGAACTGCTGCGCAGAATCGCTTAAAAGTTTGTAAGGTGGTATGCCACATCAAGCTGATGTGTCCAGCAATGAAATTGTACCCTTTGACCTTGACCTTTGGATAGTGTTTGAAATTGAACAATCTGGCATTTGGATCTATCTCTCAGAACGTAAAGCAAGTACACATGCTAACCAATTTCTTTGTGTCCAGTGTCAATGTTTATATGTTTTGCAGAATATTCAAATTTAAGTTTTTCTGTTTTTGGTATGGCATTTATGTGAAAGTATACAATCTGGCATTTAGATCTAGTTCCAAAAACAGTGCGTGAACAATCTGGCATTTAGATCTATCTCCCAAAACATAAAGCGAGTACACATACTAACCAATTTATTTGTGTCTAGTGTCCCTTTTTTTAATATATGTTTTACAGAATATTCAAATTGAAGTTTTTCTGTTTTGTGTGTGGCATTTATGTGGGGGGGGGGGGGGGGGGGGGGGGGAGTATACAATTTGGCATTTAGATCTAGCTCCAAAAACACAAAGCGAGTGAGCCTTGAAGGCTTTGCCTCTTGTTTTCAATTGTTTGCTCACTTCTGCTTGAGCCTTTAGTCTCTCTCTCTCTCTCTCTCTCTCTCTCTCTCTCTCTCTCTCTCTCTCTCTCTCTCTCTCTCTCTCTCTCTCTCTCTCTCTCTCACACACACACACACACACATACACACGCATGCACAAATAACTTCAGGTACTGTTGTGTGTGCACTATTTAGTCTGAATTTTTTAAAAACATGTCCTTTGTTGTTGCAGTTCTGGAGTCTGATCCAAAAAACAACACCATTTTGGAAAAGAAAGTGCGAGCTCTTTGTCAAAGAGGCAAATTTCGTCGAGCTTTTCGGGTGGCTTCAAAATGGCTTCAGCATAGTCCAGATGTGAGTGTTTCTGTCTAATGCTTTTTACTTAATTTTGACGAAGTCTCGTCTATGTACTCACAATTTGGTGTCTGTGGTCACACCTCATTAAAAACTTTAACATAGCGATTTTTCAGAAAGTACAAATAATAGTGCAACCAAATTTGCACAATGATGTAAAATCACATTATTTCTGCAGTGACTGCTTTTATTTGAAAGTCACTTGAACAAATTGGATGTAAATCAATTGTTTAAATTTGAATTGGCAACTTGAGTTAAAGTCATCAACAGTGAACGCCTCAATAACTCATTGCGTAGAGCGTTTATCTCTTATGCGAATGTTCCGAGTTCGATTCTCGGCATGGGCACATCTTTTTTGTTTTTGTTTTGTTTGTTCTTTAGTTGTATCCATTAACAATATTTATATGCTTTCATTTAAAAAGTCACTTTAATTAGTTGGTTGGAAATAAATATTAATTCCTGAGTGCAAAAAATTTCCATTCCTCTCAGTATGCAAGCCTACACAGGTCTTGGTTTTGATAAAGACATGATGTCATGTTTGTGATGTAAAAAACAAAAAAGGAATGATGTTAAGTTAGATAGTGGGAAAAACTAGAGACATGAACAAGTTGGTGAGCGACTAGATCTAGACCGACAAAGTTGTGTATGACTGAGGGAGTCATTGCGGCATGCGCTCTTGTTTTTTGTAATGTTCGTTTTATGGCTAACACTTTGGTGATGATGCTCATTGTTGTTTAGCTTAGGTTTTACTCAACCAGTACTTTTTAACTCATTCAAGTCGTTCCAGCCATATATGTGCAGAATTAATAGATAGCTGTCAATTTGATGCATTTGCTTCAAGGGATGTAAATCTATGTGTACACCATACCTTGGTCACTTCTAAACTTGCTTCGCTCCCTTAGACCACAATTGTGCCTCTGACTTTTTTTTGTAGTGGTTTGTTGTGGGGAAACCAATTGGTGTGGAGAGTTTTTCTATTATCAAGTCTATATATTTAAAAAAAAAGTCTGATCTACCACTTCCCTATGTCTAAACCTGAAGTAAAAACCTGTAATCTTCTTTCATTTCTCCTTTTGTTTATATGCACGCTTCGTTTGTGTGTATGGCTGGAGTGATTTGTGAGGTTTTTTTAATAATTCAAAATCGTTGCGATGCGAATGAGTTAAGCTTAAATTACTCTCTGAACTAGATACCCAACAAGAATGAAAACAGTGACGTAATGTATCCTTGTATTTTGTTGTAAACTTTATGCTTTTCATCGTCTGCCTATGTTAAAATTAAATAAAAAATCTACAGCCCTGATTATATTTGAAATGGCTATATGCAAGCAAAAAGGAATTCAATCAAAGTTTAGTGTTTTGTGCCAACAGAAGAAAGTGAAAAGACCTAACAAAGTGATTTTTGTAGGGGGGGGTAAGGGAGGGGTGGTGGTCTTATTTTGCTTACATTTGTATAGTTGCCTACATTTGTATGCAGTCGCTTTATATCTACATGTAAGTGTAATTTGTAGTTTGTCTATAAGATTGCTTCATATTCTGATTTCCCCCCTTTTTTTTTCAGCATCCCGTCGCTGAAAGGGAACTGAAGAGATTGAAAACAGTATTGGAAGCTTTAGAGGGTCATGTAAGTGGTGGCATTTTATAGCACATTTGTTTAAATTCTTGCTTCTATCGGGATAGTCTTTTTTTTTCCATGTCTTTTGTATATAGTTAGGCTATCTTGTAGTTAGGCGCCCCCCTCATATTAACGACTTTCAATCTCAAGTCTGGTTCTTTTAGTTTCATGACAATGACCTAGACTGATTCTAACCCTGTCCCTTTTTTTTTTTTTTTTTTTTTTGCTGTCCCATCTTCTGGGCTGTACAGTGGTGTTGCTCCCACGCCGCTCGTTCTGAATCCCAATTCGCAGCTACACCCCGGCTTGTTCAGGTCGCAGAATCCGAGACCAGCAGTCCAAGGGGAGAGAATCTATGTTAGGCCGTCAGGAGGCAACCAACCGAGGAGACACTGCACTTCTGCTGAGTCACTTCGGTGGAGTTCAGTGGAGCCTGTTCAGGACACCACCTACTAAGCCCCCTACTGACGACACTATTCTCTTAGTCGCGGAGCCAGCGTGAGTGAGGTCCTCCTCCGAGGGCGCCACCACGACCGTCCACCGACAGCTCCCCAGAACACACTGATCCCCTTGACTTTGACCCGAACGCACCAAGGCACAGACTGGATTGGAAACCGAAACTGAGGTCACCATGAGAGCAGGGCATGCAAAGCCACAGAATTTGAGACATTTTTAAAAAAAATTTATGATTGATGGAAAATGAGGCCGATGATAACGATGATGATGATGCTATGGAGTTCCGTATCGGTCTGAGACTGCATGGCAGGGCTGTATTCTACGCTTCCTTTCATAATGATATCCCGGCGTTAACCAGGCCCGAGAACTACAGACCCTGTCCCTTTCTTGTGAATAGCAGTAAGTTACTTCTCAGTGACATTTTTCAATTGATGTCAAAATTTGGTGGGGGTGTTTAACTGCAACTTTGTCCATATTTAGATGTCAAAATTTGGTGGGGGTGTTTAACTGCAACTTTGTCCATATTTAGATTTCTTTTGGTTGTGATGACGAATTTAAAAGGAAAAAAAACCCACACAGTCAGTGTATTTGGTAGCCCAAGTTTAAGACTGAATGCAGGTGCGATTAAAAAGATATCAATAAATGTATTTCCCAAACCTTTAGCAAACATCTATGTTATGTTTACACTTTATTGTAAACGGATGTGTGTTAATTAATTCAATATTGCTAGTCATATGTGTGTCAACATTATTTTATTTTCCTGTTACATTTATATCAACAGAAAGAGAATTGTCCAAAGTTTCCATCCATAATGTTTTCTCAAAATTTTCAATTTGACACTTTAATGTTCCTTTTGTGGTGATGGTCACAAATGGTAGTACTATATGATAGCATTATAGGATTTGTGTCACCACAGATATCTCCTCAATTTTCATACCCAAAGAAAAGAAACAATAAAATAACAAACATGCCCATTCATGCAACTGTTAAGTTTTTATCTGGATCTGCAACCAAATGAATTCTTATGCCCTTTTCATATTGTGATAACTCTGTGTGGACTAAACCAGTTTTCGGATGGTGACGACGACGAAGAAACGGAACCGTCTTCAGCAGTCGCGGACCCGCCCCCGGCCTTCAAGAAAGTGGACAACATCAGCAAGAGCGTGCAGAGGAACATCGTGCGTGTGCTGCCTCCACAGCCCCTCAACAAACTGATCAAGCAGAACAATGGTCAGTCACAGTGCATAGCTAAAAATCCCCAAGTTTATGTACAAATGAAAAGGAGAATAGTTTATAATGAGGCTGTATACTGAACATTCTCTGCCCCTGTCGTGTGCAGTGAACCGTGCGTGCCACCTGCATGAAATTATCGCCCTTGCGTGTCACAAAGAAGCAGGGAACGGCCAGAGAAAACGCTTTGCCGCTGACTTGTCACTAGGTGGCATGGTCGATTCAGTATCGCCCTTTCGTGTCACCAAGAAGTACTGTATAAAGCCCCATTGCAACAATGGTTATTGAGTATTTATGTAGGCATTTATTTTTTGTTTAGTTTTTGTTTTAAGTTCATCAATATTTAATAACTATGCATTTATCTAAAGTTATGGCCTGACGAGAGAAAAAAATTTCTACATTGATTTTATTTGCTGTAATTATGTTTGATATGAGGTGCTCTAGAGTTGGGTTGTTTTTTTGTTCTTATAGTTATAGTCTGAAAAGAGTGTCTATAGAATAATCTCATAAAAAATGCAAAGAAGAACATACATTTACTATGAATTGGATATCTAACATTGCAAAAACTTTTCGTTGCTTTTCACATCTTTTTCTTTTTTGTTTCATTTTAAAAACAATTAAATGTCTACTATGTGTGTGCTAAGTCCATAGTATCTTTTTCTTCTTCTGCGTTCCCAGGCCACATGGCCATGATGGGGAAGGTATGTATGTGTCCAGTTTTCAGTTTTCATTGGTCTCCCTGCTGCGTACAGCCGACACATTCTGATTTCGGAGGAGCTCGAAGGAGAAAAATTATTTGGAAGATTTGTTGAAAAAAAGGCAGGAGAATGGGCCAATAAGTCAGAAAGATAGTAGATGATAGAAATCGAAGGGAAAAGGCAGAGTTAAAGAGTGGCAGATTAGAGGAAACTACAAGCACAAAACTTCCATAAAATGGGGAAACTATTTTTACAAGACCCCTCGGTATCCCCACGAGGAGAGACTCATGGAGGGGGCGGGATCATCCAGCTCCCCGTATGGAGGCACAAGGCATTCACCCACTGCCCCGCCATAGTATCTAATCTGCCCTTTCTTTTGTGACACTGCGATAAAGATTGTTTGTCTCTCTAGCCACAGAAGAACAGAAGCACTTGTGCTCGTTCTGCGACCTGCAGTTTGAGCGGCAGGAGGAGCTGGACACGCACTGCCAGAGCGACCTGCACAAGAAACGCCTGGCCTCCGACGAGAGCCAGGAGTGGAAGTACCGCCCTCCACCCCGCGGACAGACCGCAGAGGACTATGTGCTCTGCCACAGGTACCAGCCCCTTTTTTTTCCTTCTCAAATTTATTAACTCTTTCAATCCTGCAGACCGGTTTCAAGGCTTAATTCCTTTCAATCCTGGAGAACGGAAAACCGTTCTGGAAGAAATAACTCCTTTCAATCCGAGAGACCGGTATTCCGGGATCGTACTTTGGACTTCCCGCAATTCGCGTCATCAAAGTACGTCATTTACCCTTGACCCAGCCGCTAACGGGACTGTTTATGAATGGAATGTGATGCCAGACCCCCCTGCCGTTTACCCTTCCCTTCCCCCCACCCCCTCCTCCTTCCAGCTCCGTGGGAAAGGGGTCGTTTTGAGTGAAAACGTGTAGTAGGTGTGTGTACTGTGGGTTACTGTGCATGTGGCAGTTTTTCTTGGCAGTGAAAATGGAAGGTGGAGAAAATTCTGATCCTGACCAATTTGACAGAAGAAGAGTGAGCTTAGTTCGTGGCAGTTATTGAAGCGCACATAGGTGGTGATGATGCTAGTGGTGAGGAGTTAGATTATCAAAACTTACCTTTGTTCTACACTCGACCTAGTTTTGAGTGGATTAGGGGGAATTATGTCACACCAAAACCGAAACTAGGACGGAATTCAAACATCGATCAAGGCCTGTGTGTGTGTTAGACGTATCAATGAAAGCGCTGGACTATTTCCAGTTATATTATTCTGATGAAGTGCTCAGTTCTCTGCTAGAATATTCCAACAATAACACCTAAAAAACGCACTGAGGAGCCAGAGAAAAACAAAGGTGTAGGTGACAAGCACACCTGTGTGTTGTGCACGGCACGACACCCCAAGTACAAGCATGCACACACTGGTGTCAGCTATACTGACACCCCTTCAAAAAGTGTCAAAACTACAATGATGTGTGAAAAGTGTGTATCTGTGCTGAAAACAGCATCACAGTGACTGCTTCAAGGTGTATCACACACGTGTGACATGTGATGTGATGACTGTGACAGGGGTACATACATGCGTAGATAGAGAACATGAAAATATTATCTGTGCAAAAAAAGTGTGCAAAATAATCGTCAAAACAGACAATAAACTGTTGATGTGTTGGGGACAATTATGGTGACAATGGTGACACTTATCCGTGGAGTAATGACAAGCACAATGCATGGGGATGTACAGGAGGCATCGCTTGGTGAGTGCGTGCATGAAATATACGATTTGCTTTAAAAACACTGACCTGCATGTATGGCATGATGGTATGTTTTATATACCTGTTTTACACCTGTGTGTCATCTGTCATGTCACCATAATGTGTCAACATGGTCACAAACAGCTTCTCACATCAAATCCCTACACAACGGTATATGACATTCCTAGGTTCGTGTAATGTGGGTTACTGTCGTAAGTCTCTAAAATAAGTACCCCATTATCACATTTTTAACCCTCTATAAATCCAGGAATGAAGGGAATAGACAGATAATAGAAACATAGGAATAAGGGGAAGTAACAGTTAGTGTAAAACAAGGCATGAAAGAGTTATTATTGATTGACCTGGCATTCCCCTCCCTCTTCTTTCCCCCTTTGCCCACGTTCGCCCTATTAACACATTACAAACAGACTGATGCAACAAACAAACAAAAAGTTTGCCCATCACTACATTGCACCCAACCTTGTAAGCCCCTAAGCTACTATTTTTTTACCTACACTGTTCGTTCTAATCCAACTTTTAAAATTTATGACCAAATTTGTCAACTCTTACAAGCGCATCCGACACCTAATGCAACCAAATTTCTCCACAAGAGATAATAAAGTATTCTTGACTTGACTTGAAGTGATACTTTTCTGGGCAGATTTTACGAAACACAGCGATGTCCCTACGGAGATAAATGCACACAGGCCCACTCGGAAGCAGAGCTGGAAGAGTGGAGGGAGCGGTTCGCTTTTCGAAAACAGCAGCTGCAGCAGGCCAAGGACAAATTTCTGCACGGCAACACTTTCGTCGATCAGCTGCTAGAAAAACTCACCCACCCAGATGGACCTCAAGCTCGGGTAAGGAATGGGTAGAGATGGCTGTTCGTAGGAATGACAATACTGTGATATGTGATTGTGTTTGGGACACATACATTTAAGAATTGAAAGGTGTGCTTTTTGGCTCACTCATGTTAACTTCATTAACACGAAGTGAGTCTATGGTATGATACTTGTTCGGTTGTGTGTGTGTTGCATTCGTGGTCTAATCTCCAAACTTTAACGTTGGCATTTTCTCGGGAAATAGAAGGCGTACATTGTTCAAACTTTCAATACACATAGATGTTGCAATTATGTATGCAGTCTAAGATTTTAAACTCGTGTCTGTAGTCTTGGAAAATTAAGATAGGCATTTGCCAAAGTGGAAATGGATGTGATTCTTTTTCTGATTCAGCTGTAGCGGCAAGGTGTTCCTGTACCAGGGTCTGTCTTAAAAAATGGAACAGTTACAGATTTCATTTGTATGGGGAAGCGTAATGTTGTTAAATGTTTATTTCACACCATGTTGATATGGTTGGTGACATGATCACTTCAAATTCGTTTCACCATAATCCACCTAACCCTGCCAACTGTATTATCCTTTTTATTTCCTAACACTTTATTGTTTTATCATTCATACTGCCTTAAAAGAATTACATTGTTCCCGTGCTTCACTCTCTTTCTCTCTCTCTCTGCTCCCTCTCTCTCACTGATTCTCTCTCTCTTTCTTCCTTTTTTTTTTTTAACTTATGTCTTGCAGCTAGTGCAGAATCTGGACTTTGTGAAGATCCATGTGAACTCAGATCTGAAGGTGAACATGAGTACCAAAAAATGCACCAATGCCTGGACATTTACTGTCACCAGCAAGGTAATCAACTTTAATATTCTGTTATATAGTTCTTATCTCAGTTTTCATAAATGCTACTTTACAATGGCTTATTGTATAAAATGTTTAGGTTGTCAGAATAATTGATTTCATTCGATAATGTTATTTATTTTATAACTTTCTGCTACACCGCTTGATGGTGTTATACTCCCATCTCAACTTTTGTTTAAGTACATAAGTTTGAATGAAAATCATATCAATGGAAGAGAACGACGTACAATTCTGTAATAGTCTTTTATGGAAGGCTAAAGGTTACCCTTATTTACTCAAGTCAGTCCAAATGTTGTTTAACCCTTTCACCGCCAAAGTCGCATTTTAGCACCACAGTGATTTAACACCTATGTCACTAAAAGGCATCAAACTGGGGTCTATTATCCAAAGACCCTATTGGCTTAGTTTGGGGAAGTAAGGATAGATGTTATTTTACATATGCCACATAGAAGAACCCCCAATACTGCAGATGGATTTTGTTCTCTACCCAGGTAAATTTAATGGGAATTCTTGCCTGAAATATGGCTGGCGGTGAAAGGGTTAATACCAGGATAAATATGAAAGGACAACCTATGTTGTTAAGTCCAGTTATCTTCTTTTGTGTGTGACTAATCTGCTTTTGTGTGCCGCAGTTGAAAGAGAATCTGTAAAAGCATAACATCTGTGAATTTTCTCGGAAATGTTCTTGAAAGAATGAAAAATGCATTTGAAGAATTAAAGATAATTTCTTTTTTTTTTTTCTTTCTTCAGCTTTATTCTGAATCTTTATGATGCACTAAAACAGCTTTGGTTAAGTGTTTTTTAATGTGTGTTTTTTAATCACGTGATATGTCAGTTACGGTCAGATATTTATTATTGCCTTGTGATAGAATATCTGGTGTATTTTCAAGTGTTTAGGAGGTTATTTTACCTATGCGACAATATTTCCATCTATACGCCAGCTCGCACTTTGCGTTCAGTTTCTGACCCTCTTTCTCTCCAGATCCCTAGGTAAAAGCTTTCAACTGTTGGTCGGCGCTCTTTTGCTGTCTCAGGACCGACCTCCTGGAACAAACTTCCTCTCTCCCTCCATCAGCGACCGACCCTCAAAGCTAACCTCAAAAGCCACCTGTTCCCCCGTCATTAAAGCTGCGCTCTCTTTCTCTTCTCTCCCTTGCCATTAGGTCTGTTTCTGCTGTATACCATTTATGTCATCCATGTGTGTTCGCTTTGTGTTGCGTTTTTGTTTGAATGCGTTATGAATGCTAACGTGTGTGTGCATTTTGATTTGATTTCTATCAAGATTCAGCGCCGTATAAATACTGTATGTTGTTTTTGTTATTTTCCGTTGGTGGAATATTTTGTCTTTTGGTGTGGATTTTGTATGCATATAAATCAGGCATGGTAAACCTCCGCGAATCGCAGAAAACCTGCGAAAGTCAAAATTGGACTCAAAACAAACAAAAAAAGCCAAGGTAAAAATTTGCTTGGGTGCCTAAAAATTACGTGCGTTAAAGCCTATTTAATCGCTTCGTGGAACCGGATGTGAATGACTGAACAAGCAACTTCCCGCCGAAATTAGCAGTCGTGCACGGCCTAGCTCACGCCACACGTTTCCAGATTTGTGATCCTAGTGCTTCTTTTTCTTCTTCTTCTTCATTTTGACGCCCAACTTCATCATTTTAGTTTGAGTCGACATCTTTCAAATGAAATGCAGAATCGGTTGGATATTCTTCAGCGAAATCACTTTGCCTCCACTATTATGCCTGATAAATACCATGCTCTACTCACACTACCTTTTCAACTGTCAGGTGTGCATGCATGCAGTGGGTCTGATCGACGCGACGCACAGGTCATACTTCCACATCTGCAGCATATAAATACTGTGCTCTACTCACACTACCTTTTCAACTGTCAGGTGTGCATGCATGCAGTGGGTCTGATCGGCACGGCGCACACTTCCACATCTCCAGCATTTAAATACTGTGCTCTACTCACACTACCCTTTCAACTGTCAGGTGTGCATGCATGCAGTGGGTCTGATCGGCACGGCGCACACTTCCACATCTCCAGCATTTAAATACTGTGCTCTACTCACACTACCCTTTCAACTGTCAGGTGTGCATGCATGCAGTGGGTCTGATGGACACGACGCACAGGTCGTACCTCCACATCTCCAGCATATAAATACCGTGCTCTACTCACACTACCTTTTCAACTGTCAGGTGTGCATGCATGCAGTGGGTCTGATGGACACGGCGCACAGGTCCTACTTCCACATCTCCAGCATATAAATACCACGCTCTACTCACACTACCTTTTCAACTGTCAGGTGTGCATGCATGCAGTGGGTCTGATGGACACGGCGCACAGGTCCTACTTCCACATCTCCAGCATATAAATACCACGCTCTACTCACACTACCTTTTCAACTGTCAGGTGTGCATGCATGCAGTGGGTCTGATCGGCACGGCGCACAGGTCGTACCTCCACATCTCCAGCATTATAAATACCGTGCTCTACTCACACTACCTTTTCAACTGTCAGGTGTGCATGCATGCAGTGGGTCTCATCGACACGGCGCACAGGTCCTACTTCCACATCTCCAGCATATAAATACCACGCTCTACTCACACTACCCTTTCAACTGTCAGGTGTGCATGCATGCAGTGGGTCTGATGGACACGGCGCACAGGTCGTACCTCCACATCTCCAGCATATAAATACCGTGCTCTACTCACACTACCTTTTCAACTGTCAGGTGTGCATGCATGCAGTGGGTCTGATGGACACGGCGCACAGGTCGTACCTCCACATCTCCAGCATTATAAATACCGTGCTCTACTCACACTACCTTTTCAACTGTCAGGTGTGCATGCATGCAGTGGGTCTCATCGACACGGCGCACAGGTCCTACTTCCACATCTCCAGCATATAAATACCACGCTCTACTCACACTACCCTTTCAACTGTCAGGTGTGCATGCATGCAGTGGGTCTGATGGACACGGCGCACAGGTCGTACCTCCACATCTCCAGCATATAAATACCGTGCTCTACTCACACTACCTTTTCAACTGTCAGGTGTGCATGCATGCAGTGGGTCTGATGGACACGGCGCACAGGTCGTACCTCCACATCTCCAGCATATAAATACCGTGCTCTACTCACACTACCTTTTCAACTGTCAGGTGTGCATGCATGCAGTGGGTCTGATGGACACGGCGCACAGGTCGTACCTCCACATCTCCAGCATATAAATACCGTGCTCTACTCACACTACCTTTTCAACTGTCAGGTGTGCATGCATGCAGTGGGTCTGATCGACACGGCGCACAGGTCGTACTTCCACATCTCCAGCATTTCGGTGGGCCCCAAGAAGACCCAGAAGTACCAGAACCTGGAGAACCACTGCCAGGAGTGGGTCAACCAGGACACCGCCAACAAGGGCCAGGGCGAGTACGTCTACAGGGTCAAGGTCAGTTCACCAGGTCCTTAGGGGGTCGGGAAGGCGTGGGTTCTGCTATTATCAGGTGCAGATTGATAAAAATTAAAAAAACATTAAAAATCTTAATATTTTTTCCTGTAAACTTTTAAGGGCTGCTCACTCAGATTGTGATCCATGAATTGACATTTGTAAAGACGCGAGTTAGCAGAAAACAAGTGCACTTAGCAATGCTTTTGGTTGGTTGGTTGGTTGGCTTACCCTGGCTAAAAGACTCCTGGGATCATCCCAACAGCGAGAAGCACTTGAACACTAAGGTACAAATGCATCAGCTAGGGATGAGAACATTAGGTGTGTGACCGTTTTTGATTACCCCGCCATGTGGGCAGCCACACTCCGTCTTCGTTTTTTTTTAGACTGATGATGTTATGCTGGGAGCTTGTCATGGCTTAAGACAATACCCGCACAACCATTCAGAGCATAACAACATTTTGATGTAGCCTTGGCGTTCTAGCTTATGTCAACTGGTCTGACACAGCATCATGCCAAGGCATGAGCAATGCTTTTAAAATTGATGATAATTTGATTTTGTGTTCAGTTCCTTTTTTGTCAATGTTTTCATTCTTATTAATGGGCTTGTGTACATATACGCGGACACGAATGCACACGGCCCATCCACAATCTGCAAATAAAGTAAGAAATAAGCAGATTGGATTATACGGATGGGTTTCCGCATGAATACGCACATTCTTTTGTATTTGTTCTGGTTCGGTTACGTCACAGGAGCCTATGAAGGCTATGTACAGGACGGGAACGGGAGAGCACTTTGAGAGTTGGAAATAAAAGACACTTTCTTTTTTTTTAAATGATAAAATCTTTACTTTCTCATGTTTCTGGTGGTGTTGACAGTCTTTTAGAAGTTCACCATAGGCCTTCATTTTGCAGTATCCAGGCTGGACCACTTCGGCTAGCAAAGCGCTCACCGGGTACGAACCCCGACCGGCACAGCTCCTGCCCTTCATTTACTACTACTTTGACCTATGGCCCCTAAACCACTACTTCCAGATTTTTTTGGATGGATTGTGGATGGGTTTCCGTACGCATATACTATGCGTGCACAAGGCCTATCTCTGGGAATTTTTGATAGTATGATATCCTTAGCAGTTTGCGAGACTGAAAACAACGTGGCTTAACTTGACTTGCCTCGACACGATAATCCAACTGTCCATGTGAAACTAGTTTCTCTGTTCTTTTTTTACAGATTGTGTTCAAGACGGAGGTGTACGGCACGTTTCGTCAGCAGATGACGCTGGGATTTGGGGTGGACACGGTGGTGGTGCGGGACGTGCAGGTGGAGTCGTGTCCCACCACGGACCCCGAGAAACTCACCAAGGACCTGGAGGTCACCGCCGCCAAGCGCTGGTCGCCAGACTCCGTCGCTATGGTGCCGTTCTACCCTGAGTAAGGATTGGAGATAGGAGCGCACACTTATCGCATGCATGTACACACACACATGCAGGCATGCACTGCATATACAACACACACACACACACACACACACACATGTGCAAGCTTGCACTTCCACACACATACATTCACATACTCTCTCTCTCACAAACACACACATTCGCATACATACACGCGCGCTCACATACACGCACACGCACACACACACACACACACACACATATACAGGCAATTACATGCTAGTCATCTAACTCTGACAGTTGTGCCATTTTCATCCCCATGAGAGTTTCAAGCATACACTCACATGCTCATCTAAGCTTGTACACAATACAGTGATGCACACACACACACACACACTCTTGCACGCACGCACGCACACTCGATTTGGATAAAAAGTAAACAGGCATAGAAACTGGTCTGCCGATCAGCTTGCCCGCTGTCTTCACGATTCTTCACGAAAAATGACTATCACATGGGTGCTCCTGCTTTCAGGATGTCCTGAAATGCAGGATTTTTTTTTATTGCCTGGAGCCGGCGTCACCAGATTATGAGAATTTGAGAAGCAACGAATTTCCTATTTATAAACGTTTTGTCAGTTTCTCTCATGTGTGGAATATAAAAGAAATGAATACAGATAAATATTTGTATGCCTTTACCAGGAACTGTACATTTTTAGGATTGTTCAAGTTGTTAACTGGGCGGCCCCTGAACCCCTGCCTTGCAGGATTTTTGAAATTTCCAAGGTGCACCCATGCTATCAGCATTATATGTCTTGCAAAACCGTGCACAAGTGTGCTGATGTGTTTCAGGCACACACTGCAGATGGATACGGAGGAGCAGCTGCAGAAAAAATATGTTCTGCCTCGCCCAGAACGTCTTTCGCTATCGGAAACTGTTATGCAAAACATAAGCAAAGAAAACTATCGCCTCTGGATGCATGAAATGCTTTACCTCGAAGAAATGGCAGAGCTGGGCTTTGTTCAGAGGTAAGAATAATGGAACTGGCTGCTTGTGTTTGTATTTAGATAATGTGATTGTTAAAATGTTGGAAATAGCAGGATCTGTGGGATTCTTATGGCAGTGGAAGCTCATAGAGAAAATTTTGTTAAATGCGTTGTTTTTGCAAAGAGGTCAATTACTGAAGCAGTATTACTTTTTGTTATTTCCATTCAACAGGACAACAATGGCCTAGTCTTTATTGAAGTTTATATTGAAATCTTGTACTGCTATCAATAGGTTGCTCATATGTGTCATATAGAATTACATGTATCCTTTCTAATTTAGATTACATTGAATACAAGCACTGCAAATAAATTTAGTTTGCACATTTTAAAATGTTCACACTGTTTCTACTTAGTTCTGAAAAGATGAGAAAGAATCCTATAAAACTAAGGAAAAGAATTTGAATCTGACATGGACAGAGAATAACATTTAAAAGTGTTGCTTACTGTAAAGTTTCTTATCTCCAGAAGAACAAGAGGCAAAGCCTTCAAGGCTCACTCGCTATGTTTTTGGAGATAGATCTAAATGCCAGAGATAGATCTAAATCCAAATAGTTCAGAATGGGTACAATTTCTATACGGGACTCATCAGCTTGATGTGATATACCACCCTACAAAGTTTTAGGCATATCTATGCAGCGGTTCATGTGGTATTTTGATAGACAACAATTCAAGGTCAAGGTCATCATGGTCACCGAAGTCAGCAATACTTCTCATTCCATATGATCTTAAGCTAGTCTACCTGCTTGCGAAATTTGGGGACTGTATCTGTTAGGATATAAAGATAAGGCTAAAATAAATAATTAACGATGTTCAAGGTCAAGAGTAGAAGACACCATAGATACCATATCACCTTAGGCTAATATAGCAATGTACCAAATGTTGGGACCATAACTGCAAAACTGTCAAAGGTAT
The DNA here is from genome assembly GCA_017654935.2 of Phymorhynchus buccinoides. Classification (NCBI taxonomy): domain Eukaryota; kingdom Metazoa; phylum Mollusca; class Gastropoda; order Neogastropoda; family Raphitomidae; genus Phymorhynchus; species Phymorhynchus buccinoides. The sequence goes on from CM065680.1 coordinate 68,835,567, forward strand.
GGGATAAAAATTACATATTAATGGTCAAGGTCATTGGTTAATTTTGTTATGCAAATGATGTTTCTTGAAAGATTGCATGAACATCTATATGTATGCAAAGTTTGAGCAATGAGCGCCTCATAAATCCAGAGAAAAAGCCAACGTTAAAGTTACCACAGACAGGTACAAACACACACACACACACACACACACACACAACACACAGACGGACATCCGGAAAACCGAAGAAGCATGAGTTTATAGACTCGCTTCATTGACACGAGTGAGCCAAAAAAGGATTCAGTTGCGATGCAGTATCAATTTTTTTTCTTCTGAATATGCAGGCAAGAAGTAAAATGCGGACTATGAGCCGCTACTTTTTTGCACAACTTTGGCCCATGCGGCTTATAGACTGATGCAGCTTATCTGTTGATTTATTTCCATTCTAAGTTCATCAATGTGATTAAATCTGTTTCTGGCCACATTCTTCAGCCTATTTTGAGATTCAAAACTGGTTTTGGTAATCAATAGATTCAAATCTCATGTTTAAAGTATCGCACATTTACATTACACACTCATGTTCTGATAGAAGAATTTATATATTTGTTGCTTTGTGCACATTTCATTTTCTCTGCGGCTTATAAACTGGTGCGGCTTATATGTGAATAAATACCTAATATTTTGTCAATTTAAGGGATGCGGCTTATATACAGGTGCGTCTTATAGTCCAGTTTTTACAGTGCCATGCGCTCTGGCTTGGTTTTTCAGATTCAACGTGACAAGGCCGCTGCAGCTGGTGAACCGTTTCCTGCTGATGCCGGGGTCCCTGAGTCAGGCCAAGTACTCGCGAGAAGGGGAGCTGTTTGCTCGCCTGCAGCTGGAGGATGTTCTGTCCGAGGACTCCAGTGCCGGGCGCCTCATTTTGCAGAACGCCCAGTCAGCATGGGTAGCCCCTGCCCCCATTGCCGAAGTGGTCGACAGCAAGGCCAGAATCAAGGTAATATGTGCGAGCATTTCAGTGTGGATAGCACCAGTGTGAATGACTATAAAGAGTATGCTCTAAGCCTGACTCCATAAGGCTTCAGATTCACAGAGGCAAAAAATAAGGTATATGGTGTAGGTATTTTGTAGGTGTGTAACATGCTTTAAACTAAAATATGGGCGTTTGTGTTTTTTATTTTCTTGTATAAGTCAAAGTTTAGGTAGTTTTAAGCAGTTACCAAGGCGAAAATCAAAGTATGTTGTGTTTGCATTTCAGTGTGAATGGTATGAGTGCACCCTAAGGGAGAATCTCCACAGTTTTATGCAGATTCACAAAGGCAAAAATTAAAGTACTTGGTGTAGGCATTGTGTAGGTGGATAAAATAAGTGTATGAGTAATCCTTTAGCTAGAATCCAGTCAGTTTTACGCAGTTTCACCAGACTCAAATTGTGTTATACTTTTTGGGGGTAAGCAATTCAGTTGTGTATTAAATGTGGGTGCTAAGTGGGGATGCTTGGGGGCTGAATTTACCATTACCACGCAGTGATCTGTTTTTTAACTTAATACTCTAACATGAATTCATGCTCCTAATCAGTTATTGGTTAAAAATGTAATGAAAGATTTGAGTCGTCATGTACTTCTATGCTCTAGAATAACATTTGCATGGTCTTACCCACTAGAATGACGTTTGCAGGGTCTTACCCACTAGAATGACGTTTGCATGGTCTTACCCACTAGAATGACGTTTGCAGGGTCTTACCCACTAGAATGACGTTTGCACGTTTGGGTCTTACCCACTAGAATGACGTTTGCATGGTCTTACCCACTAGAATGACGTTTGCAGGGTCTTACCCACTAGAATGACGTTTGCAGGGTCTTACCCACTAGAATGACGTTTGCAGGGTCTTACCCACTAGAATGACGTTTGCAGGGTCTTACCCACGTGAAATTTTGAGCTGTGATACGAGTTGCAGTGTGTGTTTCTCTCTGAAACAGTAGTCATGTGAAGAACATGTTTCAGTATTGAAACTCAAAGCAATCTTGATTTGATAGTTGTGAATTAAGTCCAACTGAAGAAAATACTTTGTAATGTATGTATAGAACAAGTAAACAATAGTTATAAGGTATTTTAACATAAGACAGACATGGGTGATCACTTGCACATGTGTGCATAGTTAGAGATATGTCTTAGTTAGGTTCATTTAAATCTTACAAGTGGCTGTAGTTAACCTCAATCTTGCAATTGGTTGTTTTCTAAACTGAGTGTTCTGAATTTCTTGGGTTTTAGTTAACCTCAATCTTGCAATTGGTTGTTTTCTAAACTGAGTGTTCTGAATTACTTGGGTTTTAGTTAACCTCAATCTTGCAATTGGTTGTTTTCTAAACTGAGTGTTCTGAATTACTTGGGTTTTAGTTAACCTCAATCTTGCAATTGGTTGCTTTCTAATCTGAGTGTTCTGAATTACTTGGTTTTTTTTAGTTAACCTCAATCTTGCAATTGGTTGCTTTCTAATCTGAGTGTTCTGAATTACTTGTTTTTTTTTAGTTAACCTCAATCTTGCAATTGGTTGCTTTCTAAACTGAGTGTTCTGAATTACTTGGGTTTTTTTGTGGGGTTGATTTCCAGTCTTGTTAGATAAATCATGGTTTGAGGTGTGTGGTGTTTTTTTTTCCAGGTGTACGAATGTCACATTGAAGAGAAAGGGAAGAACTTTGTGTTTCTACGCCTGTCAGCAGAGTGTGTGAAAGACCTGAGTTTGACCTGTGATGAAGAATTTCAGGCCCAGGTATGTCACTTTTGCCATTGGGATGTTGATTGAACAAAAATCCCTCCTTGACTTATCTGTGTTACTTTCATTTTTAGAATCCTTGTTGAAGTTTTGAAGCTTTAAGTACTTTCTCTTAAATTACCAAAATGGCTTTTAGGATCAAGCTATGTCAGTTTTGATGTGACATTAACAAGTACTTAGTGGAAACTTGTGACTTTTTATGCTGCTGATATTTCCATCCGACTTGGATGATCAATTAGTTTGATTAGTGAGTGTCTGGAATCCATCTAAGCTCTAACATTATTGCCAATAACTGCTCAAAGTATGCATTTACCCTTTCACCGCCAGCCCTTTTTTTTAAAATCCAAAATGTCAATTAATCTTTCCTAGGTAAAGAAAGATTTTGTCTGCAATATTGGGGATTCCTCTGCACATATATTAAATAAGGTCTAGCCTTTCCTCCCAAAATCAACATTGGGTAACAGACCCTGATATGATGCCTTGGCGTTGGTGCCAGAAGGCGACTATGGTGGTGAAAGGTTTAGTCTTTGAGTTAGGAATGTCTGTTTATTTGCTTGTATTTATAAAATATATTACCTGTCACCAACCTTAAGCCTTGGATAGAAGAATAGTAATGAACTTTCGAGAATATCTCTTTTTTCAAACTGAGGGCTTCACTACAATAGATATCTTATATTATCTGGATTGCTCCCTTTGTATATAATATGTACTAATGCTTGTGTATGTGCGACAGTGTGTTATGACTAATGAAGTGTGTGGCTTACAGATCCAGTTCCAGCTGAACCGTTTACCCAAGTGTGAGATGCACTCTGCCGTGGACAATCTGTCCACCCTCAGCATTGTCTTTCCCAACACCAGCAGCGTTGACCCCCTGCCACCTCCACCTGACAAGTAAGTTTGCATCTGTATGAGGAGATATATGTTCATTTTACTCACCGCTTTCATATCAGTGTGTTTACTGTTATACTTTTGGACTGTCCTTAAAAAATATCACGTATGCAAAATTATGTTATTTTTTGTACTTGGGTCAGGGGCAATGTAAATGTCAATGATTTATGCCAAGAGTTTTTAACCCTTTCAACGCCAGCCATTTTTCAGCCAAAACTTTCCATTAAACTTACCTGGGTAGAGAAAAATATGTGCAATATTGGGGATTCCTCTGTGACCTGCATAAAATGGGGCCTATCCTTACCTCCCAAAATTAAGAACATAAGGTCACTGGATACCAGACTCTCACTTGATGCTTTTCAGTGACATGGGTGTTAAATCATTGTGGTGCCAAGAGGCGACAGTGGCGATGAAAGGGTTAAATTAAGGGCTTGCAATCCAAAAGATACATCCCAAACCATTGTTTATTCACTAGTTGTTTAGTGTTTTCAGTAAAGGCTCAATACACTTGACACACTGCAGCTTGTATAAATTCTGGGTTTATGTGTACTTTCATAGGAACACTGTCTATAAGAGGCGTAGCATAACATCAGTCCGAAGTCGGAGTGTGGCTGATCATGTGGCGGGGTAATCAAAAATGGCACACACATAATGTTCTCATCCCTAGCTGGTGCATTTGTACCATCATTAGTGTTCAAGTGCTTCGGCTGTTGGGATGATCCCTGAAGCCAGGGTATGACAGCAACAACGACATACTCTTTCAAGTTTCTGATGGCTGATTGACAATAGTATTCTCACTTACAAAATACTTGGCACTTTTCCTCATAAAAAATATATCGTATGTAGTTGAACAAAGGGGGAATACTCTCTAATTAACTCCCCTCCGCCAACGTTGATTACGATGCCAACCATCTAACAATGCGTGGGTCAGAACCAAAGTGAGACAAACAAAGCATCATTCTCCAAACAAAATGTGCCAAGTTCGCCTTTATGACCCTTAACCCACACAGTACACATCAACAATGGTGGAGAGGACAACATACAAACAAATCAACATCTATCCAAGAGTGGCATAGCGTAGCGTATGTAGCATGTAATCTTTGTAGCCATTATCTAACTGATTTTTTTCCTTTTTATTCTCTCGTTCTGTCTGGGGGATGTTAAAACCAGATGTCCTTCTTTTTTTAAAACTCAAGATTCAAAAGCTGGGTCGAAGGTTCAAGGTGGAAGCTGGAGGGTGTTACAATCAGACTTCTGTTCACTACCCAGGGTACTGTTGAAGCTGGAGGGTGCTACAATCAGACTTCTGTTCACTACCCAGGGTACTGTTGAAGCTGGAGGGTGCTACAATCAGACTTCTGTTCACTACCCAGGGTACTGTCGAAGCTGGAGGGTGTTGGTGTTGAAATCAGATTTCTGTTTATTACCCAGGGTACTGTCGAAGCTGGAGGGTGTTACAATCAGACTTATGTTTATTACCCAGGGTACTGTCGAAGCTGGAGGGTGTTACAATCAGACTTCTGTTTATTACCCAGGGTACTGTCGAAGCTGGAGGGTGTTACAATCAGACTTCTGTTCACTACCCAGGGTACTGTCGAAGCTGGAGGGTGTTACAATCAGACTTATGTTCACTACCCAGGGTACTGTCGAAGCTGGAGGGTGTTGCAATCAGACTTATGTTTATTACCCAGGGTACTGTCGAAGCTGGAGGGTGTGCTGCTGAACGCCCAGCAAAGGCAGGCCATCCTGACCATCACGTCCCATGCCCGCAGGACGCACCCTCCCCTGCTCATCATCGGGCCCTTCGGCACGGGTAAGACCTACACCCTGGCCCAGGCCGCCAAGCTGGTCCTGGAGCAGGACAACACCCGCATCCTCATCTGCACCCACTCCAACAGGTAGGGAATTCAGGGTGCTTGATCTCTGCGTATGCAGTTTTGAGGGGATAAAGGAACCTCAAAGAAAGAATAAAAAGAATGTGGCAAAATCGAATTGTATCATAAACTCTGAGTTTAGTGGAAGTCACAAACGTACATAAAACTGAACGCTATCAAGCTATAAAGGACTAACTATTTAACCCCTCAAATGTTGGTGTGTATTTTTTCCAGTTGGTTTGTATGTATGCAAGTTCTTGTTTGTTCATTACATATTTTTTGGGTCCAGTCTGTCTATATGCGTGTCTAAAGTGTGCACTTCTGTTGAAAATGTAACGCTTGGTGGACATGTATGCTACACCATCTGTGGTTAATTGGTAAGATATAGCTATATAACAACTTTGCACAAAACATCACACACACGCACACGCACACACACGCACACGCACACACACACACACACACACACACACACAGAGCCATTCATAGCCAAAATGGGTAAATGGGATCCTCTGCTAATGCATATAATAATAATAATAATAATGGGGGAAATTTATATAGCGCCCATCCTACGAAGTAGGCTACAGGGCGCTTTACACATAACAAAGTTAAATAGAATAACAACATGAATATCGGTAACATGATCAGCAAGTGCAGATAACAATCAATAACAAAAGCAACTACTACTACTACTACTTACAGTAGCATGGCTTTAGTGCATCTGGAAGGGTGATAAGAAGCAGCTAACCACAGATAAATGTTTCTATTCACATGGATGTGTGTAGCCCACTTCACCTTCTTTCTCAGACGAAGTCTTGGTGTTTTACGTTTACAATTGAAGGCTATTACATTGTAAAGCCAAAATCACTGGTGCTTATAGGCGCTGATCTTTTATTTTCTCATACTATTATACAATCACTTGTAAAACTATCATTAACATCATACATATTCTCGCAGTCTATTGTCTGTTTTCGTGGGTTTTTTTATTTATGAGAAATGAAATAATACAGTTGAAACCAGCTAACTCAAAAACAAGCACCACAAAATAATATACCAAATCAGTCACAACCATTTTTTGGTCTTTATTTAATCCTCCTTATGGGGGCAATTTTTTTATTTTTTATCTTAAAGCAACGGTTATCTCAAAATGAAATGTCAGTCCTTTCAATTTTCACTAACCAGATTTCCACTGTAACTGTTACTTCTGCGTTCCCAGGCCATATGGCCTTAATGGGTAAGGTACGTACATATGTGTCCGATTTTCAGTTTTCACTGGTGTTCCCCGCTGCATTCCGACACATTCCGATTTCGGAGGAGCTCAAAGAAGAAAAATGATTTCGAAGATTTTTTTTTTTTAAAGGCAGGAGAATGGGCCAACAAGTCAGAAAGCAAAGGGAAAAGGCAGAGTCAAAGAGAATCAGATTAAAGGAAGTTACAAGCACAGAACTTCCAGAAGGTAGAGGAACTATTTTTACGGGGAAAAAACCGGTATCTCCACGGGGAGTCTGTAACTGTTTGACACTAAAGCACTTTGTGACTGTCAGCGCGGCGGACCTGTACATCAAGGACTTCATGCACCCCTACGTGGCAGAGGGCCACAGCCAAGCCCGCCCCCTGAGGGTGTACTACCGGCACCGGTGGGTGAACACGGTGCCCGAGGTGATCCTGCCCTACAGCCTGTGGTCCAGCGAGCTGCGTATGTTCCTGCCCCCCACCATCCAGGACCTGGCCCGCCACCGCATCATCATCACCACCCTGTCCACCGCCAGGTACATCAGCGACATCGGACTGCCCAAAGGTGAGAGGTTACCTGCTGCACTGGGGAATCTGGCAACCTGTAGGTCACTGCCAGTTTGAGTTTGAACATATACCAGATTTTTTTTAATTTGCTGTCCCGTTTTCTGAGCTCGCTTTGGCTTAAGGCTGCATACACAGTAGACGGGGAAATCCCATGCGCAATCCGTAGATAAGTAAAAGAAAGAAGGAAAAAAATAAGCGCACGTGTCCGTATTTCCCCTAATCCGCATACTTGTTTCCTTCTTTCTTTTACTTATTTATGGGTTTCCGTGCGTAACTTCCGCGGCTAATGTGTCCGTGGCCTAAGGCTATGTCAGACCAATTGACATAGGCTAGAACACCAAGGCTACATCAAAATGTTGTTATGCTATGCATAGTTATGCGGGAATTGTCTTTAGCCATGACAAGCTCCTAGCATAACATCATCAGTCTCCAAAATCCCACGAATACGGAGTGTGGCTGCCCATGTGGCAGGGTAGTCATATAACGGTCACACATGTAATGTTCTCATCCCTAGCAGATGCATTTGTACCATAGTGTTCAAGTGTTTCGGCTGTTAGGATTATCCTTGGAGTCCTTTAGCCAGGGTACGTCAACAACAGTATCTTCTGAGCTGTACAGTATCGTTGCTCATTCCGAGTCCCAACTCGCAGCCACACCCTGGTTTTGTCAGGTTCCAAAATCAGCGAGCTAAAGATACTGCTCAAGATTTGCTAGGGACCAGCCTCTGTGACGCAGTGGTTGTGTGGCACAGAAGTGACTGGGGAGTCTTGGGTTTGAATCCCATCAGAGACTTGATAGTTCTTTTCTGTCCTTGACCAACTCCTACCCACAATGAGTGTATTATGGGCTCAATGTGAAGACTGAAGCCACGCAGTCAAGCTTATCGAGCTTCATCTACTTGATGGATAGGATTCTGAGAATGTTGCTCTAAATTTCCTCACCAACGCTGCAAGTGTCTGTATCTCGCTCCAGCTTGACACCAGGATTTCCTTATCAGGTTATGAAAGGAAATGTAGAGCCCAGCTCTATAATGTAGTCTTAGACCAAGCTGAAACTCATAGTCATCAAATTGTTGATGGAGGACGCTATATGCAAGAAGAACTCCACAGCAACATATTCATCACAATCATCCTCTATCCTTATCTCCATCAATCATATGGAGAGAAAAAGAAAGGAGTTTGTCTTTGTGGATGAATGCGCTGTTCAGTCATATAATTTACGGCACATTTAGTAGACCAAAGATGTGTACATGAAAAAAATATGTAACTGAATTACCAACAAGCAGTGCCCCGTAGTGTGTTCTGTACGACTGTAAAAAGAAAACCCCCACATCAACACCAATTTCTTCAATATTTAGTTCATAAATGTAAACGTATTAAGCATATGAAGGAACAAAATCGTGCAAGATATTTTCAGCCCAGTCTTTTGATATTTTCTGCCTACTGTACAACCTAAGTGAACTACTTTTGCATTATTTATCTCATGGTTTGGAATTTGAAATAAGAGAATGAGATTGAAGGAGGCAGTCAATAAACCAATATTTAACCCCTTGACTGCCAGAGAAAATTAAAGAAAAAACCTTTGGGCAAACCATGCAACGAAAAAGATAACTGATAGAGCCAATCTGGAAAAATGGTCTGGGGATATTAATCTCTTGACTGTGTTAGAGCAAAAGCCAACATAATTATCAGGGTTATTCGTCTTCATTGTGAATGTCTCTCATTATGTGCACTGATTTCTCTTCAAGGAATGCTGAAGTGTTGTACATTTTTGTTGCTCTGTTTATTGCTATGAAGGATCGAGTTTGAGTTGGGTTTTTTGTGTTTTTTTGTCGTTGATCATTACAGACTTTTTCTCGCACATCTTTATCGACGAAGCGGCGCAAGCCCTGGAATGCGAAACCCTGATTCCAATGAGCCTGGCTGATGAGAACACACGTATTGTGCTGGCTGGAGATCATATGCAGGTAGGTGGGGCTGGGATGGTCCTTACTTCATTCATGATGAGTTTACCCTGATACCAATGAGCCTGGCTGATGAGAACACACGTATTGTGCTGGCTGGAGATCATATGTAGGTAGGTGGGGCTGGGATGGTCCTTACTTCATTCATGATGAGTTTACCCTGATACCAATGAGCCTGGCTGATGAGAACACACGCATTGTGCTGGCTGGGGATCATATGTAGGTAGGTGGGGCTGGGATGGTCCTTACTTCATTCATGATGAGTTTACCCTGATACCAATGAGCCTGGCTGATGAGAACACACGTATTGTGCTGGCTGGAGATCATATGCAGGTAGGTGGGGCTGGGATGGTCCTTACTTCATTCATGATGAGTTTACCCTGATACCAATGAGCCTGGCTGATGAGAACACACGCATTGTGCTGGCTGGGGATCATATGCAGGTAGGTGGGGCTGGGATGGTCCTTACTTCATTCATGATGAGTTTACCCTGATACCAATGAGCCTGGCTGATGAGAACACACGCATTGTGCTGGCTGGAGATCATATGTAGGTAGGTGGGGCTGGGATGGTCCTTACTTCATTCATGATGAGTTTACCCTGATACCAATGAGCCTGGCTGATGAGAACACACGCATTGTGCTGGCTGGAGATCATATGTAGGTAGGTGGGGCTGGGATGGTCCTTACTTCATTCATGATGAGTTTACCCTGATACCAATGAGCCTGGCTGATGAGAACACACGCATTGTGCTGGCTGGAGATCATATGTAGGTAGGTGGGGCTGGGATGGTCCTTACTTCATTCATGATGAGTTTACCCTGATACCAATGAGCCTGGCTGATGAGAACACACGCATTGTGCTGGCTGGAGATCATATGCAGGTAGGTGGGGCTGGGATGGTCCTTACTTCATTCATGATGAGTTTACCCTGATACCAATGAGCCTGGCTGATGAGAACACACGCATTGTGCTGGCTGGAGATCATATGTAGGTAGGTTGGGCTGGGATGGTCCTTACTTCATTCATGATGAGTTTACCCTGATACCAATGAGCCTGGCTGATGAGAACACACGCATTGTGCTGGCTGGAGATCATATGTAGGTAGGTGGGGCTGGGATGGTCCTTACTTCATTCATGATGAGTTTACCCTGATACCAATGAGCCTGGCTGATGAGAACACACACATTGTGCTGGCTGGAGATCATATGTAGGTAGGTGGGGCTGGGATGGTCCTTACTTCATTCATGATGAGTTTACCCTGATACCAATGAGCCTGGCTGATGAGAACACACGCATTGTGCTGGCTGGAGATCATATGTAGGTAGGTGGGGCTGGGATGGTCCTTACTTCATTCATGATGAGTTTACCCTGATACCAATGAGCCTGGCTGATGAGAACACACGTATTGTGCTGGCTGGAGATCATATGTAGGTAGGTGGGGCTGGGATGGTCCTTACTTCATTCATGATGAGTTTACCCTGATACCAATGAGCCTGGCTGATGAGAACACACGCATTGTGCTGGCTGGGGATCATATGTAGGTAGGTGGGGCTGGGATGGTCCTTACTTCATTCATGATGAGTTTACCCTGATACCAATGAGCCTGGCTGATGAGAACACACGCATTGTGCTGGCTGGGGATCATATGCAGGTAGGTGGGGCTGGGATGGTCCTTACTTCATTCATGATGAGTTTACCCTGATACCAATGAGCCTGGCTGATGAGAACACACGCATTGTGCTGGCTGGGGATCATATGCAGGTAGGTGGGGCTGGGATGGTCCTTACTTCATTCATGATGAGTTTACCCTGATACCAATGAGCCTGGCTGATGAGAACACACGCATTGTGCTGGCTGGGGATCATATGCAGGTAGGTGGGGCTGGGATGGTCCTTACTTCATTCATGATGAGTTTACCCTGATACCAATGAGCCTGGCTGATGATACTTCATTCATGATGAGTTTACCCTGATACCAATGAGCCTGGCTGATGAGAACACACGCATTGTGCTGGCTGGAGATCATATGCAGGTAGGTGGGGCTGGGATGGTCCTTACTTCATTCATGATGAGTTTGCCCTGATACCAATGAGCCTGGCTGATGAGAACACACGCATTGTGCTGGCTGGGGATCATATGTAGGTAGGTGGGTCTGGGATGGTCCTTACTTCATTCATGATGAGTTTACCCTGATACCAATGAGCCTGGCTGATGAGAACACACGCATTGTGCTGGCTGGGGATCATATGTAGGTAGGTGGGGCTGGGATGGTCCTTACTTCATTCATGAGTTTACCCTGATACCAATGAGCCTGGCTGATGAGAACACACGCATTGTGCTGGCTGGAGATCATATGTAGGTAGGTTGGGCTGGGATGGTCCTTACTTCATTCATGATGAGTTTACCCTGATACCAATGAGCCTGGCTGATGATACTTCATTCATGATGAGTTTACCCTGATACCAATGAGCCTGGCTGATGAGAACACACGCATTGTGCTGGCTGGGGATCATATGTACAGTGAAACCCGTTTAGTACGAATTCCAGGGGAGAGGGCCAATTTACTCGTTGTAAGCATTGCTCGTTCAAACCATTTTATCGATTTTGGCAACCCTGACGAACCTATCAATCGGTCCTCACATCTACTGTGATGTGCGTGTTGGTAAAGTGTGAAAAAGACAGAAAAACGGAAACAACACACTTACCCAACAAAGCATGGTTGTAAGCCCTGTATCCATAGGGTTTTTAATGCCGATTACATACACTTTAAAACAGTTTATTAACACACGATAACATCAAAAACATAAAATACACACACACGCTTTAAGAGAAAGTTAAAATTTCCCGGAAGTCACAAGATCAGTGCGCAAAGAGTGAGTCCAGTGTCGTCTGCTTGCGCTGCAGACACCCAAGTTGTTATATCGGCCAATCAGAATGCCGCTTACATATCGAGGGGTCAGTCAAGATGGCGATGTTGTTGTCAGTGTGTACTCGTTCTAGCCAGGTAGTTGTGCAAGAAAGCTTGACTTTGGGATGGCGGTGTGGTTGTAAGTGCGTTCTCGTTCTAACCGTGTAGTTTTTGCATAAAAGCTTGACTTTGGGAGTCAATAAATTGTACGTTATATGCAAGTTGCTCGTTGTAGCTAGCTCGTTGTATGCAGAATTATTTAACAAGGAAAAAGAAGGCTTGTGGTCGGGGATTTTGAAACCACTCGTTAAACACGGGCTCTCGTTTAAACCGTACTCGTACTAAATGGGTTTCACTGTAGGTAGGTGGGGCTGGGGTGGTCCTTACTTCATTCATGAGTTTACCCTGATACCAATGAGCCTGGCTGATGATACTTCATTCATGATGAGTTTGCCCTGATACCAATGAGCCTGGCTGATGAGAACATGCGCATTGTGCTGGCTGGAGATCATATGCAGGTAGGTGGGGCTGGGATGGTCCTTCATTCATGATGAGTTTACCCTGATACCAATGAGCCTGGCTGATGAGAACACACGCATTGTGCTGGCTGGGGATCATATGCAGGTAGGTGGGGCTGGGATGGTCCTTACTTCATTCATGATGAGTTTACCCTGATACCAATGAGCCTGGCTGATGAGAACACGCGCATTGTGCTGGCTGGGGATCATATGTAGGTAGGTGGGGCTGGGATGGTCCTTACTTCATTCATGATGAGTTTACCCTGATACCAATGAGCCTGGCTGATGAGAACACACACATTGTACTGGCTGGAGATCATATGTAGGTAGGTGGGGCTGGGATGGTCCTTACTTCATTCATGATGAGTTTACCCTGATACCAATGAGCCTGGCTGATGAGAACACACACATTGTACTGGCTGGAGATCATATGTAGGTAGGTGGGGCTGGGATGGTCCTTACTTCATTCATGATGAGTTTACCCTGATACCAATGAGCCTGGCTGATGAGAACACACGCATTGTGCTGGCTGGAGATCATATGTAGGTAGGTGGGGCTGGGATGGTCCTTACTTCATTCATGATGAGTTTGCCCTGATACCAATGAGCCTGGCTGATGAGAACACACGCATTGTGCTGGCTGGGGATCATATGTAGGTAGGTGGGGCTGGGATGGTCCTTACTTCATTCATGATGAGTTTACCCTGATACCAATGAGCCTGGCTGATGAGAACACACGCATTGTGCTGGCTGGGGATCATATGTAGGTAGGTGGGGCTGGGATGGTCCTTACTTCATTCATGATGAGTTTACCCTGATACCAATGAGCCTGGCTGATGAGAACACACGCATTGTGCTGGCTGGAGATCATATGTAGGTAGGTGGGGCTGGGATGGTCCTTACTTCATTCATGATGAGTTTACCCTGATACCAATGAGCCTGGCTGATGAGAACACACACATTGTACTGGCTGGAGATCATATGTAGGTAGGTGGGGCTGGGATGGTCCTTACTTCATTCATGAGTTTACCCTGATACCAATGAGCCTGGCTGATGAGAACACACGCATTGTGCTGGCTGGAGATCATATGTAGGTAGGTTGGGCTGGGATGGTCCTTACTTCATTCATGATGAGTTTACCCTGATACCAATGAGCCTGGCTGATGAGAACACACGCATTGTGCTGGCTGGAGATCATATGCAGGTAGGTGGGGCTGGGATGGTCCTTACTTCATTCATGATGAGTTTACCCTGATACCAATGAGCCTGGCTGATGAGAACACACGCATTGTGCTGGCTGGGGATCATATGCAGGTAGGTGGGGCTGGGATGGTCCTTACTTCATTCATGATGAGTTTACCCTGATACCAATGAGCCTGGCTGATGAGAACACACGCATTGTGCTGGCTGGAGATCATATGTAGGTAGGTGGGGCTGGGATGGTCCTTACTTCATTCATGATGAGTTTACCCTGATACCAATGAGCCTGGCTGATGAGAACACACGCATTGTGCTGGCTGGAGATCATATGTAGGTAGGTGGGGCTGGGATGGTCCTTACTTCATTCATGATGAGTTTACCCTGATACCAATGAGCCTGGCTGATGAGAACACACACATTGTACTGGCTGGAGATCATATGCAGGTAGGTGGGGCTGGGATGGTCCTTACTTCATTCATGATGAGTTTACCCTGATACCAATGAGCCTGGCTGATGAGAACACACGCATTGTGCTGGCTGGAGATCATATGTAGGTAGGTGGGGCTGGGATGGTCCTTACTTCATTCATGATGAGTTTACCCTGATACCAATGAGCCTGGCTGATGAGAACACACACATTGTACTGGCTGGAGATCATATGTAGGTAGGTGGGGCTGGGATGGTCCTTACTTCATTCATGATGAGTTTACCCTGATACCAATGAGCCTGGCTGATGATACTTCATTCATGATGAGTTTACCCTGATACCAATGAGCCTGGCTGATGAGAACACACGCATTGTGCTGGCTGGGGATCATATGTAGGTAGGTGGGTCTGGGATGGTCCTTACTTCATTCATGATGAGTTTACCCTGATACCAATGAGCCTGGCTGATGATACTTCATTCATGATGAGTTTACCCTGATACCAATGAGCCTGGCTGATGAGAACACACGCATTGTGCTGGCTGGGGATCATATGTAGGTAGGTGGGTCTGGGATGGTCCTTACTTCATTCATGATGAGTTTACCCTGATACCAATGAGCCTGGCTGATGATACTTCATTCATGATGAGTTTGCCCTGATACCAATGAGCCTGGCTGATGAGAACACACGCATTGTGCTGGCTGGGGATCATATGTAGGTAGGTGGGTCTGGGATGGTCCTTACTTCATTCATGATGAGTTTACCCTGATACCAATGAGCCTGGCTGATGAGAACACACGCATTGTGCTGGCTGGGGATCATATGTAGGTAGGTTGGGCTGGGATGGTCCTTACTTCATTCATGATGAGTTTACCCTGATACCAATGAGCCTGGCTGATGAGAACACACGCATTGTGCTGGCTGGAGATCATATGCAGGTAGGTGGGGCTGGGATGGTCCTTACTTCATTCATGATGAGTTTTAAACAGTAAAGAGTGAACAAACTTGAAAGATGGAGGTACAACTCAAGTTTCTAATTAAAGGAGTTGACCATTAAAAAAAGGGATAGTCTTCATTTTTTACTATTTTTTTGTGTTACCATAGGAACACTTTACACGAAATAATTGTTAATATTATTCATTTGGGAAAAGCCAGTTGATAGTAAAAAGTAAAATTTGTTTCTAATGGTTGGTGTATGTATGTTTCGATGTGTACCTGTAAGTGAATGTGGGTGGGGATGGGCGAGGGTTGTGGATTTTTTTTATTATTCACTTTTTTCTTTTTATGTATTTGATTTTGTTCATGAGGGCACGGTGTAAAAAGCCTAATATGCTTATTTGTTTACCCTCAATAAAAAAAATTTGAGTTCAAGTTCTCTCTCTCTCGCTCTCTTTTGCTTGAAGGCAATCGTGTAAAAGAGCTACCCAGCTTATCTGTTTTACCCTCAATAAAAACATTCATATTCTCTCTCTCTCTCTCTCTCTCTCTCTCTCTCTCTCTCTCTCTCTCTCTCTCTCTCTCTCTCTCTCTCTCTCTCTCTCTCTCTCTCTCTCTCTCTCTCTCTCTCTCTCTCTCTCTCTCTCTCTCGTCTCTCTCTCTCTCTCTCTCTCTCTCTCTCTCTCTCTCTCTCTCTCTCTCTCTCTCTCTCTCTCTCTCTCTCTCTCTCTCTCTCTCTCTCTCTCTCTCTCTCTCTCTCTCTCTCTCTCTCTCTCACACACACACACACACACTCCTACAAAAGCTGTGAGTACATTTAAATGACTCACCACCTTCATTTTTGTCTTTCATTTTCCTCAGATCAGCCCTGAGGTGTACTCTGACTACACGCGGCAGCAGGGTTTCCACATCTCGTTCCTGGAGCGGCTGTTCGACCTGTACCCCGTGGGCAGCCCCTGCATGGTGATGCTGTGCGAGAACTACCGCTCCCACAAGGCCATCGTGGACTTCACCTCGGACCTCTTCTACGAGAACCGTCTGCTGGCCAGTGGCAAGCAGTGCCCCCACCCCACCTTCTACCCGCTCACCTTCTGCCACGCTAAAGGGCTGGAGGAGCAGCACCCCAACAGCACCGGCTTCTACAACCTGTCAGAGGTCAGACTCCACAAACAGGGCAAGACTCAGACTTGAAACAGCGAGACTCAGACTTGCAACAGCGAGACTCAGACTTACAACAGTAAGACTCAGACTTGAAACAGCAAGACTCAGACTTGAAACAGCAGGACTCAGACTTGAAACAGAAACAGTGAGACTCAGACTTGAAACAGCAAGAAACATCAATTGTGTCAATATAATCATCTGAACGTTTGTGCCTCTTTATTTAAATTCAAAACGAATCAAATCATTTTTGTACTTGAAATAGCAAGATTGTGTCATTATGTTCATCTGAACAACGCACCAAGACTAAACATTTTGGCTGTCCAGACTGTGCTTGGCCTGTGTAATGTATAACCAGGTGTGAGTTCTCTGTCTTCGCAGGGTATTTTGTGGTTAGCAGGGCTACTTGTGGCTTGTGGTTAGTACTACCTGAATGTCTTGTGTCACACACACATACACACACACAAAGAGAAAACCCACAGTATTCAGCTTTTTCTAATACGTTACTGTATGCCTACAGGTGTATGAGATAGTGGATCGAGTGGACGAGCTTCGGAAGAAATGGCCGGATGATTGGGGGGACATCGACAACAACGGCATCAGTGTGGTGGCCCCCTACCACGACCAGGTGGTCCGCATCAGGGCTGAGCTACGCAAGAAGAAAATACACAATGTCTCTGTGGAGCGCGTCCTCAACGTTCAGGGTAAACACCAGGCATCAAAACTTAATTGTCAGGATTTGCGCAATTCTAAGGGTTAATGAGTTCTGTTCGGGTGTCTTCCTGTTGGTAGTTTTCACCTCTTTTGTCGAGCATATTGTGATGGCATTGTTTAAGAGTGTCTTTCAGATATATATAAAGTCTTTAGCCAGCAGTGTACACTGCCCTTCAAAGCATTTGACAGATTATTCTGGTTTAAACAAATCTTTATTCATTTGAAAACAATCAAACAGAAAGACAATTAGAGCAACAAGAGATTATTCTGATGCTAGAAGTTGTGCCGTTGTACCTCAAAGCTTATATTTCCAGATTGGGTTAGAAGTGCAGTTCATCGTGTGAGTCCCCTGACCTAGGATATTTTTACGATGTTGTAGTTGTACCCTGGCTAAAAGACTCCAGGGATCTTCCCAACAGCCGAAGCACTTCAACTCTATGGTACAAATGCACCAGCTAGGGATGAGAAAATTATGTGTGTTACCGGTTTTTTTATTACCCCGCCACATGGGCAGCCACACTGACTTCGGAGGAATTTTTGTTATGAAATGGTACAGTGGAACCTCCCTTATAAGACCTTCAAAAACCATCCAAAATGAGGTCTTATAAGGGAAGTAATTTGGTAATACTTACAAAGAAGGGCTATGTCTCAGAGAAGTAGGTCTTATGTGGGAGGGAGGTCTTATAAGGGAGCATCCACTGTAGTAATGTGTTATCAGGCTTTAACTTTTGTATAAAATGGTAGCAAGCTGCTGCAGTTTTTAGCAATTTAGAAAACAGCTGCCTGCCTACAAATTCACAAAGAGACTGAGATTAGATTGTGCACAACACTGTGTTGATATTGGCAGGTAAACAGTTCCGGGTGATGATCATCAGCGCGGTGCGCACGCGCAGCACGTGCCGCACAGACAGCAGCGCGGAGGAGGAGTACCTGGATTATGGGTTCCTGTCCAACGTCAAGCTGCTCAACACCGCCATCACCCGCGCACAGTCCCTCGTCATGGTGGTCGGCGACCCCCTCTCCCTCTGCCTCGTCGGAAAGTGCAGGTAGGCACCAGATTTACATGGATGCTCCTGATTATGAGAATTTGAAAAGCAAAAAAATTCCTATTTATGAACATTTTGTCGGTTTCTCGCATGTGTAGAATGTAAAAGAAATGAATACAGATAAATATTTGCATGCCTTTACCAGGAGCTTTATATTTTTAGGATTGTTTAAGTCAAGTTGTTAACTGGGTGTCCCCTGGACCCCTGCCTTGCAGGATTTTTGAAATTTCACAGGAGCACCCATGGATTTACATAGGTGAAAGTAGTTCAGGCATGCTCTTGAAATCAGGATTGAAAAAGCTGATGGAAAAAGGTCTTCAGGATCGGCCATCTTGTCGTCCGGATCCACTGTCTTATAAAATCAAACATTTCCACCCAAATTGATAGCAGATTCAAACGAGATGATAGATATGCAATTCTAACACTGTCCCCAATCCATCCCGTGCAAGAAACACACACATTGGATATTATTTTTAATGTGGTCACCACTTCTGGATTCGGAA
Source organism: Phymorhynchus buccinoides (assembly GCA_017654935.2). Lineage (NCBI taxonomy): Eukaryota > Metazoa > Mollusca > Gastropoda > Neogastropoda > Raphitomidae > Phymorhynchus > Phymorhynchus buccinoides. The sequence goes on from CM065680.1 coordinate 68,854,252, forward strand.
GATTCGGAGAGCATTGAAAAGTGTCATTTCAGGATTGAGAGATTGTTTTACTTTCACCCATGGATTTATGTCACCTTTGTCAATCTCTTGGCAAGTTATAAATACAGCCAAGTAAGTGCTCCTGATTAATGTCTGTCAGATTTGTAAGTCTCGTTGAAACTAAGTATGAACATGGGTGAATCAGTGCTATCAGCTTTCTGAATCTATTACATTTTGGCAGTCATATCATTTTTAGACTAGCTTGCGTACTGTTGTGCTCCTTGCAGTGCATTGCTCTATGAAAAAGTGGTCAGTACGTTTTTTTGAGGGGAGGATTATTGTGATGTAATCATTCTAGTCACAGAGATGACTCTGGGTGTATGCAATGTGAGTTCGTATCATCCATTCTACCAGCACAACACGGCCTACTCCTATTGAATAGTGGAATGGGCTTAAACATGTGCGCAGGATCTTGTGCATGTGTTTGCACAGTGGACCTCGGCTTTAGGTATCATCCGTAGGATTAGCCTAGGAAATAGGAGTAAAGTGTCTTTCCCGAGGAAGCAACACCGCAGACGGAGCTGGGTTCAAACCTCCGCACTCGCGAACTACGTGACTTGATGATCAAGCTAATTAACAGAGTGAACTCTATTAATCTTTAATCATTCCCTGGTAACATTCATCAATAATGCATTTTTTCGTGGTAACTACTCATCAGGAAAGTGTGGGAGTACTTCCTGGAGGTCTGCGACCAGAACAGCAGCCTGTTTGGGATCACGTGGGCCCAGCTGAGGTCGTCCCTGGACCGCGTGGAGGTGGCCAAGAACTTCGTGCTGAACCCCCTGGCCCCGGAGTTCGTGCCCAACCGCCGCTTCCACTTCACCTTCCAGGTGCAGGAGCAGGCGCATGAGGCCGGCAGCAGCCCCGTGCAGCGAGGAGGGGGACCCCCCTTACCCTACGCGGTCAACCCTTCTTACGTGCCCGCCACCCTGCAGCCCAGCCCTTACCAGGTGAGCGTGATGTTGATCGACTGTCGCTGGCAACAGTATTTTTTAGGAACATTTTTTGCACAGATGCCGCAAAAGAAAGGTCTATGGCCCATTGTCTTCTGTCATACCATCAGGACAGTAACATTTTTTAGCTCACTGCCATACCACCAGGACAGTATTTTAAAACACACTGTCATACCATCAGGACAGTACAAGTTTTTAAACTCGCAAAGCGCTCTCCCCTTTCTGTTGAGTAATACAGTAGCCTTCATAGGCTCCTTCAACGTAGCAAATACAGATACAGACACAGAATCAACCAAAGAATGGGGCATTTTGTTACAGACGGTCAGCTCTTTTTCTCTCATGTTATTGTCGTGGTATATTTATACTTTTGCGATTTTATTTCAATTTGATTGTTGTATGTTTTTTAATCCATTGTAACAACAATGAATAAATGATTCATTTGTGCTTGTGAAAACAAAAAAGAGACGCTTGATTTTGATTGTTTTAGTGTGTTTTGTATTTTAGTTTAAACATATAAGTGAATGAATTTTGTTTTTCTCTTAATATATGTATGTGTGTATTGTTTAGATTGTACTTGTGCATGTTGCTGTTGTTAATGTTGAGCTCCCAGCTCTCATAGGCAAAGAAAAGATAACTGGATTATTGAAATTTCATTGCATAAAAATTGTTATTGCCTTTAGTATGAGAGAAAACATCTTGTCAGATATTGTGATTTAATATTAACTGCTTTGTTTAAACTGTTTGGCTCTTAACCCTTTCCCTCCCTGCTAGGAGATAGTTACGTAATGTATCATGTCATTGATGATGTCATAACTTTTGATGTCATAGTCCTGGGATGATGGTTTTTGGTTTAGATAAGCCAGGGAAGATATATCTCTAAACCATTTTCTCAGATTGAGTCTAACAGATTTGTTTTAAACTTTATAATAAGAAAATCGATAAATTCTCAGTTTTCCTGTGGCAGTGAAGGGGTTAAACTGGATATTTCAGGAAAGGCCAAAAAGCTTTTAAGCTTCACTTTTATTTTGAGCTTTAATACAGCTCTGGTTGGCATTGCTTTCAGATGTACTACCCCCCGATGATGCCTTACTACAACATGCCCATCTACTCGCCCTACATGGCCCCTTTGTACATGCGGGCACCCAGAGGGTCTGGGCTGCAGTTTGGCCACTACCGGGGCCCCCCTCGCCCCGCCTTCCATCAGGCAGCCATGGCCATGGCCCAGCGCACGGAGGGTGTGAGGATGATGGACATGGCCCCCACGCTGCGCTCCCCCCACAGACAGGCCCCGCGCGCCCGCCTGCCCTACTACCTGCCCCGCATGCCCCTCCACTACAGCCTGCCCCAGCTGCACCCCATGTTGGCGCAGCCCCACCACTTCTCCCAGCCGGGGTTCTACCTGCCGCCGGAGGAGGCCAGGATGGGCCCTCTGGCCTCCCAGCTTCCCTTCTACCCCACGCACCCTTACTTCTCTTCCCAGCTTCGCGGACACGCCGCGGGCCCCTACGCTCACTACCCGGCTGCCCACTTCAATCAGGGAGCCCCCCTCCATGTGCCTCACTCCTTGTCGCACGCTTCACCCCCCACTGCCAACCCTCTGGGCCGCTCCACCCCGGCGGATGACCATAGCGACAGCCTGTCCTCCCCCGAGTCCGGCAGGTCAGGCAACACGATCGGAATGAGCGAATCGGGTCACGGGTTCCAGGTTCTGCCCAACGTGAAGCACGTGCCCCATCACCTGGTGCGCGGAGGCCTGCCATCTTCGAGTCAGAACTCCTCCCGCTCCAGCACGCCCTTCACCACGTTGAACCCACAGGACCGACTGTTGAACCCACAGGACCGACTGCCAAACCCACAGGATCGACCGCCGAACCCACAGGACCGACCTCCGAACCCTCAGGACCGACCGCTGATCCCTGTGCCTCCCTATCTCCAAGAGACCCATGCCGCGCCTGTCTCAGAGCGGCCCTACAGCCCCGCAAACTACGGTGCCAGAGGCTCTCCCCACAGCATGCTGGAGGAGGCTTCCCGGGATCGTTCTGGCAGCAGAGAGAGAGACACAGGGTCCAAGGAGACTGAGGTCACGGCTCAGTTTGCCGGTCTGCACACAGTCGACAGCAGCACAGGCAGCGGTTCAGGGGCTAAGGTGGTGAACACCACCACCACCACCACCATGAAGAAAGTGAACAACCCCAAAAAGCTCAGTCTGAAAACAGGGTTCAGCCGGCAGTTCAGCGACGACCTGCCCACCCCCACAGCCATCTTGGAGATTGTGCGCATGATCGAAGACAACTTTGACGATGTCCCCGAAGAATCAGAGTCCCCCTCCTCTTCCCCCGTCGGGTCACAGAGGGCTCAGCTGTTGTCGCGGCTGAACGGGCGTAACGCGGCGCTGAGCTCTCTGCAGCTGGACTTGAAGGCGGCCCAGCAGCGACAGCAGCAGCAGGCAGCACCGGAGTACGGCACCCCCCAGTCAGCCTCCTCCTCAGAGTCCCCAGCGGCCCTCAACGAGGAGAGGTCCGCCTTCACAGGCTTGGGAGAGGGTCTGATGCCTGATGCGGGTCACAATGAGCCCCAGACTCCCCGCACGCCCTCCGGCTTCATGACCCCCTGTGTGGGGGTGGTGGATGTGGACCCTCAGGGCATCTTGAAGAGCCTCAACATCGGAGGCCCCGGATACCAGTGGGGAGGTTTGCAGCAGTCTGAAGAGTCCCTGCCTTGAACTAACGCGCAGCACTATAGCAGATGATTTGTTGGAAAGATCAAATCACAGGTCTCTTTCCTATTGAGGATAATATATGTATAATTCAGTTCCTAGTAATTAAGCAACTATTAAAGAAAAATGGAGAAAGTGACGGGTAAAAAAAAAAGTTTACGATTCACTGAACTGAACATTTAAGTTCAAGGTGTTCATGATTTGTTTCAGCAGTTTCTAGTTTTTGACCTGTCCTTTTGTTTTGTTATCTATTGGGGTGTGTTAACACTCCTTCAAGTTTTTATGCAGCAAAAGATCTATCTTGTTGGTGTGACAAAATAAATGATAACTAAAATTAATTGATTCAATTGTGGTCCCCTGAATACAGTCTATTACTTATATTCACCTGAATTAGAACGAAATAGATATTTCTTATTGGTGAACTTATCGTCTTATGTTAACATCAATCGTGGTAAATCTATAAAAAGTCTAGCATTTTGCCTGTTATTTTAGCTTCTACTTAACCTCCATGTATCCTTTTTAATTATGTTCATTTATGTGTGCGGCCATAGATTCCATTTAGTTATCTGTTGTTTAGAATTTAAAGTGTTGCTTTACCCGGTTTTTTACATCATATAGTTGTTTACTCTTATTCTTGTACACTTTCCTATTGAGCCTGATTAACCATTAGGAGCTGAACTTTTCTTATAGTTTATGAATACAGAATGGGCATCAGGGAAAGTAGTTTTTTGCGTGTAGTTTAATAAAATTGATGCATGGAACTTTTTGCATATCTATCGCATCCTTGCTGGTTTTTGGTTGTTGGCACAAATTTTATTTTAGTTATCGTTGGTCAATCATTTAGATGAATTTCATGTTTTGGGAGAATTTTTGTTGTCAAAACTGGAAAAAGAAATTATCCTCTAAGGCTTTGAGATACTGAACATTGGTTTACATTTTTCTTTCTTTTTTTTAAAGTTGAATAAACTTCACTCTCCTAATTGGTTAATAGAATTTGTTCAATGTTTTCTATTGGCCGCTTTTAAGGCTATCTCTGTGCAATGTTTCTTTTTCTATGTATTTTTTTCATTGTTCTGTTTTTTATATGCATGAAATTTTGGGTTGCTACAGCTAGGTTTTCGATACCAAGAAAATATAATGCAGTTTCTTTGGAACTGTTGATGGTGGTTTGGATTCAGTTATGCATAATTAAGGTGATGCCATTTTCTTCATGTCTAAGAAAAAGTATTTTCCCTGGTTTTATTGCAATCGCTGCTGGAATCTGACAAGCTAAATCAGACATATTTCTTGAGGGAAAAAAAAGTTTGGGTATACTGTAATAGTTTTATCAATGAGTTGGAGTCCAAAAATGTATGGACTGACAAATGACAGTTGCAATTTTAACTTTGTACAGTCATGGCAAGTGGTTGAATGGCACACAAATCTGACACAAACGGCGTGTCGGATTCCAAATTTCTCTTGGTTCACAAAATTGTCCTAAAGATGTAGGCTTATAATAAATATACACAATAGTAATTGTTCATTTCAGAAGAGTACAGGAATTAATCTGAACAACTTAGTATATGATTCATTGTCGGCTTCAACCGAAAGTTCTGAAAAGAAAAGTGACAATGATGTTGGTCACTTTATGCAGCAAAGTTAATGAAAATCAAGTCAGAATTAGGTAATGAAGTGCTTATGTGTGCATTTTTGTTTGCTTATTTCTGTTTTCCTGTTGGAAGAAAAATGATACATCAGATTCAACAAAGATTCTGCATTTTATACTAGATACAGCGATGATTATATCTTACCTACGAATGCGTTAGAAATAACGTATATTTTTATATAAATCAATGTTTGCACCAGGCGTCCATCAAAATGCTTTTAGCTACTATCAATGTTGTTTTTATTTATTTGATTTAGATGTCTTCTTTTCTTGCCTTGGCAGTATATCTTCAAATATCTCTAAAATCGGGTGTCTCTAGACAAAAAGTGGCATACTAAAGCAAAAACAAAAGGTGACATCTCTCATGGTTTGAACTGAGGAAAGAAGAGATCTAGAGAGAATTAGATGGGTGTTATATGTATGGATATAAATCTCTGTTAAACATTAGTGACTTGTCGTTGTAACTTGTAGGATTTCAATAAATAAAATCATTTTCTTTTCTGCTTTTGTAACAGATAGTGGTGTATATGCATGTTTGGCTTTTTTTCTTCTTAACTGTCTTATTCTTCAGAAGAAAAAAAGAATCAGGTCACTACATGTGGTTATCGGTGTTCAGTGTTTCGAAGTTTGTCTTTTTTTCAGAAGATTATGTGGTGTTGACTGATAACTTTTTTTTTTATTGATTCTTTTGTTATGTTACGCCCAAAAAAAGTTGTAAAAAAAACCAACAAAAATGTTTTTTCATGTTCTAAATTTGTTAGAGTGTTTCTGTGGTTTTACTTAAGCCTTGTAGAAGTACAATATTGAAAATATAAAGTGTGGAAATAGCCAGTCGAAAAGGGGACAATCAAAGTATTCGTGTGCTTTGAGGGGTTTGCATATATGTTGGTTACCTTGAGGGAAAAGTTGCAGGCACTCATTTTGGCGATACATATGTTTCAAGCCATTCTGATGTGATCAACTCTTCTTCATTGGATCGTCTAAGGTAACGTTTTGAAATACCTTTTAGGACTATGCTTCAATCTTTTCTTTTCTTGTTTTAACCTCTGGAAATATATAGCCCTATAACTATTGTTTCCCTGTAATCAAGCAAGATTAATATAGAGTAAAATGTACATACAAAATGTTCTATATCTTTTTTGATAGTTTCCATTATAAATTGTACAAAGCTCACCTTTGACAAAGATGTAGTGTTGGTGAGTAGAGATATACTAGAACAAATTGTACATTGTCTGACAGCAAAAGTTTGCAGTGTTTTCTGTTTAGAATCTAAAATATTGCATAGTTCTGCCTAATTTGCTCGTTAGTTCATTTTGTGTGTGTCAGAATTTGATTATTATTTGGTTATTTTACTGCTAAAGATATTTTTATTTTTTTTACTCGGATATGTATGGAGGAGCAAACATGATTCTTTCTACAGATCAAGAAAAGATGTTATTAATTTAAAGAAAACAATATGAAATTAATTCATTTATAAACAAACTTTCAATTTTGTATGCATAAAAATCAATGGGTTATGGAGTGTGTGTGTGTGCATTTTAAAAAAAAAACCTTTCGTTAATGTTGTCTTTTTTTGCTTCAAAACAAATATTGTAGCTTACAACATGCTTATTTTCCCTAATAAGCATCTGTACTTGCCTACTTCCTACTCTTTTCTGATATGTATTTTTTTAAATTTAATATCCTTATCTGTTATTTGATTGTCATCTCTTGCTTTTAAACAAAAACACTTTTGCTTACATTTCTTTTTTTTCTTCTGGGAAACATCTATGTTTGTGCTCTCCCGAGTCTTGTATCCATGGTTTAAAAGTTTTGTATGTTACAACTAATTATACTGATGGTGAATATTGTGCAACGTCAGGTTTTGTGAAGCTCTTTCAGCAGTTATGCCTTCTTTGGATAGTCATAGTGGACGTTATTGTGATTTTGGAAGCTGTGATTTTGAATCTAATCCAGAAATGTTTTGTAAGATTCAGACCATTGAGGCGTGACAATGAACTGTGCTTCACTTGAATACTTGTGTATTACAGGTGTGTTAACCTTCGATAGTCTCTATCATAGAGAATCGATGTACGTAAGACCTACCATAGATTTCCTGTCTTGATTATACTGAGTAGTATGTCAATCTAAAGAGAGCACAAAACTCAAATGTGGCGATTTGTTTCCCCCAGAGCCTTTGTGTCCATGTTTCTAAGTAAAGTCAGCAAAATAAAATTGTATCAGCAATTTTTGTCCGTTTAACTAAGGCAATGAATAACAGTTTCATTATTACTAATTTTTATATTCTGTTATTTAATTGTGATACAGTTTCATTATTCGGTAGATACTACCTGTTAAAAAAGATCTAGTTCATTTAATGATGTTGACAATGCAAGTTGGATACATTTTAAGAACTTAGCAATCTTTATTCCAAGAAACATCATAATCAGCTACTAAAACATGTACAGGTGTTTAAATTTGAGCTTTTCATATTTTGTCATAGATTTACGCAACATGGGCTTTTCGTATGTAAGAATTATTACAGGGCACAGGGTATAGTTTTCAGCTGACAAGTATATTTATCTCTTTTTTGTTAATGAAACAAAAAATATTTTATTTTCACCTTGCATATGTTCTGTAGAAACAAAGTTTGTTTGTTTTTTTCACACAAAAACAAGATTATATAAAGACTGATTGAGGAGTATGCTCGATAATCTGCAAAGGGGGGGAAGAAGTAAAGTGCCCAAGGCCCTTTTTCTAATGCTTGGTGAAAATTTTCATTGCAGCTCCTACAGTAGTTTTGTATGCTGTTGGGTTTTGTTGCTGGGGGGTTTTCCGGGAAGGTTGTTGTTTCTAGTGTTGGTGTGTGGCTGTAGAGGCCTGTGGTGTGGTACAGTTACCCAGGAATGGATTTGGGGGGGTCTTGAGAAAAGCCAGGATTACGGTGGTGGTTTTGATTCTTTTCACTCTCTGGCATAAGACACAGCCTTGAGAGGCAAACATCATGTCATACAATTGGGTTTGGGATTTGTTTTATATCTTCCCTCTCAGCTTGTAAAGAAAAACTATCCATTTCCCTCCCATTCCCCCTTTCCTATTACCCCTACCTCCTTCCCCCACCCTCCACCCACCCCTCTCTCTCTCTTTTCTTAAATTCAATTCTTGAGTAGTCTTGCTTGTTATTGTTTGCGTGCGCGTGTTGAATTAGGGTTACGTTGCTTTTTGTTGTTGTTTTCTTATCCTTTCTACTGTAGACTAAAATGTTCAGGTAGAGGCGTTTGTGTTGTTTGTTGGCTTTTGATTAATAGTTGGTTTTGGAATTTGCTTAAAGATTTACCCAGTAGTTTCTTTTGCATAGAAACAAAGTAGCGCTCAAAACTTTTTTAATGGAAAAAAAAGAAAGATTAAAAGACATGTCCCCTCTTGTGCAGCATGGTTAACCTGTAATAATGGTACCTTCTCAGTTTTCTTGTGCGTCACAAATATTTTTGGTATTTAGTATATTCTAGTCACAGAGACTTGTATCTGTGAAATTTGGGCTGCTCTCCCCCGGAGAGCGCGTCGCTGCAAGTGCAGCGCCTACCCAAAATAGTATCCCTTGTAATCAGTAACACTATTGATAAGCATTCCGGAGTGGCAGATTCTGTAGTCTTTTGTACAATAACAAGCCTGGACCTGTGTCAGTAAAACTGTACGCTTTTAGTACTGTTTAAACTTTCTTTTCCTTTGTTAACTTCTTTACTGTTGTTACTTCTGAATATTCAGTGCATATTGTACGGAACTGAACTACTTTACTGTTGTTACTTCTGAATATTCAGTGCACAGTGCAAGGAACTGTACATATATTTGTCTGACCGGAATGTTGTTGGGATCAACTGTTTCACACTTTTAAGATTTGGAGTGGTTGATTTTTCCCCCCACATTGTTTGATTTTTGTGTTTTCTACCTTGCATGTTCAGATTCAAAGGTGAGGCAGCCATTTTCCCAGTTGCTCTTCTAGACACTAGTCACACTGGTGGTGTAGCGATACCCAGGGTTTCAGTAGAAACTATTGCGAAAAATGCGTGCAGCAATTATTTGCATTGAGCCATTTATGAAGGTGTGAACAGTGTGTGGCAGAGACACTTGGTGAAAATGTTAGGACTGCTGCACCTACTAATTCTCGTTGTAGCTTTGTAGCTTAGAAGACGTGGTTATTGGGTTTTTTGGTGTGTTGCCAATATCACTGTAATCGGTAATCTAAGAGTGGTTATTAAAAGTTGTGTTGAAAAACAAATCTTCGCCCTGGCATTATGAAAGTTTTGTTTTCTATTTTGTCTTTGTTTATTATAAATGTACATATGTGGGCAAGCGAGGCATTCTTTCTTGGATTCGAGGTTTCTACATTCTTTACAAGAACATTTAAAGACCCCCCACATCACTTATCACATTCCCTTCTTATGCTTGGAAGATTTCTTTAAATTTCTTACCAGCTATAAGAGGGAAAACACGTGAAAACCATGATTGTGACACATGACGTGGTGGGTCTTTAAAAGACAAAGCAATCACACAGAGAGCAAACATTGATTCATAGTAAAGTACTCAACGATACTAAGCCATCCACTTAACTCCTTCCAGTTTACACCACAAACCGTTTTCGTTTCACACTTCATCACAAGCACAGATCCCTTTCTCTCCATAAAACAACAAAAAACCCACTCTTCATTCATTTTCTTCTGAACTGTCCAGTTTTCAGTTCTGTTTATTGTAATCCAATATATGTTTGCTTACAATGGCACACAAAAAACCCCATGTGATTGCACTTATTATTTCTAAAAGGCACTGTCAATGAATTTGAATCTACAATTATCACTTTGAATAGCTGACACATCTGAGGAAGACTTGTGAAAGTGAGCAACACATAACATTAATGAATCCGAACAAAAAACAGAAATGTGAAATAAAAAAAATTCAGAGTAAAATGAAATAGAAAATGTTCAATGCATGTCATAAATGCACACGCACGCACACGCGCACACACACACACCATATTCTTTTTTTTTTTAAAGTAGAGGGCTTTTTCACTGAAAATAAAATGTATGATTCACTTGGAACTTAAGGACCCTGCATGTCATGTGTCAAAATCACAGTTTTCACGTGTTTTCACTCATGGCTAGTAAGGAATCTTAAGAAATCTTCCTAGCATAAGAGGGAATGTGACACATGACGTTCAGGGTCTTTAACTCACTCGGGGCGAATGAGCCGGAGCCGGCTCATGGCTTGCACAACCGTTTAGGACGAATGGCCCAGATCCGGCTCATAAGAGTTTTCAAGAGGTTTTGATTTCTGGCGTGTAACCAGCTTTCCGGTGCAAAATCATAACCTATTTTCAGTTTGCTTTGACCTTGCCTCTCTTGAAATCAACCAATCATTGCAGACTTTACATTCAGCTTTGGTTGTAGAGGGGGGGTCAAAGATTGGAATGTGAAAATTTCCTTCTTTCTATGTGTTAGCTGTTTTTGTCAATAGGAGACAAACGACGAAGGTAAGGAATCTGATATTTTACGATCGTTTAGTGCATGGTGTTGCTAATCTTTTCTGAAAATATTGATGCCTAACTCTTCATAACTTGGTTTTGGTGATTATTTTACAAACTTAGTCAAATGCCCAGTCCCCACAGAACAAGGGGAAATAATTTGGCCAGTCCCGAGTGAGTTAATGCTGTTTCCACACATACAGACTTCTGCACGTCTGTTATTTACCAATACTGATAACATTTTGTGGTTTGAACTTAAAAAGTTTGAATTCTATCATATCACCCACTGGGGGGAAAAATCATAAATAAATTGAATTAAAATCAGGCACAAATGATGTGAGATCAAACAGTTTAAAAAATTCTTACATTCATCTGACTATGGCAAGCAAATACAAAATAATTACCGGTACACTTTTTTAGGAGGGGGGGGGGGGTGAACACAACAGACAAGTGACATCATAAATGTGCGGAAATCACCTTGGGAAAAGCACTGATAACTAAAACAATTTTTATTGACATAACCACACATTCCATAAAACGACAGCTGGAATTCCATATGCGCTATTTTCGCTGGCTTAAATCGCCTGCGACTTTCGACAGCGACGAACAAAGTTGTTTGCAATTCCATTGACGCTAAAATCGCCGGCGATTTTCGATGGCGCTATTCAAACACCGCGCTAAAAAAACCGATCGCGCCTACGGAATTGCGAGCAACGTTTTTCACCACTACCACAAGTTTCTCCACGCTTTTGGAAGCCATGCTCGCTGAAAAAATGTCGTGATGTTTTAGTTCCACCGATTTTCAGACTATTTTTGACAGCAACAAAAATATTTTTTCGCTCCACCAGGCGATAAAATAAAATCGCATGGGATTTTCGACTGACTGCTCGTGATTATCATGCCTATGGGTGTACAGAATGACTTTACTGTTGGTGGCGATAAAATGTAATCGCAGGTGATTATCGCAGTCAATTTTCTCCTTTAAAATCACGCATATGGAATTCCGGCTTACTGGTGTCTTTTATTGCTCTCAAATGCTAAAAGCAATTCTCATTTGCATACAGTTGACCAGAGGCAAATTAAATGGGAATTGTTTTGAATCTTACTAAGTTACAGAGAACGGTTCTTTATCAAATGAAGCAAAATATTTCAAACTAAGTTGCATGCTCATAACCAATCTAATCCTTATAGAGAGTGACAAATGCGAATTCGCTGAAGCTTGGCAATGGCATTGCAAACACAGAAAAACTTATTATGCTGTGAAATAGAACCATAATAACACACATTAAAAATGTACTACCAGAAGAATAAATGAAATGCAAATTGTGGTAAGGTAATAAGATTTTGTCAAAGTGTGTCATGCACACCTGCACAGAAGAAAAGGGTAAACTAAAGCAAATTGTGGTAAGGTAATAAGATTTTGTCAAATGTCATGCACACCTGCACAGGAAAGGGTGAGATGTAAAGAAGTGATGCAATATTGACATTTCCTACAGCACATGCTTGAAACAAAGGTGAAAAGACAACCCAAGAATGTTCAAATCCTGCAGCATAATTATTTGAATCAATTTAAGAAAGCTTAAAATGAAACCTGATGAAAAGCAAAATAATCTGAACAATCTAGGCGTTCCTGATACAAACATTTTTATACCAAATAATAAGCAACAAAAAAATAGAAAATCATTGACACTTGTCATTTTTAAAATAAATTAAAAAAATAGTGGGAAAAAAAGAATTGCACAACCTTTCACGGGGAATTATTCATGAAGGTACTCAAAAGACGATTTTTGTATTAATTTAATCACAATAAAGGATTTTCCATGGGCACAACTTTTCCAGGGCCTGTATTCACGTTGAGATAGCATGAGACTTAGCATGATGCTAACTTAGAAGCTCTTCCAATGTCCTATAGGATTTAATAGGACTTTTGGAAGAGCTTCTAAGTTAGCATCATGCTAAGTCTCATGCTATCTCAACGTGAATACAGGCCCTGGTATACAAGGATTTCCTGGTTTTTTAATTTTACCAGAAAAGAAAGTTCCTTTTTTTTTTTAAATTGTCAAACAAGATCTTTGTGTTTCTACTGTATTTTTCAAACACTTTAATATAAGCATTTGTCTAAATTGTGGAAAAAGCAAACTAAAATACCTTCATAAATCAAGTTTTGCTTCAGGGGGACATTACCCCTGGCCTTTCAAGGTTTTTTCATTTTGTGTAGTTGCACCCATGGTTTTCTCACATCTTGTGGCATTAACAGGTTTAGATAAATGGTTACTTATGGCTACTTCATCCACAAAAACAACAACGGACAAAAACAACAATCTGCTCGTGTTCAGAGAGAAGTACTTGGGAGAGAAAGCAGTTGGGGCGAGGAGATAGAAATATCATCAGTTTTGGGTGTTTTTTTACAAAAAATAAAAGCATTCTTTGGCACCAACAAAAATTAACAAAAAAACTTTTGAGCATCACTAAACAAATCTTAGTAAAATTAAGTTGTATCCAAAAATTATATCGCAAAATAATTCTGGGCCTTTGGGGACTTTCCCCAACACCAGCTGTCCTCAAATCCCTTAGGCCAAGACAGTGGGGATATACCCTGGGCAAGGCTTCTACACTATAAACACATTTTAGCCCAGCTGCCAGAATAGCAGCTTCCCCGTCTGCTATCAGGCAGTCAATCAGAAACGACAGACAGGCATACTGAGTGATAACTAAATGCTTCTGCAGTTGTTGTTGTTCCCTGGCTTAATGACTCCAGGGATCATCCCAACAGCCAGAGCACTTGAACAATTCAGTACAGATGCACCAGTTAGGGATGAGAACATTACGTGTGTGACCGTTTTTTATTACCCCGCCATATGGGCAGCCACACTCCGTCTTCGGGGGATTTTAGACTGATGATGTTATGCTGGGAGCTTGTCATGGCTTTTTAAGACAATCCCCGCACAACCATTCAGAGCATAACAACATTTTGATGTAGCCTTGGTGTTCTAGCTTATGTCAACTGGTCTGACACAGCCTCATGCCAAGGCAAGCTTCTGCAGTGATAAGTCTAGAAGCATATTTTGTCAGTTCTGGTCAGAAGAGAAAAAAGAATGATTCAGCCAATAAGTTAGTCACATGCAACAGAGATACTGTCCAAAAAAAGGAAGAAGAGTAGAAAGAACATTGAACATTGCATTATTATTATTATTATTAGCATTTATACGCCTAATCAAATGAATGCCCCAGGCGTTTACAATAAATACTTTTTTTTAAATTAATAAATAACAATAACAAAACACTAGTCTACATGAGCACACAATACATGCCCCACCCCACCCCTCCACACACACACACCAACACACATGTACACACAAGCCAGGTCATGATGGGATAGATCAGTTGCTACTTTGGAAAGAGATGAGTTTTCAGATGGTGTTTGAATGTGGTCAGAGAAGGCGAGTGTCTGAGAGAGAGGGGCAATTGATTCCAAGTGACAGGAGCTTGATAGGCGAAAGAGCGTTGGCCAAAGGTTTGAGTGCGGACAATAGGAATACGATTAATGTCGATTTCCAAACAATATCAACATGACTTAGAACCATTAACTGATTAATGAACGGATACTATGTACTACATTTCAGTGGTTTGGGTTTTGGCACTTTCAAGGCAAATATTCACTGGGGACTGTCACTTTGCATATACCAGTGAGTTCAACATAACTCATAATACAACATGGGGAACAATACTTGTCACAATTATTCAACAATAATGCTGGCCACATAATAAGCCCATTATAAAAAACGAGGAAAACATCTGCTTTAAAAGAAATACTTCTTCTTCAATCGCTCAGTTTCTTGTGAATTAAGAGCACAGATGCGTCATGCTGCCGTTATGCGCCTAACTAAGAAACAGGCCCAGCAAGTCTGACTTCAGCTGGAGGAAATCTTTTTGAACACTTTTTTTTTTAAAGGCAGGAGAGTGGACAGGTAAGGCAGAAAGATAGTAGATGAAAGTAAGCAAAGGGAAAAGGTAGAGTCAAAGAGAGTAACACATTAGAGGAAGCTACAAGCACAGAGCTTCCAGAAGGTGGAACTATTTATACAAAAGACACCCCCATCCCACACCTACCCACCCACCCACGGGGGAAAATAAATACACAATAGTAAAATATGACAACTTTTCAAGAACACTGACACATGTCAGCTTCATTTTCAAGCAATGGGCTGTCCTCTTAAACACTTTTCAAACTTAATAGTGGAATTTAGACACTGTGCCTCTGTTACACTTCATAATCTTACACATCTTTTAAACTTGGTAAGTGCATCTGAAGTGATCGGCCCATTCAATCTTAAGTACCCAGTAGTATTAAAATCATTTCATTTTTCTCTCATGTTACTTGAACTCAGAATATTGCGCACAAACATTGATTTAGAACAAATAAACAAACAAAAAACAGACACAATAAATATCACAGGCAGAATGTGATCATGCGATCTGACTAAAAGCCAAATGTAAAAATACTAAAATGCAACTGCTGTTCTGAGATTAAAAAATAATAATAAAAAACTAAAAACACCAGCAATAGTTTTAAACTATTTAACCCTCTCAAGGCTACAGACGCCAGATGTGACCGATTTTTTTCTTACCATTGGCTACTGTATGCGCCGATTGCGCCCGCTGAACGCCCGGTCTAGTAGTTTCACTTTTGCCCTACCCACAATGCAATATACTAAGTTAGTGCTTCCTTTACCTCAGTCTCGCTGGTCCGGTTTGGGCTTTTACAGCAAGGGAAAGCACCCACTAGTCTTTTTGAACGGATTTTTCGAAGTGACCCCAAATTTTTTTCTCCTTTCCACGTGACGTGCGCAGTATTGACTCGGCGCGATGCTCGGAGCGCCATTACGGATTTTTTATTCCAATTCATGGTTTGTTGTGTGACATTGTGTTAGCTTTCGAATGAAAATATCATTATTGCTATTCAATATGCATCTTTCAGAAATTAAATGTGAGTTAGACTTTATTCTGGGTGATTTTTTTAATAAAAAGATTTGGTGTGACGTTCGGAGTTAATTCCCATCACTGGAAGTAAAGATCGATTCTCGGTTCGAATGGTGGGTAGTCATAGGGTAGCAACGGAGAGCTGAGCTTGCTTTGATAGTGGTTTTTGGAAGGGAGAGATGGTGTGCAGAGACTCTGGTAAAAAAACCAAAGCAGGTCCCGCCCGTGCAGTGTACTGAAATTTACAGTCGCCCATCGGGCTAGTGACTTTTGAAATCTACTCGCCCACAGATTTTTATACTAGCCAATGGCTACCAGGCTAGTACTGTAGTATTGTTGGCCAGCCCTGAAAACTATCATTAACTGATTAAATGTGGTTTCATCCCTTAAATTGCGGGATATCTGTTTCAATGTATAACACTACATATAATGCCAGGCAAAAGGTTGGGGATAATACACACATTTTCAGGTCATATTTCACATAAAAGTAATAAAGAAAGAGGCGATGAAAAGGTTACCGTAAAATGCAGACTATAAGCCGCTACTTTTTTCCTCAACTTTGGCCCATGCGGCTTATAGACTGGTGTGGCTTATCTGTGGATTTTTTTTTCCATTCTACATTTAGCAGTATAAATGTATAATTAAATCTGTTTCTGGCCACATTCTTCAGCCTATTTTGAGCTTCTTTAGACTCAAAACTGGTTTTGGTAATCAGTAGATTCAAATCTCATGTTTAAAGTGTTTGAGGACATTAAATACTTGTTCTGATAGGAGAATTTCTATATTTGTGTTGGTTTGTGCACATAAAATTTTCTCTGCGGCTTATAAACTGGTGCGGCTTATATGTGAATAAATACCTAATATTTTGTCAATATAGGGGATGCGGCTTATATACACTATATATACAGGTGCGTCTTATAGTCCAGTTTTTACGGTAACTTTCAAAATGCATTATCACAACAACAAAAATGGCAAACAAAAATGAATTCCATTAGAGCACAACTACAATATCTGATCTAGTTCAACTGACCCCGAATTAAAAAATAACTGACCCCAAATTTAAAAATATAAAAATTATATATATAATGTATTCTCATAACATCACAGCAAACCATGTAAACATAGACGAGGCTTCAAGCGCAGCAGCATTAGCATTCTTTTACTTATTTACATTAATGCGACTATGATTATTATGCACTGGAAAATGTACTTATGCTTTTCACACACAAACCCAGTCCTTTAGACCAAACAATTGCATTGTGCCAAAAACACTTCTAAGACACAACAGCTTTTCTGTTGCAGTCAATGTAGTCCACGTACTCTTTGCCAACGTATAACAACACGAACCCTGACGCCAGACCAAACACAGCCTGCAGTCCTGGTTTCATCGGCAAGAAGGACTTGCATGTGGCCCAGAAGAGGACGGAGCCAAAGTTGAAGAGAAAGGAGCCAAACACGCTGTAGAGAATTCGCCGGTTGATGGGCGCCTGTCGGAGGTGGCTGCTTCCAAACATGTACAGGCCTACGCCTATGTGGGCGTTGAGCCAGAAAGTGTTGGCCACCCGCACGTTATTGCTGTGAAAAACACTGAAGAGAAAAAACACCACAAAGGCAACATTAACCCTTTCACTGATGTCACATTTCTGCACCACTGGTTTAACAACTATATATGTCACTAAACAGCATAACATTAGGATCTGTTTTCCAGTGACCCAGGCTTATGTTGTTTATTCTGGGAGAAAAGGGGAGGATTAACCCTTTTGCCACCAATGTCGCATTTATGCACCACAATGGTTTAGCACCCATGTCACTAGAAGTAGAAGGCATCAAATCCAGATATGTTATCCAAAGACCCTATTTCTTATGTTTGGGAGGCAAGGATAGGCCTAGTGTTATATACATGTCACAGTTCAGAATTCATAATATTGCAGATAAAATGTGTTTTTTCTACCCAGCTAAGTTTAATGGAATTCTTTGGCTGAAAAATTGCTGGCAGTGAAAGGGCTAACAGTATTGCAGACACCCACTTTTCCTTACCCAAGTAAGTTTTGATTTTAAAAAATGTGGCTGAAAAATGGCTGGTGGCGAAAGGGTTAATGACAAAACATTTTTTGGGTCAAACACAAACTAGCATAGTGGCATATTCACACACACACACACACAAACAAACAAAGAGAGAGATAGAAACATACCCAGACCGATACAGAACTCTAGAGCATCATCATCATAGTCATCTGCCTCATTTCCATCAATCATCAAAAAGAAAAAAATTTCTCAAATTTTGTGGACTAGCATGCCATGCTCTCATGGTCTCCTCCGTTTTCATTTCCAATCCAGTCTATGTCCTTGGTGCGTTCAGGTCAAAGATCTGGGGAGCTGTCGATGGACGGACGTGGTGGCTCCCTCAGAGGAGGACCTCACGCGCGTTCCACAACTAAGACATTATTGTCATCAGTAGGGGGCTTAGTAGGTAGTGGCCTGCATATAAGTTAGCTCAGAACAGGCTCCACTGAACTCCACTAAAGTGACTCAGCAGCAGTGCAGTGTTTCCTCGGTTGGTTGCCTCCTGACAGCCTAGCATATATTCGCTCCCCTTGGACTGCTGGTCTTAGGATTAGGATTAGGATTTAGGGACTCAAAACATAGCCGTAAGGCTTTCCTGTCCCATCTTTTATTTTATTTAGTTGTTTGTCTCGGTCTGTCGCACACTCAGTTTTTATTAATATTATTCATCGTAATCATACATAACTGCCTTCGTCGAGGTTTTTAAAAATGTTAGTATTCTGTGCTCTTTTCATGTTAGGTGGTAATTTATTCCATACAGGTGCAACTCTGTTAGTAAAATAAAATTTTCTATTATTAGTCCTGCAATGTTGAATAAATATTTTGTCGGTACTGTTCCTTGTTTTGTCAAAATCTGATATTGTGAATAAGTCATGTACATTTAGGTCATCTACACTATTAAATATTTTATAAGTTTGAATTAGGTCACCCCTAATTCTCCTTGCCTTTAATGTAGGTAAATTTAATTCTTTCAACCTGTCTGAATAAGAAACATTTTGAAGACCTTGTACTAACTTAGTTGCTCGTCTCTGTACTTTTTCTATCAAAGCTGACTGTCTCTTTAAACCTGGATACCAAATACAATTTCCATATTCTAAATGAGGTCTTACTAAACCTTTGTACAAGCATAAAAAAGTGTCCTTGTCCAAGAAAGAAAACGTTCGTTTAATTATACCAATTTTCTGATTAGCTTTACTTACAGCACTGTGAATGTGTTCATCAAATTTCAGTTTATCGTCAAATATTACTCCCAAGTCCTTTTCCTCAGAGAATTTCATAATAACGTTTTCTACACCATTGTTATGCATTTTGTAGTCTGTGTGTGGATTACTTTTTCCCAAATGCATGATTTTACATTTTGAAGCATTAAAAAACAGACACCATGTTTCTGACCACCTAACCAATGAATCTAAGTCTTTTTGTAATACATCTTGATTTTTCGTTATATTATACATTTTCGTATCATCTGCAAACATTTTACAATAGCTTTTTATTTCTTCAGGTAAGTCATTTATAAAAATTGTAAAAAGAACTGGGCCAAGAAATTGAAGAATGCTCCCTTGAGGTATTCCACTTAACACATTGGATTCTGCGACCTGACAAGCCAGGGTGTGGCTGCCAGTTGGGATTTGTAATGAGTGGCGTGGGAGCAAAGCCACTGCATGGTCCAGAAGATGGGACAGCAAAAAAAAAGAAGAAACAAACATACCCAAATGCACACACACATACACACACGCGCGCGCATGCATAGACACACACAAACGGAGAAGAGGGGTGGAGAGCAAGAGATATTTAGGGGGTTCTTTAAAAAAAAAAAAAATTTAAAGACGCATTTCCAAAGACCCAAGGTACCGAAGACCCACTCTCAATGCAAAAACATCTTCAAAAATCGTCTTGATGAATTTCCAAAATTTATTAGTATATTTAGAAGCTTTGATTAATGTATTTTATAGGAAAAAAATTTTGCCGTATAAACCTTGACCTATATAATACCTGCCAAAGTTTAAAACGATGGGACTCCTAAAAAGCCTCACGGCTTGTTCTGTCCCTAGCTACTACTACTACTAGAACACATCCAGACCCCACACTAACACATCAAAACAAAACAATAGTTATCTCCCCTACTATGGTCGACCTCTGTAGCAGCCGATGCCAAGGGGGGGAAATAAAGGACAAACCTTTTAAACCATGAAGAATTCATTATGTGAATTGCAAAGTATCCATAGCTGATGCCCCCCATAGTAGGTAAAACTCTGAAGCAAATATCATCACGGTTCAGCTTCTGGAGTTTCGGAAATGATGTTGACTCTCCATTCGCAGCAGGCGAAATATTAGCAGCCGACTCTTCTTGGGAAGCCATCTTCGGTCAATGCCCGTGACGTAATCTAATTTTCATCTTTTGATTTACTCGTCTCTGCTTCTTTTGTGCAATAAATCAATTATCGGAAGCAACTAATATAGATGTTATTCATTTTCCTTTGTTAAAGATGGTCATCAGTGGAACAATAAATATCTTGATGCATTTTTGGGGGGTAAAAATTGTTGTATGAGAGTACACAAGCAGGGTAGATCACCGTCCTATTTCTGGCAGTTTCTGCAGCTGGCACTCACTAACAATGAACAGAACTGATGACCTTATTTTGAAACAGTCGTGTGGAGTTTCACTGAATAATTGGAAATGAATTGGAAATTATATCGTTTACTGCTGTCTTTCATGGATAGTTTTGTGACAAAAACTGAAGTTTGGTTTTTCTAGCTAGACAACTGAAGATGAGGCCGAGATCTAGAAAGCAGCGTCGAAGAGATCGCAGCGAAGTGAGCTGCTGCATCAAATATTTGATGTTCACTTTCAATGTGATATTTTGGGTAAGTTAGATCCTATCGCATTTCGGCGTGTCTGTTTAAGTTTGCAGGCATTCATTTGTGTGTTTTCTACGTTATATATATACTTTATATATATATTGGGTCAACAGATAATACCTAGTATGTATACATGTATCACCTCTACTTCAGTCCAGTTTTAAAATCATTTTTAATCATGGATGACTTGGCTAGAAAACGGCTATGTTTTGAGTCCCTAAATCCTAATCCTAATCCTAATCCTAACAGATAATACCTAGTGGATATCAATCTCATCCAGATTTATGAATATTTTTAGCACTCGATCTTCATGAACAAGTTTCAAATTAGTGTCAACATAAGCAGTCAATGGAAAACACGAAGAAGTACCATTTTGTGGGAGGGAGAACGGGGATAATAAGAGTTAGGAGAACTAGAATTTTAAGGGATACATTCTTCTTCTTCTTCGCTTTCAGTTTCACATCCTCCGTCAGCTTGTTGATGACTAGGAAGTATAATGCATACAAACAGGGGTTTCCGGTATCATCTAAAAACACCAGTAAAAATAAACATCCCAGTAGGAAGAAGAAGACACCCAAACCATATTATACTCGAGCAGCATCACACGAGATAGGTACTGAGGTAGTCAAGTATATTTTGACAGCTATTCTGGTGATTCGGGACACATGGGCTAGATATGGCTGGTACCCACGTGTTGTCATAATTTGTGGAAAGTGAAATTTTTTTTTTTAAAATTGTGCCAAATGGTTGCTTGTGATGTGTAGTTGTGGATACAAGTTTAATTTTGATTTTAGAGTCATTCTTGCATTTTTTATGACCTTTTGAAAAAAATCAATAAGGACGTTCTTTTACTGTTTTTTTCAAAAAACACGTCAACCCGCGGGCAGACAAAAACAAATGCAAAATGATCCATGCAAATTTGGAGCAATGTGTGACTTAACCTATTCTTTGAACTAATTAACTTTTTATTTCAATCACCTATGTTACTTAAAAAATAAAACAAATTTACTTCAAAATGTTCATTAAAATACTGTCAAGGGAGATAATAAGGGGAAAAAACATTTGTCTTCACCACTTGAAGACTGCCTTTTGAGAGTTATTAGTTAATAAATAGCCTTTCCAACTGCATAGATCTATTTGTCCTGTACACACATACAGTGATGCACACACACACACACACACACACACACACACACACACACACACAAATAAAAAGCCATTGACATTGCAAGCAAACAAACAAACAAAAAGCCCACTTGAACAACATAATAAGTAGATGTGTGTTTCACGAACATCTCTTAAACTCTTTACTTGTGTATCCCTAAACTCAAAACTGTACAGGGCCTCATAAAATCAAAAACAACACAGAGCAGGACTGTGGGACAGGCCCAGGGCCACTCCCGCCAGTTATGTTAATATTTTGCGCCATGATTCCCTTGATGATTTGACCAGTATAGCGCAATAAAAACGTTCAAGAGCCATGAACAATGTTTTGTAAATGGTACAGAGTCAATATAAATCTAAAGAAAACTAATACAAATCGATAAAAACCTGTCTGGCTCATGATTTTGTTCAGAAGTTTCAGTAAACACGTTTACCGGAAGTGCGCGAAAGACGTCTTTTAAGCGCAAAATTATGGGGTCAGATAGGTCAATTTGTTTTGTCTATTTACCAAAATGAACAATTTTCTACATGACCTGCTCAATTTGTTTAAATGCTTTAAGGTTAAAATCATTAAATTCAACCTAAACTATACTAAAAACAGTATCTTGACTGGGAGACTTATTCATAAATTAGAAAAAAACAAAACTGACGAACTAAACATTCAAGACAAAATGGCACCTCGATCTTCATTGGTCACTTTTTTAACACCCGGGTCGTCAGTAAGCTCTCAATGTTAGCAGGATAACTCTTTTCTATTCCAAGGGACATAACTCTTGTGGTTGGTCCTCGCTACATCTTAGTCAGTAACTTTGTTTGAAAAATGCCAGATCGATGCTGTTTACACACAAATCTGACTAAGATGGCGACACTTCCGTTGGATGCGCACGCAGGTGGGGGGGGGGGGAGCCATTCGAAAGTGATATAAATAGGGATATTTAACAGACACAAGGGAACTAACTGATACTGGTATTGGTCAGTTTCACTGCAGGAGTTTTACCCTTGGTGTAGAAGAAGGGAGAGGGTGGGGTTAAGACTTTAGATGCAAGACTAACATATCATGTTACAGATGAGTGAGCACCATTGTTCTGGAGGACTGGGCTGAAATCCGTTTACTGACAAACACAAATCAGCGTCACACAGGACAGGTAGTGAACCAGATTTTGACATCTGATCTATTCTGGACGCATGGACCAGATATCTGAAAGTATCTATCTTCAGAGATATAACACATTAACAAACACAAAGGGAACTTACTGGTATCAATTGGTCAGTTCTACTGCATCCATGGGTGTTTTTTTCTCTTGGTTCCCCTTGGTGTAGAAGAATAAAGGGGATTTTTTTAAAGACTTAGGCCGTGTACACACATCTTCTTATTTTCGTACGGAAACCCTGTGAATAAGTAAAAGAAAGAAGGACGCGCCGGTGCTGGCCGTGTAATTGAACGCATTTCCGTGCGTAAACGCGTCCGCTTATTTTGTCCTTCTTTCTTGTCCGTCACCGAAGGTAACGGACTTTGCGATGGGCTGGTTTGTATTTTTGTTTGTTTGGGGGTTTTTTGGGGTTTTTTTTTCTTCTGTCTGTCCCAAGGATATCTCCCGAACCGCTTGACCGAATCGCGTCAAATTTTGTGTGAAGGTGTGCCTCCTTAATAGGAAGAGATCGGCGCAAACCATTTTGCCGTCGTGACCTTGACCTTGATGTACGACCTTGAAAACCGAAAATCTATTTTTAGCCATATCTCGGGCACCGATCAACATAGGATGTTGAAACTTGGTATGAAGGTGGTTTGGCTTATGCCCGTTCTGATGATGGCATACCGATCAAGGTCAAGGTCAAGGTCAAAAAGATCGCTGGAGCCTGAATATCGGAGGGTCATTTATTTCTCCTTCTGTCTGTCCCAAGGATATCTTTCGAACGGGTTGACAGAATCACGTCAAATTTTGTGTGCTGGTGTGTCACCATGAGAGGAAGGCATCCGCGCAAACCATATTGCCGTCTTGACCTTGGCGTACGACCTTGAAAACCGAAAATCTTTCAGGGGCCATAACTCCCACACCGTTAATGTTAGAGTCTTCAAATTTGGCATGAAGGTACTTTGGCTTATGCCCGTTCTGATGGTGGCAAGGTCAAGGTCACGGTCCGGGCGATCCGTAGGCCTTGAAAGTGGTAGGGGTCTACACATTGGGTTTTAAGCCATATTTTCCACATTGGTACTTGACAGAAGCGCTTCAGATTGTGTGTGGTACTGTATACCCTAGAGAAGAAAACATCCGAGCATAAATTATCACCATGCTGACCTTGACCTTGAAGTGTGACCTTGAAAACCAAAATTTCCTTCTTTGCGCTATATGTTTCTTCTTCAAGCTGTATCTCGTGAACTAGAAGACAGAATCCCTTGCAATTTTGTGTCAGGATGTGACACTCTACGGGGTGTCGCAAGTGCGTGGCATTGCTGGTGACGGACATGTCTGCCGCTCGGCGACGCCCTTGTTTTACTTTTACACAGGGTTTCCGTACGGAAATAAAAAGATGTGTGTACACGGCCTTAGCTGCAACACTGACATGCATGTCTCATTGTTGTTACCCAGGTGAGTGAGCACAGGGCTCCTTGGGTATGTTGTTGGCCTATTCAGTTGATAGTGGCTGTTAATTATGGTGAAGAGCTCATTAAAAGGATGTGTGTGCAAGTCAGATGTGTCTGACCATGACTTCCAGATAGCAGAGAAGGCGACTGATATTCTGGAGGGCTGGGCTGACATAAATAGTGGTATCAATGAGGAAAGCTGCAAAGCAATGACCAGTAACTGCTGGTACAAAATAAGCGTGGTTCAAGCTAAAGAGTAGGCAGCAATTAGAACATATATCCTCCCCCGTGGGGATACTGGGGAGTCTTTCATACAAATAGTTCTCCCACCTTCTGGAAGTTATGTGCTTGTAGCTTCCCCTAATCTGTCACTCATTTTGACTCTGCCTTTTCCCTTTGCTTACTGTCAATAGTGTCATGATCTACCTTCTTTCTGCCTTACTGGTTCGTTTCTCAGGACTGCCTTTGTTCTAGAAATTCTTACGATTTTCTCCAACCAAAGACGGACATGCTGGGCATTCTTACTCTTAGTTAGATGCATAATGGGAATATGATGCATATGTGTGCGCCCATATGACAGGAAACTGAGTGATCGAAGAATCTTTGAAGAGAAGAACTTATTTTTATTCATCAGATGGTGACACGATTTAAATCATTCTGGCACTTAACTGAACTGGAAATGAAACTGCGGACTAATCACAGTAATTTAACTGAGGGTTTGCTTCTATTTATTTATAGTACAGTGGAACCTCTCTTATAAGACCTCCCATTATAAGACTCCCTCCCATATAAGACCTACTTGAACTTCTCTGAGGCATTGCCCTTCTTAGTTCTTTGTAAGTATCAACATTACCTCCCTTATACGACCTCATTTTTAATGATTTTTGAAGGTCTGATAAGGGAGGTTCCACTGTATAGCGTTAATGAAGAATAAATTAAATAATCCATCCAGCCTGAACCTGTACAGCACACTCTGGCATCCATGGTGGTGTCAATGAATGATGGCTTATACTTATTTTGTAACTTATAGACGGTTATGGGTCATTTGGGTTCTTCAATCAATCAATCAATCAATCAATCAATTATTTATTGTCCCCATTTCAAAAACAAGGAAATTTGTCTCGCAGTCATTTGAGTCAATATAAAAGAATACAAAATACAATGCAATACAATCAATACATACACATTAAAGGGCCCGTACACATGAACACTCCCCACCCCCAACCACGCCAACACAGCGAAAGGCCAGTCACAATATAACTTGCCCATCACTATGCCGCCATGGTGAAAGAGTGAAAAATGCCCACATGCAAAAACACCTCAACAAGTAAACACACACATGTATACACACACACACACACACACACACACATGCGCGCGCGCGCGCGCAGCGCACACACACACACACACATAGGCTACTCATTTTCTCTTACATTTACCCCCCCCCCCCCCCCCCCAACACCGTCCATCTAACAGCCAATCAAAGAACCAACATTTTTTACAGTTTAAACCTAAAGACAAATTTCTAAAACATGAAAAACAATTCAATTTAAATAGAACACACAGATACACCCAAGCACACACACACGCGTGTGTGCGTGCACGCACACACTCACACACACACGCGTGCACACGCACACACACACACATATATGCGCGCGCACACACACACACACACACACACATGGACGCACGCGCGCAGTTACAAAATTATATATTTGAGGGT
Organism: Phymorhynchus buccinoides; assembly: GCA_017654935.2. Lineage (NCBI taxonomy): Eukaryota > Metazoa > Mollusca > Gastropoda > Neogastropoda > Raphitomidae > Phymorhynchus > Phymorhynchus buccinoides. Next base: position 68,880,476 of record CM065680.1, read on the forward strand.
AAAACAACAATATTAAAATAATTAAATAAAGCATAGAGGATTAGGAGGGCAATATCCTTTTATCCCAGGATAACCAATCAACTCAGCATGTTAACAGGTGGGTGTCAAGTGTGATGTACTACAATTGTGAATGTATTCGCCTTAATGGTGCTAGAAGAGTTAAAGACTCACTGAGCCCCTTGGTTTAAGTCCCTTGGTTTTTTCTGGGTCGGTGTGGCCCACATACAGACTTTCCTCATATATGATCGAGGCTGCTCTTTAACCCTTTCACCGCCAGCCATTTTTCAGCAAAACATTTCCATTAAGCTTACTTGGGTAGAGACAAAAATATGTCTGTAATATTGGGGATTCCTCTGTGACATATTTAAAGTAAGGCAAGGCATAGATCCTTACCTCCCAAAATTAAGAGAATAGGGTCTTTGGATAACAGACCCTGATTTGATGCCTTTTAGTGACATGGGTGTTAAATCATTGTGGTGCAAAAATGCGATGTTGGCGGTGAAAGGGTTAAAGTGATGCCTCTTTTTTTGTGCATGAGGAAATTTGTATGGGAGTCACACTTGGTCAAAATAAGATTTCTTACTGGGTCAGCTTTAAAAGGGAAAACATGTGAAAACCGTGATTTTGACATGTGAGTCTGTAGTTGGGTCTTTAACCCTTTCAGTTTCACCGCCAATGTCGCATTTTTGCACCACAATGATTTAACACCCATGTCATTAAAACTCTTGGAATCAGGGTCTATTATTCAATGATATGTTCCTAAATTCGGGTAGTAAGGCCCATTCTAAATACATGTGTCACAGAGAAATCCCACAATATTGGAGATGAAATCTTTTCTGTACCCAAGTAAGTTTACTGGAAATGTTTTGCTCAAAGATGGCTGGTGGTGAAAGGGTTAAGGGCTCCCAACCTGTCTTACGTCATCCTCCGCCTCCAAATGACAGGACCCAAAGTTGCTCTTCTGGTCTAAGTTTTCACTTTTTTTGTGTGTGCAAATAACAAAGGTTAAGTAATCTTTTTTAGGACGCATAGTGTTTTCTCTGTTCATCATGTCTGAACATAGCTAACTGTGCTAACCCTTTAAAATTTATTGGAATGGTGTTCTAGTGCATCCCATTTGAACATTTTGCGTGGCATATCAGGATGTCTCCAAGTAATGCCAAGCAAGATATTTTTGCACTACACGAGAGCGCTAATCCTTACTACACCTTAGGCTATAATTTACACTTTTACTTCAGAATTTAAAGATAATGCCTTTTTTTTTTTAGGTCATTATTTTGAACTCTTTTGCAGGACTATCTATCACGTGAAAAATCACATGGCTCTCTTATTAAGTCTGCGAGTTCAGTTTCAAATTAAAAGAACCTTTTTTACAATAGAAAATATATAGTTGAAATACTGTTGATATTAAGTAATTAACCCTAACATGGCAGATTTCTTTGTTATTTATCTGATGAAGACTGGTATTATAAGTGGCATAAACATGTTAGAAATACATGTTATGCAGAAAAGATCAACAGGGCCCTTCCAGTTCCAGTCTCTTTTTTTAATCAGTGAATCAAAACATGAATGTAGAAAGTAGATACATGGAAGAAAGAAAACACTGACTAAGAGTAAGACCATAATTTCCAGGGCCTGTATTTACGTTGAGATAGCATGAGACTTAGCATGATGCTAACTTAGAAGCTCTTCCAATGTCCTATAGGATTTAATAGGACTTTTGGAAGAGCTTCTAAGTT
>CM065680.1:68884714-68894714 GCA_017654935.2 Phymorhynchus buccinoides
TAATTTGATGTATTTGTGAGTGTGTGTGTGTGTTTGTTCACCCTGTAACTCATGAACTGAAGCTCAGAATAACTTCAAATTGTGTGTGGTGGTGTATCGTGGTGCACATATGGTCCCATAGAAAGTTTGAACCTCCATTACAAATCTCCACCAAGGAAGACTCACATTTCTGTAAGATTGTATACTGGGGTAGTAACTTTGGCTGATAGGTTTGACTGGCTTACTTCCCTTGGACTATGAACCTGACTGAATGAGAGAGAGGGGGGGAGGGTCAAAGCATAGCAAGTGGGTTTGCTAGTTATATATAAAAATGTGTGCATATTTTATGCAATGTTCTTTGTCACGGAAGCAACTATCAACCCAAGAAGAATTACATGATAAAAAACAACAACAGTATATATACACACATCCTAGTATTTGAAAGTTGACAGTATCCATGCAATCTGCAAACCCTGCAACTGGTTTGTGTGTATTATTTCTAGTCACAGACACACACGTCTTTGTAAAGTTCAGGCTGCTGCCACATGGTGAGCACGTCACTACAGTGCAGCGCTACTCCCTTTTTTCTTTTTTTTGGGGGGTGGGTGGGGATTCGGGAAACGTAGCTATCAATTTGGTACATTCCGGGCAGCAGGTCTTATCCCTGCTCTTTCTGACTTTTCACTGCTGTGCATTTTTAAGTGGGTAAAGCACACAGGTCAGACTTGCTCTAAGTAAGTCCACATCCGAACGACTCGGCATTCAGTTAACTTTTCCTGTTGAACCGGAAGGAAAGGGCGAGACTGGGATTCGATCCTAAGACGCTTGTGCAATGAATTGGCAGGCGAACGCCTTATCCTGCCGCCTTCCTTCCAGCCATTCTCTCCTCATATCCAAAAGACATTAACACCACTCCATGGAGTTGTTCGTGTGTTGTTTGCGGCAAGCATTCCACAAGTTCCTCCGGTTTGATTGCAGACTCTGAGACAGAGAGTAAAACCCGGGAATCGTAGTAGCTTTATTGATCAATTTGTAGGGTGTAGGCGCACGAGCCTGGCAGGCTGTGGGAAACGCACCTAGCTTGTAAAATGTCAAGTGGATGCGGCTCCTTTTCTCAATTTCGTGGGTCATTCTGGGGGCTAAATGAATGAAAATCCGTTTAACGTCCCCTGGCCTGGAACAGGCACATATGGGACATTAGTAACTATAGAGATAGTGGGACGATCCTGGAGGTACTGCAATACCAGGAAAGTCCTGAATTGTTTTAATAATACATTTATTCAAACAGAATGAGTGAGAGAGAGGGAGATAAGTCCATCCCTCTCTCTCTCTCTCACTACCCCCAACTAAGAATATCACGCGCTAAGCCCCTACTGCTTTGATTGCCCCCTGGCGGTGAAAGCAGCATCCTAAGCAAGCCAGTGCTCATAGTCTTCTTTTTTTATCTTCTTTCAAAAAAAATTCATATAGATTCAGTTAGTTATGTACAAATTGAGTTCAATCTTTCATAAGTTTCATTTGTATTTTCACTAATTTGATGCTCTTCTGTTGCTCTAATCAATTGGGCAGTTAACAATTACAGAGTGTAAGACTGGTCATTCTCTTTCCTTTAAATTCTCAGTTCCCCCAAGTTTGGTCTGCTCAATTTCCCTTTGCTCTATGTCACCAATTGTTTTCCATTAACCCTTTCGCCGCCAGCCATTTTTCAGCCAAAAAATATTAAACTTAACTGAGAAGAGAAAAAAATATCTGCAATATTGGGAATTCCTCTGTGACATATTTAACCCCTGAGGTCTATCCTTACCTCCCAAAATTAAGAAAATAGGGTCTTAGGATAACAGGCCCTGGTTTGGTGCCTTTTAGTGACATGGGTGTTAAACCATTGTGGTGCATAAATGCGACATTGGTGGTGAAAGGGTTAATACCAGCTTTTGGCAATCTGGTACTTTGGTTACCCACCCACTCCCCTCGTAGTGTTTACGATCATCAATTTCAAAGTCTGCTTCTTGGTGACTGGGGGGGGGACTAAAGTGTGTGATTTCTTTTCTTCAACATCACCTGAAAAGTTACTTTTTACCACCTCTCGGACCATCCTTTCAGCAAGATCATTAAAAGCTGTTCTGTCTTTAGCTTTCAAGAGGCAAGAATGTGTGTGTGTTACTACGTTGTATATTATGTTGTTTACAATAAATGTTCATGTTTTATCTTTTTGTGTGGCTGTGTTCGATAATGAGAGATGGAGCATAAATGGGGTGGGTGGGTGACGGTGAGGGATGGGAATGTTTGTTCATATAATTATGTTCTTAATATATATTCTTTAGTTAAAAAAATTGCAAAGCGCTTAGAGCTTTGATGAATAAGCCCTATAGAAATGTACATAATAAATAAATAAATAAGAATTCTTTCAGTCCCCCAGATTGATGAGGAAAAAAGTGGGAAAGAGAACCGGGGTATCCCAGTGTTGCTATTGATCAGTTTATTTGGTGTACGTGCATAGGCATGGTTATAACGAAGTGGCAAGCCTGGGCGTTAAATACTGCAACGCAAAATGTCAGGCAGAAACTGTCCTCCTTTATGGTCATTCTGTGTGCTAACAATATGTTGTTTTGTTGTGTTTTGTTTGCACAGGGTTGTTACTGGTATGTTGTTCTCCCCTTTGAAATAAGTAGGGCGCATTTGCCAAGTATGTAAGGTACAGGTTGATTTCATGGGGGGATTCTTTCCCTCCTTTTTTTTTTCTTTTCATTTTCTTTTCCCGAAGCAGCATCAAATGACTCCTTGCTAATACCGACAGTCTTTTGGTTGGCTCATGATCCTGTAGTCTGGAAGTGCACTGAAGTGTTGGTTAAGAAAGCCAAGGCTTTTTAAGGACAAGCTAACTGGCTGTACTGGATTACTAAACTTATGAAAGAGCGACAGTATAGGATGTGTAGACTTAAGTTCCAGTCATTAAGAAACTATTTGAGATATAAAGACGAAATGTTGAAGAGTTAAAAGTTCAAATCACCAGATCATATTTACCTAATCACGAACTGACCTTTTCCTCTCCCCTCTTTCAGTTTAGCTTAAAGATGTGTGCACACGAAAGCATGCATGCTCGCACACACATACATAACCTGATGTCTTTTTACCAATCTGTTTGTGACTAAAAAAAAAGATCATTCAATGAAGCCAGAGCTTATTAAATTTGTAGCTACTATACTAACGGGAGTAACGCGCATACAGAAAGACATGACTAGCAAGTTTTAACTAAACACATAATGTGACTTGACTTTCTTTCCTTTGAAACTAAAAGCCTATGCAAGAAACTTTTATTTTGGAATACACTGAGGCTGCTTTGCATTGATTTTTGTTAACGTGTGTTATTAAGACTAAGACGTGGATATTTTGGGAAAGATTTGCAAAATGTATTGATTGGTTGATACAGAAGACCAGAGAGTGTGTGAATGAGTTTTAGCTGTGCCAAAAACCTATGCCATAATGCGTAACAGGTTATTCCTGGGCTGAAGTTTTCATCTAGGGTTATTTATCTGTTGACATTTGTGCGTATCATCTGCCATCGTCGATTGACATTTGCAAAATGCTGCTTATATGCAACTGCTAGAACTTTCTGTTTACCTTTTTTTGTGTATATTCGGTTTAGATACTTTTTTCCTGGTCTTCCTGCTTTTGTTTGTTGATTTCTTTGTTTCTCGTTTTCTTTTCTTTTCTACTATTCGTAAATTATTTGTAAAGTCAGAATTAATTTCAACAAATCTAGATTATTTTATTTTTACAACTGTCATTAAAGTCATGAATGCAAACATCTCTAAAGTTAAGATTAAACTACCGTAAAGCAGTGAAGTTAAACAAAGCAGGGACTTTTTTTTCTTTTTTTTACAGATATTTGTCCTTTATGTGAACAAAGAACTGTGCCAAAAACAAATGCAATTTAATCCATCTCAGTTTCTAAAAAGAGAAATCACTGTTTTTGAACAATTAAAGCTAGCCCATCCTCCTAGTTTTCAAGTTCCTTCAGAGTTTATTATATTGTGCAAGGCTATAAATTTGTCAGTGCACATGGTTCTACATATGCATGGGCTGTTGCCCAGACACACATACGCATGCATGTGCCTCACACATTTTTCTATACATTGTCTGAATGAGAAAGAAACACCTGAAGGTGTTTTGTTACCCCTTGTTTTCTGCTCATTTGAGGATCATTTGTTTGTTTGATTGTTTTTTTGTTCGTTTATTTTTTGTTGTCTATAACAATGTTTAAAAAATAGCCACAACAAAGAATCCTACTCTCTATCATGCAATTTGCAAATTACAGTAAGTTGAATAACACAGGGAACATTGAAGAATGTTTCAGTTTCTTGATTTTTAGTATATTTAGGTCTGTACAGACTTCTTCTTCTTCAACGTTCCAGCTGGGTCTGTACAGACGAAATCTACCGGTAGTCAGAAGTCAAAATTGAAAGGACATAAAATTTATTCTCAGATACTGAGATAGCCGATATTTTGAGATTTAAGAATATTATTTTCTATTAGAAGGATTATTGTAAATAATCCTAGTTTTTGTGTGTGTGGTACTGTACCTGTTTCAGACCTGTTTACACTACTCTTTTCGAGTAGCATTCTACTCATTTTGGACCTCTACTACTCTTCAAAATTGAAAATACTGCTCTTTACTACTCATTTTCAGTGAACATGGTTTGATGGTTTAATGAATAAAGCTACCCATTTTGCACCCAGACTACTCATTTCAGCTATCCAGACTTCTCAAGACTTGTTTAGGGGGTAAACAGGGAGTGGAATGACCTGCCTACATCAGCAGTGGAGGCCAGAACTCCAGAGACTTTCGCAGCCAGAGTCTGGAAGCACCTGAATGGACACCCGCCTGCTGCACCCGTCATGCCTGATGACCCCACTCAGGGGTCATTGGGTTAGCAACCCAAACTCTTCTCCTTTTTCTTCTTCTTTTTTTCCCCCCTCTCTTCTGCTTTTGCTTGTTGCTGGAAGTGGGGCCTGTTCCTTCCCGGCTGAGCTGGGGGGTTTAATGGTCTTAACTTTTTAAGCCCCTTATAGCCTGATTCCGCCCATGACATCCATTACTTTCTCCTACCAAACCGTCTAAAACCGCCCCCGTACACCCACTTTGTTATGTATTTTGGAGTTAAAACTGCAATATCAAAAAATCAAATATATCACATAACAAAAAAAACATTGCAAGTTAAACATTCTTCATTTATACACAAACCCTGAACATTTGAAGTCAATCCATCAAGTGGTTATTTTTTAATATTTTTTTAAACAAAGTACCCCATTTCTGTCCCAGTTTACCAACATTAATTTGGTGGTTACAGGGAGTAGAGTCGTCATTTTAATCGGGGTTACAAGAGTTAACCCAGTGCAAGCACTTAATCCTTTATCTTTTTACCTGTCCCTCTTCTGTCTAAGGCCTAGCTTTTCAGTTTCTTCTCAGGCTTTGAGCCTTTTCTTCCAGCATAAGTGGTAGAACCTCCCGGTTCCGTGGCAAAATAATCAAAGTGTTGATTGTGGCCACACACAGCGAAGAAGAAGAACAGGTCTGCTGTTTTTGAGCTATCTGGTTTCCACTGTATGTCCTACCAAATGTTGTTCACCTGTGTGCAGGTGTTTGGCGGGGCGCTGCTGGCCATCGGTCTGTGGGCATGGGCGGAGAAGGACACCCTGGCCAACTTCAGCAAGCTGACCAACATCGCCCTGGACCCCGCCCTCCTCATCATCATCATCGGCCTCACCATGTTCATCATCGGATTCGCCGGCTGTGTCGGCTCTCTCAGGGAAAACACCTGTCTACTTATGTTTGTAAGTGGGTTTTGTAGGAAAGAAAGTCACTACCGGAAAAAAAGTTGCAGAAAGAAATAACACAGAAATGTGGGGGGGGGGGGGGGGGAATTAAAAAAAAGTCACGCAAAAGTTACCTGTGTATAAATGGTAGTCAAGGTTATATTTGCTTTGTGTCGAGAACATAACATTTTACATGCATTTGATTAAAATGGAAAAATACTCTGAGGGATGAATGATGGAACATGCTGCAATTGTAATGACAAATGAAATTCAAAAGCCATACAATTTGTTTAATTGAAAATTACAAAAATACTAACTTAATAAGAGAAGAAAAAAGAAAGACAGAAAGCATGAAGACACATAAGAATGAAAAATTACACTTTCTTAAGTTAATCCAGATTTATGCACATGTATGCTCGCACTGTTTCACCAGAAATGCTTATTTGTTTCTACCCAAGTAAGAAGCCGTATACACTGCTCAAAATGTACTAAGGATAGACTTTAACAACCTTGATTACTAAGAGGTGGTGTAATTGTAAGCAATAAATATTACATCACCAGAAAGAGCAATCATTCGTGAACACAAGTTCACTCAAACTTGTTTTATCCAAGTTCCTGTTCACGTGAATTTCGAATGCCACCTCCCAAAAAGCGTCAGTTAGCTGAAATGGAGTGAAAGCATAAAAGTGAGCAAAATTATCAGAATCATCGACATTTCTTGCTCACATCGTAACCATTGCACAAGAGACAAAGTTTCATGACAGACGTGAGATAACGACGTCATTTGACACGCTAAGAGTTGTCTTTGTGTGTTGGCATGCTGGAGAACAGTTGTATGCAGTCTCATTGTGTCATTAGTGTTTGGAATATCCCAATACTTCGCTTCCAGAGCTTGAGTTCACTGCCACGAGGTTGGTACTGCTGATACACGTCGTGAAGGTGGCAGAATTTGGGCGACTAGTAATAAAAATGTCCATTTTCCGCTTTTTTCAGGCCTGCCAAAATCGTTTCAAACACGCTCTCTGGCAGCATTTTGATTTGCTGAATGCCTCAATGCGGAATAGTTCCACCCAAACTGTGAGGAACAGACTATGATGCTGTCTCGTACATGCTTATCCATGACTTGCCACAAAAAGCCAAGAATCTGACAATGAAAATTTCGCTCCATTCAGTTGTTTTATGCATTTTGAGTGGGTACAAATATCACAAACTTTCCTTGAGGTAAGCATATCAAATCATTCCCGGACCTCGTTTTTGATCAAAATGTGAAGATGAAATGTTAATTAAAATAAACAGTAAAAAAAATGAATGACCTCATATTTATTTTTGATAACTTTGCATGTTTACGGTAATATCCTTAGCAAATTTTGAGCAGTATATATAAACATAGATCAGTTGTGAGCTGTATAGTTTTTGTAAGTGACCTGCGATCAACTTTTATGGTGTAAGTAACTCGTTGTAATGTGCTTTGATCGAATTATAGAGGGAAAATGGTGCATAAAATAACTAAAAAGTGACCCTTTCATAAAGTGGACAGTGAACATGACTGGCAGCCTTTCAAAACAATCAAGATCTTCCCCCTAACTGCTGACATCCCCTGGACAGGATTCTGCTCTCCCTGCCAGCAAAAGCCCTTGCCAACCCTCACAGCCCACTCCCCTATTTGGCTATTGATTTTGCCCTCTGATTATATCAGTCACTTCCATTTTTCCTTTGGCTTTTTTTTTTTAGGTTATATTTTTAAAAGGTGGACCCTGACGGATGTGTTTTTGCAAGAAACACGTTGAGATCACCAGGAAAACAGCCTTTTTCAAGAATCGGAACACTCACTTTGCTCTGGTTTCCTATCAATCAAAACGGTGATTCCCCCTTGTCGGAGAGTAGCCATTTTGGATAGGGTGGAGGCCAATCCTATTGTGGTTGAAGGTTTTCTTTTTTTGTAGTGCAGTAAAAAAATAATTGGAGCGATTTCCTTATTTGCTTTGTTGTGAGTGAAACACCTTTAGATAAGCTGCATAAAATAAAATTTTAAATAAAAATAAAAAGGCTTTTATTGCAAACATTTTGTGCAAATGATTTGGTCTAAACTCAGGCGGCCATTAGAAAAGAGACAGCACATGCCTTCTCTTTCAGTGAAATAATTTTACTTCCAGCACCTCCGCCAAAGAGGAATTGACGATTTGACCTTCTGATTTCTAGGAAGCCAGAGCAAAGTGAGTGTTGCGATCTCTGTAAAGGGTGTTTTCCTGGTGATCTGGACGTGTTTCTTACAAAAACACATCCTTCGAGGTGCCCCTTTAAACATAATAATGCAAGATTGGTTCAGATTAATCCCCATGTTTTTAGTGCTTGTGTTCTCAGGCACAGATGACTGGGTGACTATCTGACTACTGGGGGTTTAGCTGTAGGATTTGATATTGAGCCAACTCCAATCATTAATACTACACATATAGTGATATACATGTAGTACAAGTTGGTGGACAAGTACAAATTTCCTCAGGTTTACATCTCCAAAATTTGTAATTATACATAATGATATAGAAATTCACAAAAACTTTACATTACTTTCTTCTTCATTTGATCTTCCACCTTCATCGTACTGAAGATTCTGAAGATTAACTTGGAAAAAGGTTTCTGCGCTTATATAGGTTATGGGTTACATTATCTTATGTATACAAGTAAGTTTACACTAAACGTTTTTACAGACTGTGTTATAAGGCACATCGTATTATAACTTATATAAGCCCCACCCTCCACCTATCCACCCACACACACACATACACATGCATACCGTATTTTTCAGACTATAAGGTGCACCTTATTATAAGAAATATCCCCCAAATTTTACATAAAATTCAGATTTTGTTATTATATTTGTAGTCATATTATAAGGCACAGGGGAAAAAAGCATCGCCTAATAGTCTGAAAAATATGGCAAGTCACATCCAATGCATGAAATGTCAACCATGGAATTCCTAAAGCTGTCCTGATAAATGGTAGTAAGGAACATAGTTGGTGCTGGGAGTGGGTAGGTAGGTAGGTAGATTGGGGCTATTTATAGGCCTCGCGGCCCTTTTACTCAGTGAATTTGACTTTTTCTTATTTATTTATGTTTTTATTAAAGTGGTTTGCGTCTCCTTAAAATAAAACTAATCAAAAAGTTTTTTAGTTTTTTTAAATTTAGGAATGGCTTTGTTTATTCATAAAAATAAAAATAAATTTAATTCAAATTTGGGTTTTCGTCCAAAAGATTTTTGAGTTTGTTAATGTTAGTAGGATGAGGTTGGGAATGTACTATATTATTAACTCACTCGGGACTGGACGATTTGCTTCCCCTTGTTCTGTGGGGACTGGGCGCTTGATTACCGTATTTTATGGACTATAAGGCGCACCTGATTATAACTAAAGCGCACCCCCCAAATTTGACTGAAAATTCAGATTTTGTTACTGTATTTCCTTACTATATTATCAGTCACGCAGGGATCTCAGTCTCGGGGAAAAAGTATCGCCTTATAGTCCGTAAAATACGGTAGGTTCGGAAAATATTCACCAAAAATAAGTTATGAAGAGTTAGGTACTGAAAGTAAAGTCTGTAATGATTGGTTGATTTCAACAGAAGCAAGGTCAAAGCAAACTGAAAGTAGGTTTTGAGGTCACGCTTGAAAGCTGGTTACATGCCAGAAATCAAAACCTCTTGAAAACTCATAAGCCAGATCCGGCTCATTTGTCCCGAGTGAGTTAATGTACTTTTGATCTCACAGCAACATTTAATATGGTTGTTCATACTATTTTCTTTTCATAGCTTACTTGTAATGTAAACAAAGGCTCTGTGTACAGTGTGTGTGTGTGTCACTCTGTGTGTGTGTGTGTGTAATTCTGTATGTATGTGTGTGTGTCACTGTGTGTGTGTGTGTCCTTGTGTTTTTGTCATTGACCCACAAAGTGGAAGAAGGGGTGTGTGTTTGGTCTGTGTATTTGTGTGTGTCTCACTCTGTGTGTGTGTGAGAGAGAGAGAGAGAGAAAATTGTGTGGTTTTTTTTGGTTTTTGTTTCATTTTTTAAAACTACAGGATGGATTTTAACAAAATTTCGTATAGTAAAAAGGTGTCACAACTTTTCACATTTAGATCATCAAGTTAATGATAGTTGTCATTCAGATACAGGATAAATCATAAAACTTTCATTGCAGATGCTTTTAAATATATCAA
>CM065680.1:68897214-68924714 GCA_017654935.2 Phymorhynchus buccinoides
TGAAATTGATTGCTTTCAACCGTTTGATTTTACAATCTTAGAGCTCTTTTTCTTCTTCATTATCACAAACTCCCTGTTATGAATTTGATTGCTTTCAACTGTTTGGTTTTACAATCTTAAGCTAAGTTAAAGCCCTTTTTCTTCTTCATTATCACGAACTCCGTGTTATGAATTTAATTGCTTTCAACCGTTTGATTTTACAATCTGAAAGCCATTTTCTCTTTCTTCTTTGCTATCATGAACTCATTCTTTGTCGGTTCATTCAATGTAGGATCAATAATAATATAAAAAAAACTCTTTGCTTTCTGACACCCTCAGGTGAAAGACCAGATAGAGAGTCAGGTGAAGAACATGATAGTCAACTACAGGGACGACGCCGATCTCCAGAACCTGGTGGACTGGGTGCAACAAGACTGGGTGGGTACTCTCTCTCCGCTCGTGTCTTTTGGTTCAGGTGTGCTGGTGGGTGTGCCTGAAGCATGAATGGGTAAAGGTCAAGATGTGCCACCCCCCTACATTTCTCGGTTAATTGTATTTTTCCGTTTTTGCCTTTCTTACCATACATAAAGCTGTATTTTAGGAACCTTTTTAGCTAATAACCTTTTTGGAATACTAACCCTATTCCTAACCCTAGCCCTAACCCTAACCCTACCCCCCACCCTATAAGACGGAAAAACGCAACGAACCACAACTGTGACAAATCGCGGTGTACTGCAGTACATAGTGGGGGGGTAGGGTTAGGTTTAGGGCTAGGGTTAGGGTTAGTATTCCAAAAAGAGAATTAGTTGAAAATGTTCCTAAAATACAGCTTTATGTATGGTAAGAAAGGCAAAAATGGAAAAATACAATTAACCGAGAAATGCAATGGGGGTGGCACATCTTGACCTTTACCCATGAATGCAGTCAATTTTGATGTCTTTTCAGGCACATGGGTGCTACTCTTTATTTTTATTTTTTATTTTACCAGAAACTGAACTTCAGTTTTTTTAAAATTCATCACAAACAATCAAACAAACAAAATTGACCACAAGCGATTTGAGGGGTTTTGACCTTGGTGGTTCTATTTTGGAAGTTTATAAAGGTAATGTAATAATTTTACAAGGCTTATCAGACTCAAACTGTCTTTGTCTATCATTTTAACTGTCTGTCTATCTTGTTATAGTTCTCTCTTAACTTGCCCCCCTGAATCGTCCGATGGGGCTCTGCCCCTGTACCCGGCCATGGGGCCATGGACCCCTGCCTTTCATTTTTTTTCATTTTGGGGAGTTGCACCCATGCAGGCAGTTGATTGCTTCCAGAGAAGGCTCTTTAGTATGAAACCATGCTCTTGTGCATCAGGCTTAGGCAAGGAAGTTGAGGCGAAACAGCCGAGTTTCTGGAAGAAAGTTTGTCACTGCTCGCACCCATGTTTGTTAATGTTCGTTCATTATGAACGGGCTGTCATGTTTTGATTGGACTGAGTTTGCTGTATGGATAAATGTGAACTGTCAGTGTGGCATATGATACTGTTGATTGGGTTTGTTTTTGTTGTGTTTTTTTGTTTCTCTGAGAGTCTTTATCTTCTTATTCTTAAAAAAAAGGTTTCTTTAAAAAAAAGTTTTAGCAATTTACTGCCTTGTTGACACCAAATCACAACCAAAATCTCTTAGTGAACCATTTATTTTACTTTTGAAAAGATGTTATATCTGGATGTGCCTATTGTTATGGTTAGAGAGGTGCGTGCTTGTGTGTGTGTGTGTGCAGGTATTTTCTATCATAGTCTTCCTGGTGTTAAAAACCTCCAATGTTCAAGATAATATTCTGTTTGTCCTTTGCGTTTTTACTTCAAGTTTAGACATAGGGAAATGGTAGAGCAGACTTTTTTATATATAGACTTTATATAGAAAAACTCTCTACACCGACTGGTTCCCCCACAATGAACCACTATAAAAGCAAAGTCAGGGGCAAAATTGTGGTCTAAGGGAGTGAAGCGAGTTTAGAAGTGACCAAGGTATGGTGTGCACACTGATTTACTTCCCTTGAAGCAAATGCATAAATTTGACTATTATCTATTATATGGCCGGAATAACTTGAATGACTTAACCGTGTAGCTGATAATGAAGGCAAAGGGATTCGCCTCATGTCTCCTGTCGTGTGTGTTCAGCTTGGGTGCTGCGGAGTGCATCGGTACAAAGACTGGGAGGCCAATGTGTACTTCAACTGCACCTCACCAGGAGTGGAGGCCTGTGGAGTTCCCTTCTCCTGTTGTAAACACACAGACGTATGTCGACATAGTTATCCACTTTAATGCCATTATTCTCAAATATAAATCAAAATTTGTTGCAGTTCACTAAAATTCTAATGTTGAATCATTTTATTTTTATCTAAAATAACCATAACAATGTGTAGAGGGGTTTCATGGTTTTTTAGTTATACTGCGTAAATTGAATGACTCTAATGACTAAAAGCAAAATCCTTTGTCTATGATTTCAAATTTTTCCAGCTTTTAAAAATTCCTCATCCTCATTTTATGCAAGAAACTATATAAGTCCAGTCTACAGTCTGATAAAGTTTATGTAAAAAAAAAAAAAGTTTGCATGTGTGTTTCTTCATGCAGTGGAAAATTTGGTTTATTCACGCAATAGACTGTGCACCGTGAAGGAACAAAAAATGCAGGAAATGGACAGAATATTTAATAAAGCTGTTAATTTTTCCTATTACAAATTACCGTATTTTTCGGATCATTAGGCGCTGCTGTGTATAAGGCGAATGTGCCCTCGTTCTTTTGCACCTGGCAAAAGGAAGTCAAACTTTGAAGCATGTACGCGTTCGGTAAAGGCTAGCCGACAGCCATTACTGCTGTCATAAACAAGAGTTGGCTCTCTTTTCAATTCATCGAACTTCCATTTGTGCCACTTCCGGCTGTTGTGTTTGGACTTTTCTTCGCGAAAACTGGTAGAATTATGGCATTTTAAGCTCTACAACAATGCTTTTTACATCCAATGAAGGGTTATGGCATCTATTTGACACTATCTCGGACGATAATAAGGATTTTGAAGCATTTCAATGTGAGTATTCGTCGAATCGGCGACTCATGACCACTTTCGATGTATGACTCACTGTAGACTGTACTGAGTATGGCAATCATTGCCTCTCTTCTCGCGATTTTGTTCACTAATAGGGCGCCCTTTATTAGGTGCATAGGTCGAAATTGGAGGGGGAAAAATCGCCTTGTAGTCCGAAAATTATGGTACTTCCAATTTGTTTCTTGTGGCCTGAACACCACTTTGGTGAGCATGAGAGAGATCGCTCCTGCGAAATCAGTTACACACACCTTGGAATGAAAAACAAAAGAGATGTTTATGTTGTTCTTAGTAATAGTAACAATCCAAATCAAATGTAACACTTTTGTCTCTCTTTTGTGCTTTTTATTTCCAGGAGATTATGGTCAACAGGCATTGTGGGTACGATATGATGAAATTGACCCATGTAAGTATGTCAATTCTCTTTCTAGTTATCGCTAACTTTTGTTGTTGTTGTATAAGTGAAATTGCTTTTCATTCCCCTTTTCAATATAAATGTTAAAGTCAACTGTTTTAGAGATTTAAAATCCTACAGATTGTACCCACTCCCTTTCTATTTTGCTGTTCAGTTCTGTTTTTGGAGTTGTCACAAGACATCCTTGGTATGGTGTGCCAAACTGACAAATCTCTCTATAGGTGTTCGATAGATTTTGGAAACTGTAGATAACAGTCCGACTTAGTTTTATAACCCTACTTATGTGTTCGATAGAGTTTTGCAGCTCTATCGAACAGATAGGTAATAGATTTAAAACTCAATTGAACAGAGAAGTAGGGTTTCCACAAAATATAATTCTATCGAGCTACAGTTTTTATATCGTGATTTATGATTGGTACATGGTTAGCAAACAATTTTCTTGCCTTAGCAGATGACCCTGAACTTTTAACACAACAGTGTTAGACAATTTTAGTCAAACATGGCTACCGATCATCTTCAACGAGCGAATCTACTGAGCGTTTCATCTGTAGTCAAAGCTGCAAAGCGAATTTTGAGGGTTGCAAATGCTGGCAACCTTGACCAACTCAACGAGACATGTTGCATTGTTTGATTTTGCACGTTTCACACGAAAACGCAAGCACTTTCTACCAATGAAATGCTCTGTTAGAAGAAAATCACAAAGTGGCGGGCTCGATAGAATTCTCCGATCTCAAGCTTTGTTGAGTACCTCTAGAGAGTTTTGAAACTCTACCTAACCACTAGCTAGAGTGTTGAAACTGCACCCAGCAGCTCGACAGGGTTTCCAAACTCTATCGAACACCTATAGAGAGATTTGTCAATTTGGCGCACCATACCTTGGATATGACTGTTTGAAGGAGAGAAAACAAATGGTGAAAATGTGTGGAGGAGGATGAAAGCAGTATAAGAGTAGGTGCAATGAGAGAACTAAGTAATGATACAACCAAAACAAAGAGTTTGCTGCTTAGAAAACACATGACATGCATTGTGCTGTTTATAAAAGACAGGATATGCTTAACAATATATCAGTGACACCTTTCAAGCTCATATTTTATTTTTACCAAGTCTTGTGGTACATTACTTTGCTGTACGTAAATAGTGTAATTCGTACCAGTTTTAACCACTCTCAGTATATTTGATGCTATAGAACCCGGAATTGGAGGACTTGTAACACAGACCCCTGTGGGGATACCGGACCAGGGATGGGGGGGTGTCTTTCGTACAAATACTTCCCCCAACTTCTGGAAGCTCTGTGCTTGTAACTTCGTCTAATCTGTCACTGTCTTTGACTCTGCCTTTTCCCTTTGCATCTGTCATCTATTACCTTTCTGCCTTGGTTTGCCCTGGTCAATTTCTTTGTTCTAGAAATTCTTACAAAATTTTCTGCAGCCGAAGACGGACATGCTGGGCCTAACTAATTGATAGGCGCATAACGGCAGCATGACGCATCTGCGCTCATAATGACAGGAAACTGTCAGAGCGATTGACAAAGAAGAAGGGTACACGTAAATGGTATCATTCATACCAGGTGGTTTTTTTTACTCCTTTTAGCATATCGTCGGTGAAATTCAAAAACCTTGTATCTCGATTTTGTTTTGGTTTTGAGTTGGATACATAGTCAGCTTTCTAATTTTTCCCGCCACCTTCCACCAAAAGTTCGTATCTCTAACAACTTTCTATCTGGGGTAAATGAGGTTGTGAAAATAGACGAAAAACTCATAAGTCCCAAATTCAGATCTAGTTAAGGACAAAAAACTTGTATCTTCGTTCTTTTCAAGTCTTAAAAAAAAAAAAATTAAAGTAATTTTAACAAAATGCAGGACTAAACTCGCAATGTCTTGAACAACATATTCATCATAGTTAATCAAATGTGATCAACGCGGTTAATTTTTAAAGCAGACATTTTTCTCAAAACTACCAAAATTGAGATACGAGGTTTTTGAATTTCACCGACGATATGTAATGTTATTGAGACAGAAACTGCTGCACGTGTACATGAAATTAGCATAAATATGTTTGACAGTGTCTGTTACTGATTCCATGACTTGAGAACTTTTTAAAAAAACATTGCATATATGGGTGCAGGACTATGACCGCAGCATTCAGATCTACACCACAGGCTGCGTGCCGGCCGGGGAAAAGTGGTTGGAGTCCAACCTTATACCTGTGGCCGGCGTGGCAGTTGGCATCGCTCTCTTACAGGTGAGTAGCACCGAAGACACTTAGCTTATGCAAAGACAGGACACGTGGCTCCCAGCTTGAAGCCACATTTCATGGCATCCGTTTTGCCCCACTCACTGTTTAGCATGCCGGTCCTTATGGAGTGGCAGGTTCAGCAGGACAAACAGCTACCACTCACTGTTTAGCATGCCGGTCGTTATGGAGTGGCAGGTTCAGCAGGACAAACAGCTACCACTCACTGTTTAGCATGCCGGTTTATGGAGTGGCAGGTTCAGCAGGACAAACAGCTACCACTCACTGTTTAG
The DNA here is from genome assembly GCA_017654935.2 of Phymorhynchus buccinoides. Lineage (NCBI taxonomy): Eukaryota > Metazoa > Mollusca > Gastropoda > Neogastropoda > Raphitomidae > Phymorhynchus > Phymorhynchus buccinoides. Next base: position 68,903,217 of record CM065680.1, read on the forward strand.
CATGCCGGTCGTTATGGAGTGGCAGGTTCAGCAGGACAAACAGCTACCACTCACTGTTTAGCATGCCGGTCCTTATGGAGTGGCAGGTTCAGCAGGACAAACAGCTACCACTCACTGTTTAGCATGCCGGTCCTTATGGAGTGGCAGGTTCAGCAGGACAAACAGCTACCACTCACTGTTTAGCATGCCGGTCGTTATGGAGTGGCAGGTTCAGCAGGACAAACAGCTACCACTCACTGTTTAGCATGCCGGCTTATGGAGTGGCAGGTTCAGCAGGACAAACAGCTACCACTCACTGTTTAGCATGCCGGTCGTTATGGAGTGGCAGGTTCAGCAGGACAAACAGCTACCACTCACTTAGCATGCCGGTCGTTATGGAGTGGCAGGTTCAGCAGGACAAACAGCTACCACTCACTGTTTAGCATGCCGGTCCTTATGGAGTGGCAGGTTCAGCAGGACAAACAGCTACCACTCACTGTTTAGCATGCCGGTCGTTATGGAGTGGCAGGTTCAGCAGGACAAACAGCTACCACTCACTCTTTAGCATGCCAGGTCCTGGAGGGGGGAGTGGCAGGTTCAGCAGGACAATCAAACAGCTACCACTCACTCTTTAGCATGCCAGTCCTGGGGGGGGGGGGGGGGGGGGGGGAGTGGCAGGTTCAGCAGGACAATCAAACAGCTACCACTCACTCTTTAGCATGCCAGTCCTGGGGGGGGGGGGGGGGGGGGAGTGGCAGGTTCAGCAGGACAAACAGCTACCACTCACTCTTTAGCATGCCAGTCCTTGGGGGGGGGGGGGGAGTGGCAGGTTCAGCAGGATAATCAAACAGCTACCACTCACTCTTTAGCATGCCAGTCCTTGGGGGGTGGGGGAGTGGCAGGTTCAGCAGGACAATCAAACAGCTACCACTCACTCTTTAGCATGCCAGTCCTTGGGGGGGGGGGGGGAGTGGCAGGTTCAGCAGGACAATCAAACAGCTACCACTCACTCTTTAGCATGCCAGTCCTTGGTCCAGGGGGGAGTGGCAGGTTCAGCAGGACAATCAAACAGCTACCACTCACTCTTTAGCATGCCAGTCCTTGGGGGGTGGGGGAGTGGCAGGTTCAGCAGGACAATCAAACAGCTACCACTCTCTTTTGCATGTCAGTCCAGAGGGGTAATGCCTTCACTCTCGCTGTCAGTAGTGTAAGCGGTCAGGCTGTGATCAGTCTTTGCGTAAGCTAAATGTCTTTGGTATCACCTCACCCGTGTTTCAATCACTCTGATGACTGTCTTTCTTTCCATTTCTACTTCTGGTTTTATGTCTTTTTGTCATTCTGTCCATCGTTTTTTTTTCTTCTTCTTCTTTTGGCGTACGCCCGTTGCACAATCACGGTAGCTCTGTTGATGAATAGTGCTGTCTTCTCCTGCTCTTGTTTGGACTCGTAATAGAATTTGGTTGACAGCGGTATGCTGATGGGCCATATCTGTGCCTCTCCCTGTCCATGTGTATGTGTATCACTCTTTCTCCTGTCCCCCTCTCTCTGTTATCAGATAATCTTCCTGTGTCTTCTCATGAAACCAGTACAGTGGAACCTCCCTTATAAGACCTCCCATTATAAGACTCCCTCCCACATAAGACCTGCTTCTCTGAGACATAGGCCTTCTTTGTAAGTATTAAAAGTACCTCCCTTATAAGACCTTCAAAAATCATCCAAAGTGAGGTCTTATAAGGGAAGGGTCTTATAAGGGAGGTTCCACTGTATTGATTTCAGGCACAAACATTTTAAGTGTATTCTTTTACTTACTTTGTTGTTGTTGACATACCCTGGCTAAAGACTCCAGGGATCATCCCAACAGCCAGCCAAAGTACTTGAACACTATGGTACAAATGCATCAGCTAGGGATGTGAACATTATGTGTTTGACTGTTTTTTATTACCCCGCCACATGGGCAGCCACACTCTGTCTTCGAGGGATTTTGGAGAGTGATGATGTTATGCTAGGAGCTTATCATGGCTAAAGACAATCCCCACATAACTATGCACAGCATAACAACATTTTGATGTAGCCTTGGTGCTCTAGCCTATGTCAGTTGGTCTGACACAGCCGTAAGCCAATGCGGACTTTTACATTGCATTGCATTGTGTTCTACTTAACTAGTAGCTCCTTTATACTATTAAAGTAGAAAAATAACATTATGATGTCTTGAAAGTGCTAGCTTAATCCACGATTTTTAATCTACTTTCAAAGTCAAAGTCAGAAATTGATTTTTCTAGCAATGTATGGCACGCAAAAGTGTTTCATTTCATGATGTTATTTGTTGCCTTGTATATTAAAGTAACTGAATAAAGTTAGTGCACAGTGGTGTTTTGGGTTACAGTGTGTGTGTATATGTTTGATTAAAAGTGTAGTATTTCAAATCATGTATGATTCTCTGAGCTTTTAGTGATTTGATTCAGTTAATTGCTATGTCTGCTTAACAGAATGCACTCCAAAGAATTCTTCACTCTAACTAGGCAGCTTTATCTAAGAGTTTTTTGTCTGAATTGTTTCAGTTACAACATTTTCACACCCTTTTGATTTCACAGTGCTATTGAATTTTCTGCCTTGGTTTTTGGAGAGGATTACAATTTTTATTTTGTTGGTTTTGTTTTGCTGAGAGAACATGTAATGAGCATGTTCAAGGCTGTCACACTGGTAAACAAAAAGTAAATAGGTTTGGGTGTTTATTTGATACATTTTTGCCTTTTTTATTTTCAGATTCTTGGGATTTGTTTTGCTCAAAACTTGCGGAGTGACATTAACGCGCAGCGTGCCAAATGGTCTTACTAGTGTGGGTGGCCTACGACAGTGTGACTCTTTCTCTCACTCACTACACTAGTCAGCAAGAAGAGGTGTACAGTGGTGGTGAAGACTTTCTATCTCTGGTGGTGTGCTGCTGTGGCATGGCAGTAGAGAGACCTTTGACATGAGAAAAGTGCTAAGGTGTCTTCAAGTGTACAGACTTTCCTGAAACAAAACAAAAAAGACTATTTTAGCATCCTGACAGTATTTTACCCAGGTTGCCAAGTTCGTTTTATCTGTCATTTTCTTAACTGTCTCCTGATATATTATTGAGAATGTATTTTGTGGAAATAATTGAACGTGTGCATGCTTACGTCCAGTAATTGAAATTGCATGAACTGGACAGAAAGCCAGAGATGAGACAGCAAATCTGTGTTGGTGTTTGTGATGGTGAATGTGTCTTTGAGCGTTTTAGTCTTGTCTAATTATACATGCATTTTTGTTTCTTAACTTTTGTTTATTATTTTAGATGATTACATGAATGTGTTTATGGAGTGCAATGCATTCGTGAAAAGTTGTTCTGTTGACTTTATTTTGTGCACTTGTTTTTTGTTCTTTTCGTGTTCTTATGGCAAGGCGCAGTTTGATCTTGCGTGTGAGAGATTCGCGACGCGGCAGGATTTTTTATGCGTACCTGCGCAATTTTTTGTTGCTCGAGAATAGAACCGGCTCTAATTTTGATGCTCAAGATCGCAGAGATCGTGAAAGTAGCCAATCACAACGGACGGAAGGACCATAACTCTGATTGAAGAAAAAAAAATGGCAGACTTGCTCGAACCCGAAATGTGTGCTGTGATGCAGGCGTCAAGGCGTTGCTCTGAGAAACAATTGACGCCTGATGCTAGTGTGCGAAGACCTTTATGGAAGTCTTTAAGAAATGCAGAGATTTGGGGGGATATGTGTGTGTGTGTGTTGTGTGTGGTTCACTCAGAAGACAATCAAACTTGTGTCATCATCATTATCATAATAATGGGTAGTGAAAAGATCTCAAAACTTGTTTTTAGATCTGCATTACAAACATACCACAATATGTAATTTATTCAGATCTTTAACAAAGCTAAAATAAGGTAAAGGACAACTGAAATAATTACAATTCCACCCTATTATATAGGATGGAATATTGTTATTAATCTTATACAATTTTTTGGATATACTGTTTCGATTTATTGAATGTACAAATGTCACTGATGTAAGACGTGTCTGCGTCATATTCACTACTAAGCCATAATTGTCATTGTAAGACTTGTACTTAATACTCATAAACATATACTATCGATCCAGGTATCATCACACCAATTCTTCATCAAGTTATCTCATTCACACGGAGTGCTACAACAAGAATGCTCCATTAATCATGGTTATAAAATGCTTTTTCAGTTAAATGATTACCCTTTTTTTTATACTATAAGGTGCACCCCCCCATATTTTGCACAAATTCAGATTACGTTATTACACTTTCTTACTATTTTGTTCATCATATGTGACCTAGCACCACATTAAGTGTCAAAATGACCATTCTGAGAAAATGGTACGGTTAGAAACTTCAGACAATTCTCTTTCAAATTATATATAAGAACCATCTTATAACTTTTTCCGTTTTAGAGTTATAAGCCTTTAAAGTTGGTAGGGTGACTGTCAGCCATTTTGAGAAATCACAGTCTTAAGTTTAGCCTAGCTGAAGAAAATGCATTGACCTACTCATTTTAAAGCACGTTTTGGAGTATTTAGAGACCACAACAAAGATTGTCCTTTATAAATATGAAAGATGGGGTTTCAGAGAGCATGAAAATACCCATAACTCAAAACCCATAAAAAAATGATATTTTTGACTTTGCAAGCCTGTTGTGAGAAACTAGCCCAGCGACTTAATGTCCCTTTCGTGGTGCTGGGTCACATATTATAAGGCTCAGGGGTCTCAGTCTGGGGGAAAAAAGTATCGCCTTATAGTCTGTAAAATACAGTACCTAATATACATGCCAGGGCTACCTGTTTTGCTCACTAATTGTTCATATCACCAAAAAAGTCATTATGAAAATAATCAGGCATCATATAACACTTCAGAGGGGAAAAAGTACCTTAATAGGGAAGAAGGGGACAAGAGTTGGCAGAGAAAGTTGGGGACATAACTTATTCCTAAAGCTCACAGTCAGTAAGAGTTAGCAGGTTCCGTGCAAACTGTCTCAAGTACTGTGAAGGCAATGTGTAACTGCTGTTTGATTATAACTTGTTACACGGTGTAATGTTTGTAGTTTGATTCTATCTATCAGGCATGGGAATTGTCAGTCTTTTGGATGATTTCATCTTTTTTGATGGCCCTCTTCAGTCTTTTTTTGCAAGTTTCAGCTTTTCTGATGGTCCAAGAGGACATTTATGAGATAAAAAATAAAAAAAAGAAGCCCAATGAGTAAAAGTTAAGTTATTGGTTATAAATGAATGCAAAATGAACTAAATATATCAGTCTTATCTCTAATACTGTTTTTAAGGCTTAGATAACAGAAGAAGCTTCATTTTCTGGGGGCTGTATCCCAACACACACGGTTTTCAGTTGTTTTTTATTCCTTGTTCCTATACCTGCTTCCAGACCCCAATTTTCAGTCTTTTTTGTCTTCTCTAATTCCCATGCCTGATCTATCCTTCATTTTCTAGACACTGCAACAGTAACAAAAAATGTCAGAACACTCTCAAGCTGTTTACGGTTTGTTTTTTGGGTTGTTTTTTTTAGCTCTGATTTACATGCACACACATATGCACACAAAAAGTGAAGATGTCTTGTCAACTATGTTTAGAAACGGCTATGAATCTGTTAGCTCTAGCTTGTATCATCTGCCACAGTGCTAAAGTTTTTATTTCCTTGTTTTCTTTCTTTCTTTCTTTCTTCTTTCTTTCTTTCTTTCTTTCTTCGGTCTTGTTTCCCCTGTGGGGGAGAATGCCTGATCCTGTTTGTGTTATCTCTATCTTTTAATTTCAAGAAAAGTGCTAAAACTTCGAGGTTGCGTTTATGAAAGTAGAAAAGCAAAAGAATATTGCCCACTTCTCTTCTATTATATTTGTTTGTTGTTTCATCTTCTTAAAGTTATCTGCATGAAATTATCATATATATTGCGTTATAGTATGAAATATGTTTGACATGTATGCATAACAGTGTCTTTCAAAAATGCCACTTAGGAAAGTCAAATTTACTTGTGTCAAGATCAAAAGTGTTCAGTGTCTCACCCCCCTCTCTCTCACACATGCACACGCACGCACACGCACACACACACACACATACACACACACACTCCTCGCACACGCACACACACACACACACTCCTCGCACACACACACTCGCACACACACGCGCACGCACACACACACACACACACACACACACACAAGCAAATACATACTTTTTGGAAGTTTAATACGTCTTAAATTTCTTTCACTTTTGTTAGTATCTTTGTTTTGTTTTTGTAATTAAAAGTCTAAGTTATCATTGCACTGTCTTCTTAATTGTATTTTGATGGTTATGGCTTTTTAATGTATACAACATGTTTCATCTTTCAATGAGTTTGGCAGCATTGACTTTGAAATAACATGACATAAAGATGATTGCACAGTTTGGCATTGGAAAAATGAAATCATTCGTTATTAAAAGAATAACTGTAGAATTAATAGCTTTTTTTCAAATATTCAAGTCAACATTAAAATAAAATTGCTTTAATATGCTAGTCACCATATTCCTCAAGCACTTATGAAATACTTAAAAGCATTTAAACGGGTTTGTCGTTGTCATGTATGTTGTTGTTTTTAAAAAGAACATAGAGCGATGGTTAAACATCATGTCACTTCTTATCAAATTGAAATTGATAGTGAAATACTGGTTTATATTAAATCATAAAGAAATCAATAGGGAAATTCCGGTTCATAATTATATTAAATCGTAAATTTAAAATGTGTACTGGTACCTGCTGTTGAGCACTTGTTCATGTGTCTGAAAACCGTGCAATAAATTTTGATGATAAATCTGCCAATGATAAGCTTATCCCATGGTTGAGCAACATTTTGAATGAAAAATAGATTTAAAGGGGCTTCATGCGCTTTATTCGGATGCAAAATCGCTCTAAAAAACGCCACAGCATGGATTTAGAATATCGATAAGCACAGATTGCGAATTCTAACACTATTACCTACCTTTTGTGTCACATTCTTCAAAATAAATTTGAGCACTCACACATTTATTTCAAAAATGTCGCAGATCTACCAGCCGGAATCAGTCGGCCATTGTGTCTCGCCCACAACATCATTTCTTCGAGAAATACATCCTTGGTTTTACGTCACCCACAGATGCTGGCTTGAAATGAGCAAAGACTTCTATGGATAACATCATAGCTGTATAATTCTGGCGAACGAGGTTTCACCGAATGGAGACGACATTCTAGTGAACTCCACAGTGCATTTTTTGCAAATTATGACTTATTGGCTCAATTTATTTTGAAGAATGTAGGTAAATATGATAGAGTTTGCAACATAGTCTTAGAATATCGATAAGCACAGATCTGTGCTTATCGATATTCTAAGACTATGTTGTGGCGTTTTTCTGAGCGCTTTTGCATCCGAATAGAGCATATGAAGTTCCATTAACTTGACTTTTCCACTCTGTAACATGCATTTTCTTGTAACCTTGTTCCAATTTGTTTCAAAGCATCTTATGTTTTTCTCAGCCGAATGTTCCGAGCTCTGATGTTCAATTTTGATGTGTACATGTTGAGGGTTTTTTCCCTTACGTTTGGATAGTTTGTTTTTTTGCTCTTCTTTTTCTTTCTTTCTTTCTTTCTTGTATTGATATAAAAACAAACAAACATCCAAATGTATTGGAGAGAAATATTTCAAAGGCCTCTGCCTTTATCAATCCATGGACTGATGGTGACATAAAATTAGTGTGAGGTCATTGCTTTGATGACATCACTTGGTAACTTTCTTTCTTGTGTTGGGATGGATTGTTCATGTTTCTTGGCTTGGTTTGCTCTTGAAGAGCAGATGCCTTGTTTCTTCCCTCGCATGAAAGGAGCGTCTGCTTGTGTGATTGTGAATGTGTGTGCAGAACAAGCTCCCCCCGTGGGGATACCGGGGGATCTTTTGTACAAATAGTTCCCCCACCTTCTGGAAGTTCTGTGCTTGTAACTTCCTCTAATTCTGTCATTCTCTTTGACTCTGCCTTTTCCTTTTGCTTACTGTCATCTGCTATCTTTCTATCTCACTGGTCCATTCTCCTGCCTTTTTTTCTATAAATTCTTACAAAGATTTCTTCAGCCGAAGTCGGACATGCTGGGCCTAACTATTTCTTAGTTAGGCGCATAACAGCAGCATGATGCATCTATGCTCATATGACAGGAAACTGTCTGAGCGAACGAAGAAGAAGAAGAAAAAGCTCTCGGTATTGTTGCATTTACTACACTCCAGTGACTCTACCCACTCCTTATCCCCATGAGCTCTGTAAAAAAAATAATATAAACGATTCCGTTTGTGTGTGTACATCCAGACTATAATACTGTTCAACTGTTTGTGTTTGCTGACTTGCGAAACATGCGTACGTTTTTTTGTATGTTCTAACGCTTTGCTGTTTCTGTCTTTCTATGTTTTGTTTCGCGTTTTGTTGTGTCATTGCTTTCTCTAGCTGAAATGATAATTGGTGTTAACATCAATCCGTACTTCAAATCAAGATTTATAATGTATGTATATGTTTCTCACATTTGAGAAAGTATTCTGTAATCATATTCCGTTCTTGAAAAAGTCTTGGAAGAAAATTTGACAACATCTCAGACTTTGTTGGTTGTTATGCCACAAAGAAAGTATTCTCTGCACACTGTATTCTTATTTTCTGTACATATGTATTACCTGGCCTTAAACCATTTGTGTCTGTATCACCCTGTTTGTATCTCTTTGCCCCTTTTGTTTCAGTATTGGCACACATCTTTTAGTTTGAAAAGAAAAAATATTTTGATGGCGAAGGCAAACACAAGTACCGGTACAGTTCATAAAATCATTGTGACCACACACAAAAAATATAAATAATTTTTTTTATTAGTGTTCATAGATCCTTGAAAACTGGAAAATTATTAAAGCTTGTCACTGTTGTTTTCGGTTTACTTAACCATGATATTTAAAAATGTTAAATAATCCATACCAGTCGCTGATGAATATTATTTTATTATTAGGTACTTTATAGTCACAGAGGCATCTCTGTGAAAATCGGGTTGCTCCCACCTGGAGAGAGCGTCGCAGCCAGAGGCGCACCACCCACGGCTTTACAAAACTGGCATTTGCAGACTCTTTAGTTGCTGCCGGCTAGGCTTCCAGAGGCGGGAAATGCGAATGACTCAACCTCTTGGAAGCGCCAGAAACAAGTGGGAAAACAGAGTGGAATTTGTGCTCCGTATGTTTTCGTCCACTGCTTCTAAACAGACTTTCGATTTGCCAAACATTTTGGTGTGAGCATACATAGGTGTGTGGTGAACAGCATTGTGTGAACAGTGATTCGAACCAAAAGCTAGTTGTGGTGTAATTAGTGTTAATTAATAAACCACGCTTTGTGTACATTATAGCAGTCAGGGTTGGAATAGAACAGCAGTGCGCGCTATTTTAAAGGCCTAGGGTTTTCCCTCAGTACCACAGATTTATGTGGCATTTTCCTCGGCGTGTTCTGTCTAAAGTAGCCAGTGTTGATAAGTGTGCTTTTACATATAAGTTCTAGAGTCATCTTGTGTTTAAAGTGTGTAGTTAGTTAGGTGCTCAGTCGAACGGTAGCTGAGCAATTTAAATTGAAAGACAACTAGTGTCAGTGTGTAGTTTCTCCACAGCACAAAGCAAAGAGGAACACTCTTTACTAGGCTATACTCTTCAAGCCACCAAGCCTTGCTGCACTGCTGCGCGCGTGTGTAGTAAGCAAGCTGCCAGCGACCAAATAGAACTTTGGCTGTAGCAGCCCACTTGTGAAATCCTGCCTGCGTGCTACCTTTGCTGCCGCGTGAAGTCTTGCTACGGTCAAGGAATGGGAGGGAGGGATGGATGGGGAAGGAAGGAGATGCAAAAGAGGAGGAGGTGAGTGGGTTTCACGATAGCGCATATGTGGGAACTAAACGATCCAAATTGAACGGCCGTGCACCCATTTTTGTTTTGTTTTTTTGAATATGCTTCAGGCATCAGAACTGTCTGAGGGTTTGCAAATTTCAGAGGATAAAGATTTACTGGCAGAGGATAGTTTCTGGTGTCAGAGGTTTTGCCTTTTTCATGAGTGTGATCTTAATCGCATGGATGCTCCTTCTTGTAGGATGTCCTGAATTGCAGGATTTTTAAATTGACTAGATCTGACGTCGCCGGATTATAAGAATTTGAGAAGCAATTATTTTCTTACACACACACGCGCGCGTACTCTTGTACAATAAAAAGGGCCTATATAAGCATTTGCTATATTCAAAGGAATGTAGCACTTGTACTAGTCAGAGGGGTGAAAAAAGAGCAGTAAATGTATGTATGTGTGTGTGTGCTGCCCCTGCGCTCCGCTGGGGCCGCCCCATTGCAGGATTCTTTTAGTTTCCCAGGAGCACCCATGTAATCATCAAATAGCATTTTAAAGTAATATTTTACTAAACAGTCATTTTGGTCATGACCAAAGTCTTATTTCAGTGTTATTCCTCCACGGTCTCTGGCCTTGAGGGCACTTTTACCGCAGTTTTCAAGGGACTGGACTTCAGGCAATTCTGATGCTTACCTGGGGCGAGTTTCACAAGGGCTAACGTTTCGTCGCGCTCGCTCAAATCGGCAAAAACGGTCTAAGAAACGCCCTTCGTTTGCCGATAGTTCGAGGGGCGTTTTGTTCTTACCAAACACCGAGCAAGCGGCGAACTATCCGGAACTAGTAGGGGGTGAATACGGTTCTTGTTGTTGATTGGCCCATTACAGTTTGTTTAAAATAATAATTTGTTTAGACCAATCAGACAAGAGCTTGTAATATTCTTCCGCAAACGTTTTCTAAAGTGTTACTTAGGGCCCGTTTGCCGTAAGCGTTATTCGCGCGGCGACCGTTATCTAGAGAAACTCGACCGTGAATTGTGGTTTTAACTTTTTAGTAGTGTGTGTTGCATAGGTGTTTTTCATCCACGTGGGGGGTGGGGGGTTCTTTGTAAAAATAGTTCCCCCACTTTCTGGAAATGATGTGCTTGTAACTTCATCTAATCTGCCACTCTCTTTGACTCTGCCTTTTTCCTTTGCTTTCTATCATCTACTATCTTTCTGACTTATTGACCCATTCTGCCTTTTTTTTTTTAAATCTTCAAAATAATTTTTCTCCTTTGAGCTCCTCTGAAATCGGAATGTGTTGGCTGTATGCAGCAGGGAGTCCAGTGAAAACTGAAAACCGGACACATACGTACCTTGCCCATTATGGCCATATGGCCTGAGAACGCAGAAGAAGAAGACAGGTGTTTTTCCATAGTTTTACATAATGTTCTTTAATATTCTTTGTTCAAGAACAAAACGGTTATCAACTGTTCTAGGAAAATGTCAGTCTACGTATGTTTGTTGTATATTTGAACGTTCAAATAACAACACATAAAATGTTGGCATGTCCAAGAAAAACATGGATCATTCATTGTATCCTATTCCTAGTTCTTTTTTTCTTTCATGAACATCCATTTTCTCATTTATTTGATGGTTCTTGTTGCTCTAGTAGCACTTTCCGATTTTGGCATATTTAATTTATTTTAAGAAAAAAATAATAAGCTCTGAATCCTTTAACTGTTTGCTAATTTTAACCTGAGAAATACTAAGCATTGTATCAGTGATAGAATTTCCAGAGTGAAAAAAATGCATCTGTTATTGTAAATAAATACCTGAATGGATGCTAACCTTCCGAAAGATGATTATCTGTGCGGGGTGGTTGTGTGTGTGTGAACATTCCTGTTGCACCAATGTTTGTTTGCTTGTTTTTCAACCATAGTGCCCACTGCCATTGTGCCCAGGAGAGGTTTGTAAAACATCTAAAATCAGTCAAATTTGATGGAACGAGGCTTACCGGTACTTTACGTTGCTATAGCCCATTGCTCCCAGTGAGCATAGACCATCAATGACACTCCATTAAAGTACTCTGTTGTGGATGGAACAAGGCATTCAAGTTTAACCCTTTCACCGCCAGCCATTTTTCATCCAAAAATCTCCATTAAATTTACCTGGGTAGAGATCAAAATCCATATGCGGTATTGGGGATTATTCTGTGACATATATAAAATCCTTATTTCCCAAAACTAAGACAATAGGGTCAAAGATTCTAAAAGGGTAAGATGGACTACTTAAGAGTTACAGCGAACCGGGCTGATAGAGTTATCGTTAGTGGGAGTTATGCACCATTCACAGCGGCGGCTATCCAAAAACTCAGACTGGAATTTGAACGGAGAATTCAACTGGCCTATAGACGTGTAAATGTGTCGCGTTTAAAAGGGACATAACCAGTGTTTCTGTCCTCGCTACTCATATGGGGAAAAGAGACCGGATGCTTGTCTTCCCCTATACAGTCTTTGATATGTTCTTTGGATAATAGACCCCAATTTGATGCCGTTTAGTGACATATGTGTTTAACTGTTAAACCACTTTAGCAGTGAAAGCTGTTGAAAACAGAACACATTGTTTGCTATCAATAGAATCAGAATGCATAAGCTGTTGGAAGTAAAACTTTAGCTGTCTCTGATGCTCCCTCCCCTCGCTTCCCATCCCCTCTTCCCCTCCTCTCTATTGGCCACTGCAACAACCATGTTTTGCTAGAGTGAATGTCCTTGGTAGATGCTTGAGTGCTGACCAAACAAGGGAATAACTCTCACCAATAACCCTATTTGAGGCCACTAAATGGCTGCAAGAGTGAATTCCCTTTTCAGTACTGACCAACAAGGGCTTCACTCTCACTGTCAAGGGCGTTAATAACCCTAGTTGCAGTGGCCAATATGCCCTTACATCATGCTTTTGTAAGACGTTTTTAATCTTTTGATGGATGATCTAGCTCAATTTGTAACAAAAACAAGTCAAAAGCTGACCTGAACTGAATAATACAGGCCAGCTTTTGACTTGTAAACGGTTTTTTTAGTTTAACTTTTTTAACATAAGGGACTAGTTTTGACAACCATTTTCGATGAAAATGTTATGAACACAAATAGACGTATTGAGTATATGATTTCGTTGGCATCTTTTCATGACAGTATTCGATGGAGGGTCTAATTTTGCAATTAAATATCATAACTGTAAACGTTAATTCCTATAGCATTCAGCAAAATGTTGTGTGGCCATGCTTGTCTCCATCATTTTCTGGAACATGGGCTCTTTCTGTTGGTTTATTTTTTGCATCCCAAACCCCCACCTCTGTCTTTATTTCTGTCACTTGTTCATTCTCCTTCTGCTTCCCCTTCCATCCTAACACTCTTTGTCATTGGTGTGGGAATGGGGGTGGGGGGGTTGCATGTTGTGGTCCATCTTTTAATATGATGAAGATATTTCTAAGTGATGTTTAACCCTTTCACCGCCAGCCATAATTATTTCAGCCAAAAGTTTCCATTAAGTTTACCTGGGTAGGAAACAAAATCCATCTGCAGTATTATGGATTCTTCTGTGACATATATAAAGTAAGGTCTATCCTCACTTCTCAACACTAAGACAATAGGGTCTTTGGATAATAGACCCCAATTTGATGCCTTTTAGTGACATAGGTGTTGAATCGCTGTGGTGCAAAAATGCGACATTGGCGGTGAAAGGGTTAATATGATGATGATATTTCTAAGTGATGTTTAAATTAGTTGTGTGTGTGTGTGTGTGTTATCTTTATTTATATTCAGATGCAGTAATCATAAATTGCCCATTGAAGTTGGAAGACATCATAATGTTCAAAGAGAATTGCATACTTGTCGTAACTGCGAAATTGGAGATGAATTTCATTGTATAATGGAATGTCCAAAATATAATGAACTTCGTAAAAAAATTCATTCCTAAGAAATATCTTAAACGAAAATCTGTTTTTAATTTCTGTAATTTACTTTGAAAAGAATGATGCATTTGTTTGAATATTAGTAAATTTCTAAAAATCGGGAAGATAATTTAACAAGAGCATTTCTTGTACAGCTCACCAAAATTCGACATTTCACTGTTACATTCACACCTTGTATCCTCCATGACCCAAGAAGGGTCAAAGGATTAAAATTCTTGATTCGTGTGTGTCAAAGGATCAGAGGATTAAGAATTTCTGACTGGCTTCTCTTGTCAGAGGTTTTGCCTTTTTATTCAGTGTTATCCTTTGTGTTAAATAGTATTTTAAAGTGATTTCTCACTGCATTAACCCTTTGTGTTAAATAGTATTTTAAAGTGATTTCTCACTGCATTAACCCTTTGTGTTAAATAGTATTTTAAAGTGATTTCTCACTGCATTAACCCTTTGTGTTAAATAGTATTTTAAAGTGATTTCTCACTGCATTAACCCTTTGTGTTAAATAGTATTTTAAAGTGATTTCTCACTGCATTAACCCTTTGTGTTAAATAGTATTTTAAAGTGATTTTTCACTGCATTAACCCTTTGTGTTAAATAGTATTTTAAAGTGATTTCTCACTGCATTAACCCTTTGTGTTAAATAGTATTTTAAAGTGATTTCTCACTGCATTAACCCTTTGTGTTAAATAGTATTTTAAAGTGATTTCTCACTGCATTAACCCTTTGTGTTAAATAGTATTTTAAAGTGATTTCTCACTGCATTAACCCTTTCGCCGCCGATGTCGCATTTTTGCACCACACTGATTGAACACCCATGTTACTAAAAGGCATGAAATTAGGATATGTTCTCCTATATCTTTATGTTGTTAATTTTGGGAGGTAACGAAAGGCCTTATTTGATACATGTCATAGGGCGGCGATTCACAGTATTGTAGATGCCAACTTTTCTTTACCCATGTAAGTTTGGCAGACAATTTTGGCTTCAAAATGGCTGGCGGCGAAAGGGTTAAGCCTTTTTGATGTTGTTAAGAACTCATTTCAGTGTTGTCCCTCTACAGTCTGGGGCCTTGATGGCCCTTTTACCGCGGTTTTCAGAGGATTGGACTTCAGACTATTCTGATGCCTGGTGTGTGTTTAACTAATATACCACAAATATCTTCTGATCGTGGGATGTGTACCTGCTACCAGTATGTTGCAGGAGAAATGTGAAAGTGTTGTTGTTGTTGCTTTTGTTTGAGGTGGGATGGATGGGGAAAAAATAGGAGAAAGGGTTATGGTATCCATTTGTGGACTTCATCTTCATCCAAAACATCAAATGGCCAATGCTGTGAACAATTTTAGACGCCTGAATATATAAATCAATTGGTGAACTTAGCTTTAATCCGAGTATCATTGCCCGACACCTTATGCACCACATGGGGGTGGAATGGAGAAAATCCTCATGTTCATGCTCATGTTCAAACAGTATTCATGGATGGTTCATTTTGTTGTTGTTTTGGGGGGGGTTAATTGTAGCTTCTGGGTAACAAGTGCAGCAGTGAAAGACTATCAATGCAAGTTTTTGTTTGTTGGTTTTGTTTTTCTCCACGCAAATGGAGCCACAGCATACGGACAGCATTAGTTACTCTGTAAAAGCATGCTTGTGCTTATAGAGTTTGTTAAATTGTGTGATTGCCTGTCATGTTTGACTTTGTGTGTTTCACTTTTAAAAGAGAATATGTCATTAAGTGCATTGTGGCTTTTCAGTCAAGTCAAACTTTTCTTAGAAGGCTAACCACCCCATCGTCCACATTAAAAGCTAGCTGTGGTTATTTTAAATTTTTATTCAATTCTTTCTCTAATACAATCAGTCGTGGACTTTTATTTGATACGGGGGGGTTTTCCACCCTGTCGTACCTTTGATTGTGTGTGTGTGTGTGTGTGTGTGTATGCGTGCATGTGTGTTCTGAGCATACTCATGCACATACATGTGTATGTCACCCTCTTGTGATCTACACTTTGCATTTTTTTAATAGTCTTAAATAGCCTGTAAATGACAGAGCAATAAGGTCACAGTAATACTGTAGAAGACAATCAGTATCACTGTAGTGTAGTTAGCAATTTTATGCCAAGGCGTTTCATTTGAATTAAGAAATAGGGGTAATGATTCCAGTTGCAGTTGGTCAAAATGACAAACGCTGAAACATCTTGTTTTTAAGGTTCGCCACTGCCTAGGAGCTCTTTCGTATGGTTATTAGATTTTAATTTCTAGAAACAATCCAGTTATAATTGTGTTGAGAAAAAAGCAACTCTTTTATGAGTTTCGTTGTGCAACTCTCTGCTGCTGTATGTGTTTTCCTGTGGTCAGTGTATCTGTACTTGTTTTAAAATGCCTCTGCCCAGCTATGTCAAGTGTTTTTCCTCCTTTAAGACGGTTTGCCCGTAGGTAATGACATTTTTTATGAATGTGGGTATGAATGTCTTGCTCTTCTTCATAGAATTCTAATAGTCCATTTCATCTTTACTGTCTGTCTGACTCTCTCTCTCTCTCTCTCTCTCTCTCTCTCTCTCTCTCTCTCTCTCTCTCTCTCTCTCTCTCTCTCTCTCTCTCTCTCTCTCTCTCTCTCTCTCTCTCTCTCTCTCTCTCTCTCTCTCTCTCTCTCTCTCTCTCTCTCTCTCTAGCAAGAGAAGAAAGAGTAATCGTGATATCAAACTACATTGGGTGGTTTATGGTGTATGAGATCAGTTTACGTGCAATGCAAAACGTGGATTACCTTAATGATGTACAATACTCACCTTGGTTTGCTCATGGCGGTCACTGGTTTTGATTTATGCTCTGGTCTATGATAGATATATATTCCCAGTCAAAAAACGATCGGTATCTGAAGCCTAAAAGGTGTCCATCCACACGTCCAATTTCAATCGTACGACTATCCAACTGTGGCGACGTCTGTTAGGCATGATTCTGATGAAATACTACTGTCTAAATGAATCTGAAGAAATCCTACTACTTTTGTTCACTATATTCATGTAGACCTCAATACACGAATCTGATGAAATGTGCAATACAGAAATGCAGGTATTTCATCAGAGATGGGGGACGACAGATAAAGTGAAAAAAAATAATAAAAGGATTTCATCAGATTCATTTAGACAGTAGTATTTCATGAGAACCATGCCACACAAATCTCACACAGAAGGATAGTCGTAGAACTGCAGTTGTGCATGTGGATGAGCCCCGTAATTGTTGCTTTTACAAGTTTTTTGTGCATGTCATGACATAATGTTGTTCAAAATCTTCCCCTTCCCTTTTGATGCTTTGTGATTCTGACCATAGAAACGCTCATGAGTTGGGAGGTTGTAATAATTGCTCCTGAGCAATATTCTTACGGGACAAAAATAAAATGAACACAAGTCATAAGGTCATAATATTGATTGTGTTGATGTCAAGCGCCTGTGCAAAAAAAGGTCATCATATTGATTGATCTGATGTCAAGCGCCTGTGTGTGAACAGTCAGTGCTGACTGTTTCAGATTTTTTTGTTCACGATCTTATAGAATGATAACTTTTAAGATCTAATGTTCCTGTATGTTTCCTGTTATGAAATAAATCATGTTGGTGTTACGTGTAAAAACTGTGCAGCCTTTTTTTTTTTTTAATGTGTACATGTATGAGGATCTCTCTCTCTCTCTCTCTCTCTCTCTCTCTCTCTCTCTCTCTCTCTCTCTCTCTCTCTCTCTCTCTCTCTCTCTCTCTCTCTCTCTCTCTCTCACACACACACACACACACACATGTACATTCACACAGTGTGTTATCTGAGATATTTAAGCCTTTTTAAAAAAAATATGTACATGTATGAGGGTCTCTCCCTCTCTCTCTCTCCCTCCCTCCCTCTCTCTATCTCTACTCCCTTTCTCTCTCTCTCTCCCTCCCTCCCTCCCTCCCTCTCTCTCTCTCCCCCTCTCTCTCTCTCTCTCTCTCTCTCTCTCTCTGGGGCAAACCACTGGGTCAAACATGTCTGGGACTCGGGGGTAGGCGGGGAGATGGACTACATGTACTTGCAAACCTTTCACATGTCATCAATATGCAACTATTCACACATATCACCACACACACAAATGAATATGCACATGCACACATTTCACGAACCACAAAACAAGCCATTCAGGAAAGTCCATAAAATTTTCCTCAGAGGTTTCTTGGTGTGTTTTTTTATAAAAAGAAACGGAAGGGAAACTGACTAAGCAGCAAGGAAGGAGGAAAATAATCATGCTGTTAGCACACGCACACACTGTGACACATACACACAGAGTGTGCACGCGCGCACGCATACACACGTACAGAGAGAGAGAGACTGTGACAGAGCGCGCATGCACGAACACACACACACACACACACACACACACACACACACACACACACACACACACACAAGAAAGAGAGATTAAAATCAACACGAAGCTAATTGATTGGACACTTCAGGTGTAAATTGCAGGGTTAGTTGAAGCAAACTTACTCTAAAACTGTGAAGGTTGGCTGCCTGCACCCGCACAGCTTAAAGAGTTCGAGCTCGTATCAACGCGAAGCTAACTGATTGGACACTTCAGGTGTAAATTGGGTTAGTTGAAGCAAACTTACTCTAAAACTGTGAAGAGTTCGAGCTCGTCGCCTACATAAACCAAAGGCTTAGTTCAAATCACTCTCATGGCTTCTGCCCCGGAGAGCACGTCCAGCTTAAAAGATGACCTGAAGAGATTACTGCATACTGAGGCTGGACGTCGTCAGCGGTTTGTTGTCCAGCTACTGGACACTGCAGTTCGCTTGAACGAGAAGAAGACCCCCACTGAACAGAATGGAGAGGATACGTCGGTGGATGGTTTGGTCTCTCAGATTCAAAGAACCGACACCATTCTGCAGCCTTTGCTTCTCCTGTGCCAAGGCCTTTGCTTGGAAGAGGGTCGTGTCGACAGTCGAAAGGAGGACCAGGAGGACTGTGAGTCAAACAAATAATGTATTTATAACCGAGAGACCTTTAAGATGTTCGGAGACATGCTTTGGACATGTCTTTTAGAAGGTTAGGGAATTTTGGGGGTTGTGTTAAAATCTTCCACGGTAGAAAAATATATATATAGGCTATATGAAAATGCTTTGCTGTCAAGTTTAAAGTAAGCAAAAGTATATACATGTATGAAAATGCTTTGCTGTCAAGTTGTAAGTAAAATGTGTTTTTGCAAAAGTTTAAATAAAACGGAAGAAATACCGAAAACAAAAGGGCCAGCCACACGTCCACTAAAATCGTACGACTGTACGATACGATTCGATCACGTGGTCTCCAAGAACAAATGTGATTCGCGATTCGAGATCACGTGATCGAATCGTATCGTACAGTTGTGCGATTTTAGCTGACGTGTGGCTGGCTTTTTAGCATCAAAACGGACCATCTCCAGATAGTCCATTGACTTATTATTGAACTTATTGCGAAAAAACAATAACTTTTATTAAACAAACAAAAAGACTGAAAATAATATAAATTTGGGTTTATGCTATTATTAATAAATTGTTGTTGATGTACCTGGCTAAAAGACTCCAGGGATCACCCCCAAGCACTTGAACACTGTCGTACAAATGCATCAGATAGGGATGAGAACATTACGTGTATCAGTGACCGTTTTTTATTACCCCGCCACGTGGGTAGCCACACACCGACTTCGTGGAATTATTATTTAAGTTATGGTGTAGGATGGAGTTATGAAACGGAGACTTGTTGATCGTGGAGATTAGCTACAACATTTTTAACCCGTTGACTGCCAGAGAAAATTCAAGAAAAAATAACTGGGCAAATCATGCCATGAAAAAGACAACTGATAGAGCCAATCAGGCAAAATGGTCTGGGGATATTACTCTCTTGACTGTGTTAGAGAAAAAGCCATTATGATATCAGGGATATTCCTCTTCATCTGATGACGTTATCAGTGATGTCATCAGGTCAGTATGTGATACGTTATCAAGGGATTAATGGTTTTATTTGTTTTGTTGGTTGGTTGGGTTTTTTCCAGCTTATCCAATCGGGTGCCATAGAGACAGCGGGTTCTCTTCATCCACTGACGTTGGTGCTATGAAAAGACAGGCCATGTTCGTCCCCATCACAGGTGAGAGGAGCTTCTGGCATAGGGTTGGTGGGGTTGTTGTGGTTTTCCCCCCAGCTTATCCAGTCGGGTGCCATAGAGACAGCGGGTTCTCTTCATCCACTGACGTTGGTGCTATGAAAAGACAGGCCGTGTTCGTCCCCATCACAGGTGAGAGGAGCTTCTGGCATAGGGTTGGTGGGGTTGTTGTGGTCCCCCCCCCCCCCCCCCCCCCCCCCCCCCCCAGCTTATCCAGTCGGGTGCCATAGAGACAGCGGGTTCTCTTCATCCACTGACGTTGGTGCTATGAAAAGACAGGCCGTGTTCGTCCCCATCACAGGTGAGAGGAGCTTCTGGCACAGGGCTGGTGGGGTTGGTGGGGTTTTTTTCCAACTTATCCTGGCGGGCATAGGGTCTATGTACCATTTAATATGAAGTCGGTTATTCTTAATATCAACAGCGTTAGATATTCGGATGTTTGTTGCTCTTATCTGTATCCTATCGTATGTGTGTGCGTGTCGTTACTCTGTCTCTGTCTGTCTGTCCTCTCTCTCTCTCTCTCTCTCTCTCTCTCTCTCTCTGTCTTTTGACTTTGACTTTAATTTTGACTCTGTGTCTCTCTCTCTCTCTCTGTGGTCTGTCCGCTTTCTCCAAATCCTTCGACCTTCTCTTTTTCAGGATGTTCGTTGTTTAATAAGAAAATAAAAATACTTTACATAGTGTGTGTGTGTGTGTGTGTGTGTGTGCGTGTGCGTGCGTGTGCGTGTGCGTGTGTGTGTGTGTGTGCGTGTGTGTGTGTGTTTCTGTGTATGTGTGCTTGTGCGTACTTCTATGGACCACATAGCACTGAACCCTCTCGCTTTGTTACACTACTGTACTTACAGGAAAACCTCTTCTAGTGTTCAGGGCCTGTATTCACATTGAGATATAGTTTAGAAGGACTTCTAAGATATCATGATGATAAGTCTCATACTATATCAATGTGAATACAGGCCCAGGTTCTTTTTTTCACATTTTCAAAAAAATCTGTCTTTTGAAGCACACACAGCACCACCTAGTTACAATTGCATCATTGCAAGTGAGAAGCTTCTTCATAGTGTGCGTATAAGCCAGAACTTTGTTCGCTATGGAAATACCAGCAGAGAGGGGGGGGGGGGCAAGATACGGCCGGGTTGAGCCAACTTGAATACCAGGAGATAGCTTCTGTCCGGCCAGTTTTAGCCGACTTGAATGCAAGAGGGTTTTAAAATAGCTCAAAGTTCGTCTGTAGCATCTGAAAAGTAACTGACACTGCGGCCAAATATCTCAGAAAGTTAACCGAAATGCTTCCTCAACAGACGTGAGAGGTGGAGACGGGCCAGAGGCCATCCGGGGTGTCCAGCAGCCCTCTAATGGACAAAGGACCGAGGATATCCGCAAGGGGGTACAAGCAGGGATAGCCACTCAGCACACCGATGAGTCGTCTGACGCAGAGAGCGGGTCTTCGCTTCATTCAAATTAAACAAACGCTAAAAATTCATTATTTTGTTGTTTTAGTGACGTAGTGGGGGGGGGGGGGGGGGGGGGGGGGGG
>CM065680.1:68927214-68987214 GCA_017654935.2 Phymorhynchus buccinoides
AGGCGGAGGAGTCGGCTCGTCTGAGCACACCAAACACGCCTTCGAGATCTTTGTGCAGAGCCAGGCGCCCCTCGCGAGCACGAACCTCGGCCTCGTAATTCTGGAAACATGCACAAGATATTTCAATTGCCAGTGAATGTTGGTCGTATGCATTTGACAAAATATATGTCAGAGAGAGAGAGAGAGAGAGAGAGAGAGAGAGAGAGAGAGAGAGAGAGAGAGAGAGAGAGAGATTATTGAACGAAAGGTTCATAGGTTTATGGTTACTTGTTACAAACAAACAAACAAAAAGGGGGGGGGGGGGCAGTGGATGGCATTGGTAATTTACACAAGATCAAAACTATAAAGAGTTCAACTAAGATTGACACACACACAAATCATAGGCCTACCCTTTTTCGTCTATTGTATTGCAGCTATGTTTAAAATGTTTTTGTTCCCAGTGTTTTTAACATTTGATGATTATATATTGATCTGGAAGTTCCATCTGAACGAAATGTTTTTGTTCAATAACCATTCGATTAATTTGACTCGGTACATAACCAAACCATAGTCATAAACGTCAAGAAGAAAAAGTCTGAGCATCAACGCGTATTACTACATAGTACGATACACAGAATTATGCAAAGTGTGCAGGTGTACTAAAAAAGTATCCATGGAACTTACAGAAAAGAATTCTGCTCCCTTTTCTCGGTAGCAGATGGCCATGATGACGTCACACAACGTTCCAAACTGTGACAGCTTCAGGTGTTGACCACCAGTCACTTGTGTCATGGTCTGGAAGAACTCTGTAGACTGGGCACTGGAGTTCACCTGCACCCCGTAAATTCTCACTCCCTGTGGTAAAAAAAAAGAAATGGAATAGATTGTTTTGTCTCTTCAATTGTTTTTGTGTCTTCACTTATCTAGTCACAAGTTTTGTCTCTTCATTTCTCTAGTCACAAAAATTGTAATTATATCAATATAAAAAGCAAAGATATAAAACATGGAGTTAGTAGAATGCTCCCTTTGGCCTAAATCTGTCATGTTAAAGTGACGTAGAACACCCCCCAAAACCCCCCACCTAACTCTTCTCCGAGTTGGAAAATTCGTTCCATTCTCACAGTCGGTCACAAATCCGAAGCAAAATGTCACAACAAAAATCTTCAGGAAACTTTTCATTTCAGCAACCCCCCCAAAAAAAAACACCCCAAAACACCACACCAACAACAACAAAACTACAAAAAAATCATGTCACAAGTTTTACAAAATAACGATTTTTCATAACTGTCACAACCCACACATCCAAAACGTACACCCGTTCCCCACCACTCACCATCTCCTGCAGCGCCCTGGTCTCCTCTTTCCAGTCAATCTTGTCCTTGTTGAGGTGGAAGTTAGGGGGGTGGGGGAAGGCGTCGCCAATCACCACCAGAGCCCTCTGGGAGCCCGGGGTCCACCTGAGGTCCCTCCTGACCAGCCTCAGCATGGCCTCGTAGGCCTCGGGCTCGTCCCCGCCCCCCGTGGTGCCCACCGTGTTGACAAAGTCCACCAGCTCCGGCAGGTTGTCCGTGAAGTCGATGTGCTTGGTGACGTATGCGTCCTGGTAGTCTCCGTGGGCGACCACTGCCGTGGTGACCGCTGGGATGTCGGTCTGCAAGCGCTGCAGCATGTCGGAGAGACGCCCGCGAACCTCGGTCAGCGCCCCGCTCATGGAGCCTGTGGTGTCGAAGGAGAACGCCACCTGGAGAGGACCGTTGGGCATTGCTGGACCGGCAGCCATCTTGGATTTGAGGGTTTGCTTTGTTGCTTTAACCTGAAATTATAATGTTTGGTCGATGTTAATTGAAAAAAAAGTCATGGGTGAGTTCAAAAAAATATTTGGTTAAAATACACACACACTGTGACACACACACACACACACACACACACACACACAAACAAGCGTGCACGCCTTTAGACCAAGTCAGTGAGCCTGCTGCAAAGATTCTCAGGCCTGTTAACCCTTTCACCGCCAGCCATATTTCAGCCAAAATTTCCCATTAAATTTACCTGGGTAGAGAACAAAATCCATCTGCAGTATTAGGGATTCTCCTGTGACATATATAAAATAAGGTCTATCCTTACTTCCCAAAACTAAGACAATAGTCTTTGGTTAATAGACCCCGATTTGATGCCATTTAGTGACATAGGTGTTAAATCACTGTGGTGCTAAAATGCGACTTTGGCGGTGAAAGGGTTAAAAAAACAAGGTTTGGTTGACTCGATAAAAAAAAATAGCGACCAAAAAATGAAGCATAAATGTTTACTTATTTGAAAATACATGTAAAAAAACAAGTACGTTAAAACAAGTAAGTTTTGCCGGAGAAATCACAATGTTATTGCATTTTGTGAATGAACAGAACTGCTTTTGATCACTTGTTTGTAGGCCTAGGCTATTGTTTTTTTGTGATTTCTTTTACCATATGTCCTTTTTTTTATCTAAAAATTATTATTCTTGACAAATTAATTTTGCGTTATAAAGAAATAATACATCAAGTTACTGGTTAGAGAAAAAAGAACACACACACAATTTTTCCCTACAAAAAACAACAACAAACAAACAATCACACACTTGAATAAAATCAAATGTCTAATATATATCTAAAAACAAACAAACAACGCTAACACGTATTCAACAAATTTTCCTAATCCTCAACATTTCCAGTTAAAGCTAATTATTACGTTACATGTAAAACAAAATGTGAGAGAGAGAGAGAGAGAGAGAGAGAGAGAGAGAGAGAGAGAGAGAGAGAGAGAGAGAGAGAGAGAGAGAGACTTACTTGATAAATCAACCGAATAATAACTTTAGTAACGCCTTTGCTGTTGAAATGCACCACTTGTGGTTTGTAGTAACTTTCAGGTATCGTGCTGAAAGACACAATCTAACGACGACCATAAGCAGTTGGCTTTATATAGGCCCGCCTCTTGTTGTGTTTTGCTTCGCAGAGCTCCTGATCGAGCGATTTGGCGACCTTGGCTTCGCTTAGCTGCTCTACTGCTTCGCGGAAAACATACACGAAGAGAGAAAGCTTCGCGGAGTTTTCTAAAATAGGCCAATGCTTCGCGGATATACAGATCAACCAAGATAGCACTTCACAACCCAACCACACACACACACACGCACGTACACGCACGCACGCGCGCGCGCGCGCGCGCGCACACACACACAAAGGAGAGAGAGACCACGACTGTCGGAATCACGACTGTTCGAATCACGGCTCTCATATGAACGGCGATCCGAATCACGACTGTTGGAGCACGGCTGTCCGAAGTTAGAAAGACATGCAGCCACTGAGGCAGACATGAAGGCAGACAGACAGACAGACAGACAGACAGACAGACACACACACACACGCACACGCGCACACGCACACACACACACACACACACACACAGTGACACACACACACATACACACAGAGAGCCATCATTTTACGGCAGTCACATTTTAATACATGATTTCCGACACAAACATAATCATACATGGAATATACTATGTTGCTCACGGACACACACAAACACACACGCATATGCACACTGCCCCCCTCTCCCCCCCCCCCCCACTCACTCTCTCTCTCTCTCTCTCTCTCTCTCTCTCTCTCTCTCTCTCTCTCTCTCTCTCTCTCTCTCTCTCTCTCTCTCTCTCCGGCACAACTTAATGTACACATATACAGATACACACGTAAACGCATACATTTAAACAAACACATGCAGGCCCATACATACAAACATACACACACTACAAACGTTTCAGCGCATTCGGACTCCCGTGAGCCTATCGTTCTAACAGACGTGATAGTTCAGTCATTATGACGTATGTGGTAGGCCCTACATGATCGTTCATTAAAGCTACTGATGATCGTTCATTTTTTGTACTATTTTTTTGCTGCGTTATCATGTAAAAATTAGTAGACTTAATGAAGGATCATGTATCATGTAAGCTGGTCAACTAGTAGAGTTAATGAAGATCATGTAAAATACACATGTTAATGAAGGATCATGTATGAGGGTCTACATGATAACGAAGCACACACAAAAGCAGAAATAATGAACGATCATGTAGACAGTAGCTTTAATGAACGACTCGCCATGTACCACAGACGTCACTGATACGGAGCCGCCAAAGATAAAAGATTCGGAGAGTCGTGATTCAGACAGTCGTGGCGTTCCCGTTGCCGGGTTTGCATTAGAGACCATGACCCTTACACAGTTCTGATCAGCATCACGGCTATAACTATTGCGGTGCGTGAAGCATATTTTGTCAGTGAAAACCTCCACCAAAAAAACTCAGGAACTGAATTTAAAGCCAGTGACGTGATCATAGTTATAGGTAGATGGAGAGTCTCGGGAGCTAGTTAAACGAGCAAAACAACCAGAGAGTGCATATGGAACGTCCTACCACCACCAGCAGGTAGAACAAAAGCTGATAGCTTTGCGGTCAGGGTCTGGGAGCACCCCAGAGTAGACAACATCCTGCTGCAAATGCCACGTCTGATGGCCCCAGTTTGGGATCATGTTACTAACAACCACTTAAACAACAGTTGATTTTTTAATACAGCAGATCCTGTCAGGTTTAAGAGGTCATTCTCCACGCGGTTGGAGAACACTCCCGGCAACAATCCGTCTCACCCACTCAGCCCTTGAACTTCTTTTACATGATAGATCCATCAGCTACATACTAGAATTACCGTATATTAGATCCATATTGGTCGGCAGCTGATCCCATCCTCTAGACTTTCAACTAAACTGTTACTTATTCCCAAACCGTGAGCTATCACTGATCATACTAGATTTTACCCCATTTTACTGATTTTATCCGTATTTTAATATCTTCATAAAGTACTACATGTCTGATTCGGCCTTGTGCTGGTGACAGACAGATCAACATTAATTTTTATTGATAATCGGCTTAAAAGTAACATCTTACCAGTAGTCCTGATTGCCCATATTATAAGAAGTTTTATCCATTTTTAACCTTTTAACATCACAAAGTACGAGTATTTACAAATATTTTAACCTGTATAGTGGTGTATAGTAAAGTTCCCCTAGTCTGATCAGGTGGGCCAAGGTCGGAGATGAGGTGGAGGTTAAGTTTTCCGAACTTAACTAATGTAATTCTTTTAACAATAAAGGTTCTGATTTAAAAAAATTCATTGAGTTCTCCCATTCAAGTGGGATTGAACTTAACTATATCTATGTAAGACCTTTAAGTGGACATGTTAAGGGGTTTTTGACTTCAAGTCATGATGCAAAGGTCCCCTTTGGTATATAAGCTCCCCAAGGCCATAGGAAAAGAAATATCCAAAGACACAAGCTGTATCTTAAAATCCAAGATGGCCGCCATCAGCCATATTTGAAAACATGTCTGACCCATAGCTCAGAAACATTTTGTCGTAGAAACCATTATGATACATGTTTTCTACTTAATTTGATGTCACTGAACTCATTTCTGGCATCAATTTTGCCTTTAGAAAATGCTTGAACGATAAATTAAAAAACAATATTTTGAAAGTTGCAATTTAGAAGCATTTTGACCTCATTACTCTGCCATTTCACGAATGGCTTAAGCAGTTGTGTGCCGCGCAGCCCCAAGCAGATTACTGGTTCAAGTCCATGGAGCTGGATCTTCTCATTCTTCAGTTTGTAAAGTCATGTCGCACAGCAGACTTCTCGCTTTACATGGAGACCCTTGATTCTCTGATGCCATGGGTTTTCGCGCTGGATCATACTCACTACGCTCGGAACTTGCCCATCCATCTCCGTGACATGGCAACACTGGAAGAACGACATCCTGCTCTGTATGTGGAGTTCCAACGTGGTCACTTCATGGGACAGAAGTCAAGGCGAGCGTTCTCGAATATTCCACGTGACCAGATGCATGAGCAGCTACTCGATTGGCTCAAGAATCATGCTGGCGTCATCGAGAACCTGGATGACCCATGCACAGTTCACCGTGAACAGGTTGTTCACCCAAAGATGGCTCGCCTAGTCAGATAATTTGAGGGTACAAAGGAGTCAGATGAACGGATGCACCATGAGCAATACCCCAAGTTCCAATCCAACTTCAAGTCTGACGTGAATGCGTTAGTGGATGCATTTGAACAGCTGGGAAACCCCTTCTTAGAAGACAGTGGTGAGCTGCTTGACTTGGACCAGTCAATCTTCATGCCTCCAGACGTGGTAGACAATGTAAGAAAAGTGAAGGAAATCGGATTGCAGCTATACACAGCATTTGTCAACAAGCGAGTCAGTTCTCAGGAAGAGGCTTTCACTACTCCAGTCCACAAAACTAGTCTAAAGTTGTTCAAGGCTTCTCTCTCTGAACCACGCCGAAAGTCGGATGTCTCTGTCATCAAGGACCAACAAGCCAAAATTACCCATATTTTCTTAGCTGCGAATTCTGGACGCATCATCAACGACTATGTATATTCTCCCACGAAAGTTCCCCTTTCCCTCCCTCGCTTACTCGAAAGGGAATCATGCACCATGGAGACAAGAGTGAGATCCTGGACTGCATTGTCCCTACGGATCTTGACAATCGCAGACCAGCGACGACTGCTGTTGTGCTAGATGGTGCTGTGCTCATTCAAATGCTTCGTCCTCGAAGTACTGTGACCATCGGTGACTATTTCAGAGACGAGTTTGTGCCATACATCCTCTCCTGGTTTGAAGGAAATTACCGAATTGACATTGTCTGGGATGTGTACTCCAAGACGAGCTTGAAATCAGGAATTCGGAAGCAAAGAGGCAGTGGAGCACGGAGGCGAGTCACTTTCTCAACCAAAATTCCTGGCAATTGGGCTGCCTTCCTTCGTGTAGACCTGAACAAGTAGGAGTTGTTTGTGGAGATGGCCAGGAATCTGAAGCTCATAACCCTTCCACAGGGCAAGCAGCTCTTCACCACAATTATTGGTGATTGTGCAAGCTCATCAGCAGATGCTGATGTTGGTGCAGTGGCCCCCTGCACACACGAGGAAGCTGACACAAGGATTTTTCTGCATGTGACTGCAGCTGCCTCCGCTGGTCATCGTCGAGTGATTGTACGAACCATGGACAGCGATGTTGTAGTGCTGGGTGTCTCAACATTTGTTGCACTTGGACAGAAGATTGATGAACTCTGGATTGCGTTTGGAATGCGACGTCGATACCGGTACATTCCAGTACATGTCATTGCACGCGAACTTGGACCATCTAAAGCAATGGCACTGCCAGCGTTTCATGCATTAACTGGATGTGATACGACCTCCGCATTATTTGGCAAAGGCAAGAAGACAGCATGGTCAGTGTGGCAGTCTCTCCCGGAACTCACTTTGCCCCTACAGCTGCTCTCATGCCCTAACCCCAGCGTAGAGATGGTCAGAACTCACACAACCATGCTTGAGAGATTCGTCATACAGCTCTATGGTGTCTATGAAGACGACATCACGAGCGTGGATGCCGCCAGACTCTACCTCTTTCTACACAAAGGAAGAGACTTTGAGCACATACCCCCAAGCAGTGATGCTCTGCATCAACACTTCCTCAGAGTAGCCTATCAGAGTGGACACGTGTGGGGAAATACGCTCAACAAAGCTCCAGCCCCAGTCTCTCCAATGGAATGGGGATGGCAACAAGAATCTCCCGACTCCGCGCCAACCCCAGTCTACACCACAATTCCCATCATTTCGAGGAACTTACCAGAGCTTGTCAGTTGCCAGTGTAAGAGCGACTGTAAGGCTCCTTGCAGGTGCTGTATGTATGGGCAGCCCTGTATGATTCTCTGTACATGTATGTGCTCCCTCAATGGCAACAGGAGTGAGGTACAGACAGATGGATAATCCGATTAGCTCCAAAAAGAACAAAGGGATACCATTGAATGTGTTTAATGCACTTCAATGTTAATAGACACTGTCACTTGAAGTTACATTTCACAAGAAAGATTTGCATTGACTAAAATTTGTGCGTTCATTCCTGCCTCTAACTCGTGTATTCATAAATTGTACGAACATTTCAACTCTGGGTATCAATTTTCAAAAATTTGACCTTTTAAAAACATCCCAAATGCAAAATTGATACCCGAAATGAGTTCAGTGACCTCACAATACCTAGAAAACATGTATTGCGTAAGTTTCCATGTGTCGACCACGTTATCCAATATGGCCGATGGTGGCCATCTTGGACTGATTTTGAGCTACAGCTTGTGTCTTTGGATGTTTCTTTTCCAATAGCCCTGGAGAGCTTCTATGCCAAAGGGGACCTTTGCACCATGACCAAGTCAAAGCCTATGTTTGTGCACTTAACAAGCCTACTTTACTTCACGGTTATTTTAATAATAAAGATTATGATTTTAACTGTGGTCCTGAAAAGTTTTAATCCATTAGTAGTTGCCAGGAGTTGTAGCCAGTGGCCAGTAACATCGATACATAACTTTTAAATACTATCTTATAATTAAGTCTAACGTATTTTAAAATAACATAGTGGTGAAGACGGGGTAAAAAGCCCATGGGTGTGTAAGAAGCCCATGCCAATCATCTCATGAAATAAAGAAAATTTCAGCCAAATTTGCCCATGAGATGAATGCTCAACATTAACACTCGTCTCATGGGCAACATTTGACTGAAATTTTCTTTATTTCATGAGATAATTGGCATGGGCTTCTTACCCGCCCATGGGCTTTTTACCCCGTCTTCAGGACTATATAAGTCAAATAGTTAACAGTCATAAGCTTTACATCGTACAAGTTATTGAATCTGCTTGGGCCGTTTCGACATCTATTCGCGAAATACAATCAAATTTTTATCTAAATTTCATTCAAGTCCCATATATGTCCAGCGGGACCAGAGGACGTTAATCTGATCTATTTTCATTCAATACAGCAGATGCATTCTTGGCCAGTCCAGTATTTCTCTTTTAATCATCCTCTGTATCATGTTTGTTTGTTGGCTTACCCTGGCTAAAGGACTCCAGGGATCATCCCAACAACGGAAACACTTGAACACTGCGCGGGTACAAGTGCATCAGCTGAGAACATTACGTGTGTGACCGTTTTTGATTACTCCGCCAGGTGGGCAGCCACACTCCGTATTCGGGGAACCTCTCTATTATATGTTTTGATATTTCCTATCAGGCTTTGAGGCCGTTTTCTTCCACTGAGCAAAAGGTAGCTGAAACTCCCCGGTTCCATGGCAAAAGAATGAAAGTGTTGATTGTGGCCACGCACAGCAAAGAAGCAGAAGAATAGACTGAGAGTGGGCGACCAACTTTGACATAACACCTACTACAGTAGTACTATACATAAAGTTACATGTAGATCGGCCGGTAGATCTATTATTATAGTGGTAGAGGGACTCCGACATAAGCATTGCTAACAATAATTTTAGTTTACTTATAAGTCCTATGTGGGTGGGATTAAAGTCTTATACTGGTTGACTGCCAAAAGAAACGCGAAAGTTTTAGACACACTTGTTAAGTAAGATACGTAAACTTTATGATTACGTAATATTTTACCCTAATGCCTGATCTCTCGTGCAATGCAATTGCAAAATTATTGTGGTCAACCATTAATAACGCGTCGCTGAGATGCCGCTGTTTGAAAGGGTATGTGAAAGGTCTGAGTCGAAGAATATCTTGTCCTGATGCTGAACGAGTCAGCATCCATGTGGGTTGTTGGTCTTGATGCAGATGTTGGCAGTCTATTAGGCGGTAGGAGACTTGAGCAATTTGTGAGACAAGCCGAAGGTTGTCCAGGTGCTCCTGTAGTCTGCTGATCTTGTTTCGTTGGTGTAGTCTGAGCAGTCTTCTCCCCCAAAGGCCGTCTTCAGGGCCACCGGGCGACCTACTCCTAGCTGGCCGGGTGTCGTCGCAAACTGTCAGGAGACATACAGGCGAAGTCGGGTTGTCTCTGCAGGCGGGCGTGGTCCTTCAAGAGGGGTCCCCTTCCCAACAGTGAGTGGCGCTGCGCTGAAGGACCCTCCCCAGAGGATGACTGCGAGTCCCACCCCTTGGGCAATCAACACAGCCAAAGCCCACTGCTGGGTGCCAGCGGATCATTGACGAAGTCAAATCAGCAGAGACGATCCAAATCGCTGCATGTCGTCGTGTGAGCTTGCAAGTCCCTCAACTCCCATCTGGTGAGGGAGGAGTTCCTGTGTCGCCCTTCCCACCGGCTGCCACCCAGTAGGACGTCGATAGCAATCTGCTACTTTGCCTCGGAATCATCACATGATGAGAGAGTCAGCCTCTCACCACGGACTCCCGGTTGGGAATGTCACAGGAAGAAAAATCTGTTTAACGTCCTCCGGTCTGAAACAGACACATATGGGACATTAGTAGATATAAAGATAGTGACAACGATCCTGGAGGCAATGCCCAGAGGCAGTGCAACACCAGGAAAGTCCCGAATGTTTAACAATACAGATATTATTGTAAGAGTAATTCATTCGCGTTTCAAGAGTAATTAATTCGCGTTTTAAAGTGAGTAGTGAGGAAGAGACCTCACTCCCCTGTCCTTTGGGATTTAGTTTAGTTTTGAAACGGTGAACTAGGACTCCACTAAGTTTTGCTCTCAAGATTTACATCCGGTGTCATGAGAAATAAGTACATACCGTGAAATAAATACCATTCAAAAGCGCACTAGAGCCATTCCTCTTTCATGTGATAAAAATCAACTATTATTTAAAATATTGATATTTAAGTGCTCAATCTACACAGAAAGAACAAAGAAATAGAGCGGGAGGGTGTAAATCTACATTTTTGCCGATAAATTGATATACAAAGCCATACATGTCACTTAGTTTCGTATTTTTCAAAATGGCGGACGATAAAACAATTGTCCGTGCAAACAAAAATAAATAATAACAAATATTAGAAAAATATCCCTGACTTCTCAGTATTTAATGATGAATCTTCTGTTCTTCCTGCACGCCACAAGAGGCCTCTGAATGTATTTAGGGGCGAATCTTTCCCAAACAGCAAACAATATGAATGAGGAAAAGAGTATTTATTTCACGGGTAAAATATTTTATGCAACACCTGTGTTAACAAAAGTAGACTCAAGACTGCCCTTCGCGCGAAAACATTGCAAATAGGTTGAAAACGAAAAAGGAAGCATCGAGACCATGGAAGGCGGTCATTTTGGTATACTCACTTCACTCAATGATACGAGAAGGTGGGTGGACTAATGAAATTGAAATTATCTGTAATAAAAGTTTTATTTGACACGACTAGATATGTAATTATACTTCGAACTTCTCGATTAACCACGTCAACCAACTTGTTCAAGCACTTGCTAAGCCTAAGTTGCTTGACATTCCCTGTAATCATTAGCCTAATTAATGTATATAAAAAATTTAATGGTCCTGACAATACTAACAAAAGTATGTTTCAGATTTCAAATTTTTCAAAGACTAGAAATCATGAATTAAAAATACTAACACAGTATAGTACTAGTAGAACTAACATCAGGAGACACTTTTTCAGTAACAGAGTGACTAACTATTGTAACGCACTTCCTGCTCAGACAAAACTTGCACCTGATACTAACAAATTCACAAACCTCCTGGACAAAGACCCAAACCTTAGTAAATTAAAATACCAGTATCATCAGTATGACTAATGTAATAGTCTACCAAAACCGTCACAGCTGTGCCAACCCCCCAAAAAAGGAAAAGACACATTTGAGAGGCCGCGAGGCCTAGTCGTCTTAATCTACCTGACCTGACCTAATGATTAGGCGTAATGACAAGCCTAACCGGACTCGAACCGACTAACGACTGATCCATCCCATCATCCCCATATTCATGTTCTTCTTCTTCAGTCAATCGGCCAACTTCAACGGGTTGAAGACAGACGATTGCCGATTGCCGATGTGACCAGGTAATGGGTTAAAAGGCTAAGTCTCTAGGGAAGACTTTTAGTATGTTAAATTTTCACATAGAAAATTTGCCTTTAGCCCACTTCTCTAGGGTATGGGAGATGAGCAACTTTCCCGGCCCCTTTTCATCTAATAAATTTATATTTGTGCCCGGGTTCTGGCTCGTATGATTGTAAGAAATACAAGTGGTTGATTTGCTCTAAATGGCAGACAGAGAGAAGTAGGGTTTTACATGAAATTACAAGACTTCCACTCTCATCAGTCTGACCAAAGGGTTCAGAATTATTTGACACTTGTATTTTATTTACTCACAAAATCTGCATAAGATTATGCAACAATAATAATAAAGCAGCTCAATGGCGCCAAAACAAAATATGAATGAAAAAAACAATGAAATCCGAAAGGATTTACAAGACTTTTGTCTTTCTAGAAGGTTAGCCCCAAGCGGGAAGGGTCCTAAGTGTCCTGGTTTCCAGTTAGTGTTCTTTGGCACTGTCGTAGTGACTTAGCTCATGGCTGTGCTGAAGTTCCTCCGTAGGGATCGGTGAGTGCTGGGTTGACTTGGCTTGCTCGTCAGGTGAGAGTAGCTCCCAGTCGTTCCGGTTACGGCTTCGCGGGATGGCACGGTTCAGGCGTGGTCTCCTCGCGGATTCTGGGTGCGGGGCGTCTTGGCGGCGTTCCCGTCTTGTTTCCTTGTGAGTCAGGGATTGAGCGTCCTGACCACGATGCCCTGCTGATAATCACAGGAGAAGGTGGATGTAGATCTCTATGGCTTAGAGACAAGGGGCTTCAGCCGGCAGGGAATTAGTGGATCCCAACCGGCTAGAAGGCTGCCCTTGTACAATAGCACTAGTAATAAATAAACTGAATTTCAGTTAACAAACTGAGATCAGTAAAACATAAAAGGTGTACAGGAATCAACTGATATTATTCAGTACCCGGCTAGATCAAAGTCTATGATCAAGCCAACATCACTCTCCATCCAACACCTGGAAAGGAATGTTATCATAAAGTGCAAGATTGCAACCCACAGGCTTCCTACTAAAAATATACAAAAGGGTTAGTAGGCATAAAATCCGGTTCTGGTACCAAAAGAGTTAAAGTAAAAAAACCACACACACAAATAATCAGTGCACATAATTAGAACAGAATGTTTACCACTTCTTTTCAATAACATATCTACTCCTTATTCATCATTGAACATAGGATCTAGATCAAAAATAGGATCTAACAAAAACACATCTCAATCACCAGCCATCAATAATACTCACTAGTTGGGCTATTAGGACTGGCTGGGAGAGAGGTTGAGTCTGCAATGTTGCTTCGCCAGGTTTTGGGAGGTATTGTGAGAGAGAATGTGTAGGCTAACTTTCCTCACTACTCAAATTTTCCCCTCCAATTTCAAACACCCGAGAGCCTGTCATTGGTTCATAGCAGTCGACAAGTCACAAGATGATGTCATAGTATTATGCATAGTAGTACAGAACGATCACGAGCCGGTTACATCACTGGCACGTCACATTCCTCCTTCTCGTGATCGGGAAAGGAGATACGGGGAACAAAGGCAAACCGCCAATGTGGGTGTCATCAGAGGCAAACTCCGTGATCAAACAGATAGGCTTCGGAATCGGCACGTTGTTTGATGTTGAATTGTAATTAAAGTGGTGGCCCGAATAAAAGAAAGGGGAGGGGGGGTGTTTAGAGAGGGGGGGGGGGGGTGTAGATAAAGAAAGTGGGGTTGTGCGTGATACATTGTCACAGCCGATATAAATAATATAATGAAAGAAAAAGAAAAAACGGTCACCACGCAGCGCTGAGACATGTTGAAATTCTAGTCATCACACTTTTGGCTCATTTTGGTACTTAACTTTACAAGTTTTATGTCAGGTGGCAAAGGTGCAGTTTAGCTACCCCACCAATTTTTTTTCAGTGAAAATAAAAAAGAAGTCTTAGAAGAGCAGCATCAACATTCTGTGACCGTCTTTCTGAGGCGCAACCTGAAAACAACGAAGAAAAGGCTGAGAGAAACTGCCTACAAAGCGCTTGTCCGCCCAATTCTGGAGTTATAGTGGAGTACTCTGGACAGCACAGTGTGGGACCCCTACACCAAGAAAGACATCCACACCCTGGAAAAGGTCCAGAGAAGGAGTGCTCACTGGGTGGCAAACAGGTACCGCCAAACCTCCAGCGCGGATGGGATACTCTTAACATTGGAATGGCCATCCTTAGAAGAAAGGAGAAGAAACAAAAGGCTGGAGATGCTCATCAAATACAACCAGGGCCTCGCTGAAATCAACTCGGCCTTTCTGCCAGTTCCATCAGGCACAAGAAGAGGCGCCAGAAAATCAAATGAAACACCAAAGTGTACGACGTTCCATCTTGTCTTATGCAGTACATGTACAGGCAAATGTCATTTTCCCCCCGGACAATCCCAGACTGGAACGCTCTGCTCCAGACAACCATGGAAGCTGAGTCCTTGGACCTCTTCAGGTTCAGACTCGGCTCCTAAATTTGATTTGTCCACCGCAACTTCTTCCCCAGAGCAGGGGGCTCCCCTCTCCTTTCCCCTCCCCTCTGGTCCCCATGAAAGTAACCAAATTATCATCAGAAAGCATCTGCGACATAAAATCAGAACCAGATTTTGAAATATGATTTTGGGTTAGTGTTTCAAGAACTTGAAAGAAGAAGAAGGAATTTTATTTTGAAGTACGAAGAAGGAATTTTATTACACTGACTTGAAAACAAATTACAGGCAGTATGCTTGCATGTACACTCTTTAGTGTACTACAGTCAAACCTCAGTATTGCGACCACCCTACAGACTGGCCAAAATTGTCCATAATTGCGAGGTGGTCGCTATAGTGAAGACTCTTTTAGTAATAATTAAGAAGAGAAGAGACCGAGTAAAACTGTCCAGATTAGTGGGGTGTCTGCGATACTGAGGTGCCTGTCAGGTGGGGTTCCACTGTTATGTACTTACTATGTTTTATTGACAGCAGAGGAAGAAGTTTTTGGAATTAA
This sequence comes from Phymorhynchus buccinoides, assembly GCA_017654935.2. Classification (NCBI taxonomy): domain Eukaryota; kingdom Metazoa; phylum Mollusca; class Gastropoda; order Neogastropoda; family Raphitomidae; genus Phymorhynchus; species Phymorhynchus buccinoides. The sequence goes on from CM065680.1 coordinate 68,942,104, forward strand.
GTTCTAATGGTATGTTCACCTCTTATTATATCTTAAAGCCCAAACACCCGATCCATAGAATCGGGTAACGATATTCCGACACTTGCTGTCACGCGCTACAGACAAAAAGGTAGGGATAAGGAGTTGTGGCATGCGAGGAGGGAGGCAGAATGAAGCCACGCGGCTTGACTCGGTCCTTTTATTTCCTGGCTGTGCCTTTAACCTCAGTCAACGTACTGTACACTTTTTGTTGCTTTCACCCGGTTTCAGTAAATTGTAAAGGTTCATCTTTCCATCCATTCATCCATCCATCCATCTCTCTCCCTCCCTACTCAACACTTCAGAATCAGAGAATGAGAGCTGACTTTTTCCTCCAATTGGATGATTTCTTCATTTTTGATGGCCCCAGGGATCATTTTTGAGATCAGTGTAAATCTGTTGAGGGTGGGGGCAGGGGTGTCTGTTCTCTCTCTGTGTCTCTGTCTCTGTCTCTGTCTCTGTCTGTGCCTCTCTCTCTCTCTCTCTCTCTCTCTCTCTCTCTCTCTCTCTCTCTCTCTCTCTCTCTCTCTCTCTCTCTCTCTCTCTCTCTCTCTCTCTCTCTCTCTCTGAGTCTCTCTCTCTCTCTCTCTCTCTCTCTCTCTCTCAGAAAATCACTAGCCCTGAGTCACGGGCCTGAGTCAATGGTCTTCATAATTTTACAATTTTTTTTATAGGATCAAGGAGATTACATTTTTTAATACTTAAATTTTTGCTGTCAGGCTGATTTGTACTGGTTCAAAGGCCAAAATTCTTCAGCCATCAGAAAAAGGCTTGCTATTTAAGCCCGTGCCTGCCCGGATGTTGAGTATTGCTTGCAAAACGAAATATCGAGGTGAGAAGTTGGTCCATGTTCATCAATAAAGTTTACCCCATAACCCATTTCAAGGCAAATCGGGCTCATACGAACAGATTCTTTGTTCATTTATCTTTCAGAATAACATTATTTCATAAAAATTGGTTGTGATTTGAAGCTGTACGACGATTTGAAACACGCACTGCTTTTCAGCAACGCTTTTGGTTGATAAAATTTTCATTGCCTCAGAGTGTATTATTATTGTTTCTATAACAGTTTATGTCGAATTACGATCATAAGACTTCAATTTATTCAAAATTATCCCGATGAGTAAGATTAATTTTTGGTTACAAAATTAATCTTACTCATCGGGATAATTTTGTAACCTGTTGTACCATAAGAGGAACGTTCCATATCGAGAGTAGTCATGATATTCCTAGATGGAAAATTCCAAAGCGAGACAAAGGGGGTTTAGGTTGAGAAGGGAATAATAATATAGTTTGTTTACTGTGAACATATTGGAATAATAATCAATGGAAAGTGCGGTCATTCGGCCTATTTAGTACAAATTTTCTTGAGACTAAGAATGTGTGTGCTGTTTTCTTTGTCTATGCATGCATACAAACCAAAAACTTTCACATGTTAGTTTTTTGTTACATGTGAAAGTTTTTTTTGTTTGGGGGGGGGGGGGGGCACTTTGTGTATGTGTGTGTGCGTGCACGTTCATGCATGTGTGTATGTGTGTGGCTCATTTTCAGAAAGAAAAGCCTCCTTTCAGTCATTGGAGGCTTTTGATAGGAGCCTTCATAGACACCTTCTAAACCACCCACACCCCTTCACTCCCTCCCCCTCCCCCACTTTTTTTGTTTGTTTTCGTTCCCTGGCTAAAGGACTCCAGGGATCATCCCAACAGCTGAAGCACCTGAACCTTATGGTACAAATGTATTAGCTAGGGATGAGAACATTACATGTGTGAACGCAGGCATGTTTGGTTAAATATCGGTATTAAGACACAAAATCGCGATTTAACCACCCTGTTAACGCATAATTTGTTGAAATCTATAGAAAAAAATCATACAAACGGATCCTTTTTAGGATGGCAGATGTATAAATTAAATATGAACCATAACAGTGAAATTATTAAAAATTTGTGTTTCTTTTCGGTAATAAGACAAATTACTTGATGGAACGCGTCGAGCATATCGTAAACGGCTTCGCCACAACTAAATCCATAAGACTGCCAATTTTCATCTAGGTATGTTGATTATATGATTTTTAATGCAATTAAATAAACAAATTTTGGTCATTTCACTTGTCCATGCTGTCTGCTCTGTGTTATGCTTGTGTTGTCTGGTAAATCGTCCAACAAAAGATTCCTTTTTGACCGCCTTTAAACATGAATATCTCCTAAAAACTATTCATCTGATTTGAAAAATTTAAATTGCTAGCTGCTCAGAATTGCAAGCTTTTTAATACCAATTTCTTTATTTGCCTCCCCTCATGAATTGTAATTTTCTTGTGGCAATGCTACACTGAGGGCCTGTGCCAGCCCCCGGACTCCCACATTTTTTCCCTCCTTTTTTGTTCTCTGAGAATCTCATCTCTGACACTTATTTCATATTTTTATACATAACATATGCATGCAGACATTATAGACTAGTTGAACAATTGGTGTGACAAGCAACCAACAACTGAAATCTTAACACACATTTCATATGCATTTATCATTTATGCATACATAATGCATATGAAATGTGTAACATAGATCAAACTGTTAGTGTATGAACTTCACACAAGTGAGCACTGCCCATATTTGGATGTGCATGCAATTTACAGAGGGATTGATCTGGGTGCGATCATACTGACGGAGGAGGAGATGCAAGCTGCGCTTAACCTGCTGGGCATGTTCCCCCAGCACTCCTGGAAGAGCCTGCAGGCCGTCGTGTACCTGCTATCTCACCAGTTCTGCTCATCCCCGGGGTTTATGGTGGAAGCTTGTGTCAACTTTCTCCTGGGAGAGGATGGGGACAGCTTGACAGGCTTCCTGTTCCCGGGTACCTGGGATGAGACCCCAGAAACGGAAAGGGGTAAGAAATCATCTTTGCTTTTCTGATTCTGCAACTTGAACAAGCCGGGGTGTGGCTGTGACAAACCTGTTTGCCTCTACACAGGTCTTGAGTAGTCTGGATAGCTGAAATGAGTAGTTTTGGTGCAAAATGTGTAGTTTTATTCAGTAAACCATCAAATAATGTTAACTGAAAATGAGTAGTAATCAAGAATTAAAGAGCATTATTTTCAGTTTTGAAGAGTAGTAGAGGTCCAAATTGAGAAGAATACTTACTACTCGAAAAGAGGAGAGTAAACAGGTCTGCAGTGTGAGTTGGGACTGGGAATGAGCGGCGTGGGAGAAATGCCACTGTACCACAGACTATATAGTCTGTGACTGTACGGCCCAGAAGATGGGACAGCCAAAAGAAAAAAGAAATCACCTCTAACTGCTAACCCCTTGACTGCCACAGAAAATAAAAGAAAAAAATAATTGTACAAATCATGCCATGAAAAAGCCAACTAATAGTCAGTCTGGCAGAATGGTATGGGGATATAACTCTCTTAACTGTTAGAGCAAAAAACAGCATATTAGAGTTATTCCTCTTCATCTGATGATGCCATCAGTGATGTCATCAAGTCAGAATGTGATACGTTATAGAGCAGTCAAGGGGTTAAGTAGTAATGGCCAAAATACACATTGTCTATTTCCATCTGTCCCCATGGCAATACAGTCGTATGCTAGCAATGATATTACAGGGGAACCTCCCTTATAAGACCTCCCGTTATAAGACTCCCTCCCACATAAGACCTACTTTGGATTAGGGAGTGAATGAAAATCTATTTAGACGTCCTCCGGTCTGGAACAGACACATATGGGACATTAGTAGATATAAATGTGGTGGGAGCGATCATGGAGGCAATGCCCGGAGGCAGTACAGCACCAGTAAAGTCCCAAACTTTTGATAATACATATGATGATATACCGGTAACAAGATATTGGAGTATGAAAAAAAAAATTGAATTAAGATTTGAATTGTGATTATCACATTATAAAAACAAAGCTCCAGATTTACCTGTATCAGGGTTTGTTCCATTTATTTTTTCACATGCTTGTTTATGCACTTACCCTGTTATATGTTTGGGACTATTTGATTTAATCAAATATAAAAAAAAGTGACAATGAAATAAACAAAGGTGGATAACTGTCCAATCCATTAAAGGCACACAACTCCCCAACCAAAGCCACCTACAGCACCACCACCTAACTCTGTGAAGATAAAAGGACATGAACAAACACAGAAACTTCCTTACATTTTGTTCAATTTAATAAACATTTTCGGTTATTTGTTTTTGTGTGCTGTTTTTGCTTGTTTCTTTGGCTGTCTATTCATGTATTCGTTCTTTATTTCTTCTTCTGTGTTCCTGGGCCATATGGGTTAGGTATACATGTATGTGTCAAGTTTTTAGGGTTTTATTGGACTGCATTATTATTCCAATTTCGGAGGAGCTCAAAGGAGAACATTATTTGGAAGATTTATTTTTAAAAAAAGTCAGAAAAATCATATAATCATCATATAGTAAAAAGCCAAGTGTCTGTGTGTGTGTGTGTCTGAAACACAAAACGGGCCTTATAACTCCGCCGTTTTTCGACCGAATCGCTTCAAATTTGCTGTGAGCCCTAATGGGGCGATGGCAACGGCAACCGAGGCGGACGTGTCATTTGCGTGGATCTGCAAACGCGCATCCGCCGGCCTCTCCGCGCCCGTATCTCCGGCGTTTCTGGGCCGATTGCCTTCGAATTTGGCAGGTAGATGACCGGTGACGGTGACTATCGGTGTGCCAAACCGGAAGCGAATTGGTTCAGAAACGCGCGCTATACGCCGCTTCACCGTTTCATGAATAACTCCGCCGTTTCTTAACCGATTCGCTTCACATTTGCTGTCAGGCTCGCTGTGGCAGGGGCGAAGCATGGCAGCAAATCGGGACAAGACAATCGGGAGAGCGTGTCACTCTCAGAGCAGCGCCAACGGGAAACGGGGCCTTATAACTCTGCCGTTTCTTAACCGAATCGCTTCAAATTTGCTGTACTCAGCGTTACCAGTACTTGACGTTACCGTTACTAGGCTTTACCGTTACTAGGGAGAGCGCATCACTCTCAGAGCAGCGCCAACGGGGCCTTATAACGCCGCCTTTTCTTAACCGAATCGCTTCAAATTTGCTGTATTCAGCGTTACCAGTATTTGGCGTTACCGTTACTAGGCGTTACCGTTACTAGGGAGAGCGTCACTCTCACAGCAGTGCCAACGGGAAACGGGGCCTTATAACTCCGCCGTTTCTTAACCGAATCGCTTCAAATTTGCTGTACTCAGCGTTACGATTACCAGCACTTGGTGTTACCGTTACTAGGCGTTACCGTTACTAGGCGTTACTGGTACTCGGTGTTGCGCTAGTAAAAAGCCAAGTGTCCATGTGTGTGTGTGTCTGAAACACAAAACGGGCCTTATAACTCAGCCTTTTTTCGACCAAATCGCTTCAAATTTGCTGTGAGCCCTAACGGGTGATGGCAACGCCAACTGAGGCGGCCGTGTCATTTGCGCGGTTTGGCAAATGCGTGAAACGCGTATCCGCCGGCCTCTCTGCGCCCGTATCTCCGGTATTTCTGGATGGATTGGCTTCGAATTTGGAACATAGATGACCGGGGACGGTGACTATCTGTGTGCCAAACCAGAAGCGAATCGATTCATACACGCGCGCGATATACGCCATTTCACCTTTTCACAAATAAATCTGCCGTTTCTTAACCGAATTGCTGTCAGGCTTGCTGTGGCCGGTGCAAAGCCTGCCAGCAAATTTGAAGAGAATCGGGAGAGCGTGTCACTCTCAGAGCAGCGCCAACGGGAAACGGGCCTTATAACTCCGCCGTTGCTAGGCGTTACCGTTACTAGGGAGAGCGCATCATTCTCAGAGCAGCGCCAACGGGAAACAGGGCCTTATAACTCCGCCGTTTTTTAACCGAATTGCTTCAAATTTGCTGTACTCAGCGTTACCAGTACTTGGCGTTACCGTTACTAGGTGTTACCGTTAGTAGGTGTTACCGTTACTAGGCGTTACCGGTACTCTGCGTTGCGCTAGTAGTAGATAATAGTAAGAAAAGGAAAAAGCAGTTTCAAAAAGAGTGATAGATTAGAGGAAGATGCTTACACAGAACTTCCAGAAGGTGGGGGAACTATTTGTACTGAAAGACCCCCTCTATCCCCACAAGGGGTGGAAGAAAATTAAAGCTTTACGTCCTCCCGCTCTTAAAAAGACCATATGGGACAATACATATTTATAAAGTTGGGGGGGGGGGGGGGGGGGGGGGGGGGGAGAGAGAAAAAAAAGGGTGGGGTGAGGAAGGGATTTATTTGAAGATCTTCTAACTTTGAATAGTGGGGTCTTTAATTTTCTTAGTTACTAGATGATGTCATTAAAAAATATCATCACACTTATGATGTCATTGCCTGTCTAAAACCACAAATTACACATATGATGTCATTACCTGTTTCATCACCATTTCAATTGACAAGTCAGGTCAGGAAAAGGGACAGCTACTTTGCTCTATCTTTTACCATAACAGAAGTCCTGACTGTACAGAGGAGTCAGCTTCCTGGCTTTCAAGGGGGTGTGTGTGTGTGTGTGTGTGGAGATTTCCGATTTGAATCAGATGTTCACTCACTATAGCCCACCACTAATAAGCAATGCCAGTGTCATGAAAAATAAGTAGTCCTATGAAATATCTACCATTGCGCATGCCCATTAGAACAGAAATTCTAAAGCATCAGGCAATTTGCCCATTCACATGGGAGGGAAAGAGGGGGGGGGGGGGGGCACAAATAAAACAAAAATAATCGAAATCGAATCGAACATGTTTTAGAGAGAGAGAGAGGGAGGTAAATAAGTCATGTCTTAAACAGGAAGTAGGCTAGCGTAAGCTGACGATTGGCTCAATGCGCATGCGCAAAAACTCAAAACTTGGAGTGCGCAAGTGCGAAATCGAAATGGGTAGATATATGATGAGATAGAATATTCTCTTCACACCCGCAACAAGATGAATCCTAGTGTTTTCTCAAAGGTTAAAAACTAAATCTACCATGCCAATTTTTTCCTACACCCACAGCATTAAGCCTACCGATTTGGCGACAATTTGCCTGATTTTCTTACAAAAGGAGGCTTCCCTTGCGAAGTGGAAACGATCGACAAATGCTAAATCTAACATTACTTTGCTCCAAACGACCAACTTTATTAGGAAATCACTACTGTTTGCTTCGACGCCATGAATTTAAGCTTACGATGTTGGACACACTATTTTTTGTGGTTTTAAACTTTTTGAAAGTCGTTGGGGAAAAAAAATGTCTGCTACTGCGCGAGCCTGTCTTGCGAGATCACGTCATGGGAAGACGCCATTGCTAAAGCGAAAATAGTTTCTGTTCAATTCAAATACCAGTATGATGAAAACTCAAATATTTGAGTGTTATTTCTCATAAAAACATATGCATAGTTTCTACAGGCAGCACTCGATTTTTGAATGCTTATTTTTCTGTAAATTAATCGAGTTTTGTCGAATTTTCAATCGTCTTGATTCTTGGAAGAAATTTGTCACAACTTGTCTCTTCAGCCTTGTATGAAGAAATAGACCAATGTTTCAATAAATCGCGCCAATTATTGACAGAAAACGCATCTTTACAGCAAGTTAACTATTTTTCTCTCATTTTATAAAAACTACTCTGAGAATTGCTTACATATTTTTTCTTCTTCTCATACCTATCTAATGAATGGACTCGATAAACCCAAAGAAATGAGAATAGTTGAGGGCTCTCATCAGTCTCTTCGGCAAAAATTTGATTTCCCTGTGGAAATGCTTAAATATCAACCAAAATAAATCAAATGAGTATTTGACGGAATCGACTAGATGCTTATCTCCCGAATCGACATCGGCACGGGTTGAGTAATTACCCAGCACATTTACGCTCATTTCTCGATGTGTACGGATAAAACGTAGACCACTCACACACCCGCCGTTAAAATTATGAGTAGATTTACCAATGTAGTGTTGATATTTGATCTTTTCAAGACGAGTTCCGTTTGTGTTTTTCTTGTAGTTCCGCAACGAAGTAGCCGATCTCTAAAGATTTTTTCCATTTTTCTGTCAACCGGAAGTGAAGAGAATGGTTTCCCATTGTTTACATGTCAAGGCCGCATGCACATTTTCGTTCTCAAACCTAACAACCGAGAAGACAACAACAAAGCCTGTTCTAGGCTGATTTAGGCCCCCCTAAGTGCCAAATCTAAAAATATTTTGCTTCATACAACAAACATCATTAGAAAATTACTTATATTTTATTTGACGCTAACATGAGTGTAAAATGTGGTTTTGAAACCTCAAAATTCCTTCAGCGGTCACTCTACCTTTTCCCCTTTGCTTACTGTCATCTATTAATTATCTTTCTGCCTTACTGGTCCTTTCTCCTGTCTTTGTTCTAGAGACTCTTACAAAGATTTTCTCCAGCCGAAGACGAACATGCTGGGCCTAACTAGTTCTTAGTTAGGCGCGTAATAATGCCCCAGCATGACACATCTGAGCTATCGGCAATGCAGAAAAGAAAGAATACATGTATTGTGTACAAGAAATGTTCAAAAGCTTTATATTGATTGATTTGTTATATGTTTTGCATCCATGTTTACCTGAGCTATTTACCACTGTTCCTAGGTAGCTGTATTAACATAAAGAAAAACGGAGAGAAAACCCCCACACATTTTGTTTGAATGATGTTTTGATTTTTTTTCAACAAAAAGATGAAATATGTTTCAGATGATGATTTATCCAACAAGGCATCTTCAGAAAACACATCAAGCAGAGAAGCTACGGGTCCCAGTACAAAAACGGAACCATTGAGCGCAACTTTACAGGAATCTCCAGAAGTGGTTGGGGAAAGTGCCGCAAGACCAAGTTCAACACTCTTATCATCGGCAGCAGACAGTTTGAGCAGCGGTTCATCCTCCGGTTGTTCTTTGAATCAACTAAGTCTGAAGCCACATCAAACATCATCTTGTCTCAGCGGTGTCCCTGCAACGTCGGTACCCTCTGATACTGGTGAAGGAATCAGTGTGAAGCAAGGTGAGCACATTGCATCTTATGTGTTCGGAAAAAAAAAAAAAGAAGCAGCTTAAAATAGAGCAATATGCTTTTCATCTTTTCTCTTTGCTGATGCGCTCTTGAGATAATGAGAAGTTTGTGCTAAGCTGTTTAGGTACATTTATGCACCCTTGTAATATACTTTCATGGACTTAGGCACATCATGATTCGTATTATAACTAAGGCCCAAAATGTACACATTTTTTAAAATTGTATTATAACACTAACAGTTTTCTACCATGTTATTGGTCATAGCATAAGATGCAAGGATATCAGTCTGGAAAAAAACAACCCACATAAAATATAAGGCACGGATCTTTGGAAATGTGTCCTTGTAGTCAGTAAAATATTGTAGAAATTTGAGGAAAAGGGTCAAAGTTACCACAGAATTAAAATTAAAATCCTCACTGCTATTGAGTACCGGTACTATACTCTGACCCCTAACATTTCTGTCACGCATCCTTACTTATATAAGCACACTCATGCTGGTGCCCGCACACAGACACACACAAACGCATGCACTTGTGCATGCACACGCACACACACACATACTTATTGTTGTGGTGAGCAAGTTCTAAATTAAGCACCGCTACTTGTTTCATCATTTGTTTTATTTTTTTAAATTATTCTTTTCTTTATTTCGTTATACAGTAGAAAAGAACATGGCTTTTTTATGTGTCTGCAGGAACAGTTGTTGGGAGGGACATTTCAGCAAACTGTGATGACAGCACTAGGTACGATTCATCCGTTTCTTTATTTGATGAAGAAGGGGCATCAGAACAGCCCAGTGTAAGTGAAACCAAAACCCCCTTGGACGGTGCGAATGAAGGGCTGTCCGATGTTGCTGAAACATCATTGTCCGTTTCTACTCAGGAAGATGTGTGGATGCCTAACAGTACATCGTGGAGATCTGACAAAACCCAGACACCTCCAGGGAACCACACCCCGATTGAACTCGATGACTCCAGTTTAGATTCCCTTCCAGATGTTAAGTTTGTCGAAGACACCCCTGATCAACCTCCAACACAAATTGAACGGAAGGCGCAGTGTGATTTTGAAACTACGCCCAGCATTTCAGGAAACAGCCTTCCAACAGGAAAATCAGATAATGCCAGTGCTGAGAACCACGATAAAGTCAAACCAACGTCATCAAACGACATGAACAGTGTGTCCAGGAAGATGCCGATTCCAGAGAAATCTGAATCAGGCAAACCCCAAGAGCAAAATTCAGTGTTCCCTCAAAGAAAGATGGGCCCTCCGGGTTTGCCTTTACTTGGTTCGATTGGAAGTTCAATACCAAGTGTCTCTAACTCTTCTAGTAAATCGTTAGAGAAGGGTTCGCACAAGGCGAAATGCTCTCAACTCTCTGTGGGCCTTGACAGCAGTGCAGAGGATGGCAGTGTGTGGAACAGCGACGACCTACCCGTTCTTAGCCCTCCCAAGCGGAAACGTCAACCTGTGGTACTGGTAAAAAATGATGGTGCCAGCCTGCTATCCAGTCCATCATCTGTCGGCGGTAATACTAACAATGTTAGATACTTAGGTACAAAGGTTCCAACGAACACGTTGCATGACACTGCTAGTGCTGGCAGTAGTAATGTCAAATATTTGGGCAAAACGTTGCCAGCCTGTGGATTAGCGAGCACCTCTTCTTGGGAAGGTCAATCCACTAACAATAGTAATGTGAAGCATTTGGGCAAAAGCATTCCTACATGCAGCTCGACCAAACCAGTATCTTGTGAACTTCAGTGTGCTGGTGCTAGCAGTGTGAAGTATTTGGGCAAAACGTCTCCACCCAGCTGTGAAGCAAAGTCAGTTTCCAGTGAGTATCTCTCATACAGGCCTGATGGAGTGAGCTGTGTCAACAAAACTTCGCCAAGTAAGAGCTCAGTAAATCTCACTCATGACACTGGTAATAAAAGTCAGAATTGTTTGAGGGAAAACTTTGATGATGACTACTCAGGAAAAACTCTGTCAAGTGACTTTCCATCAACCAGTAGTAATTTCATAAACCCACTTTTTGGTACAGACTTACAGACAACACCCTTTTGTCAAAAAGATGAACCAGTTGGTGACTATGAGACATTTTCTGACCAGAAATTAGTGAACAGCTCAACAATGCACCATCCACAGAGGCTTTCTTCTCTTTCAACTTTACATGATGGTGATGATGATGCATGGAGTACCTTTGTGCGATTGTTGAGTTCCAGTCCATCTGCAAAAAAGCAGGCAACACGCAGAGAAGGTGAACAGAGTACCAGCAAACCATCAACAACTACAAGCGGCCCACCCATCCCAGACAACAGATCGGTGTTGCAGAAAAGAGTGGATGCTCTGAACGCTCGTGTTCTGGGTTTGATTGGCAATGCTGACAGTTTGTTGCATGCTGTCAAACCACAAGCAGCACTTTTACCCTCTACAAGCAATGAGGCCGTCCAGTCAGAGAAACAGCAGAGTGCTTTTCCTCTGAGCCATACCGAAGAGACAGTGTTTCCTACCACCAGCATAGCTGCAGCTACTTTTGACACTCCAGTTGACCTTTCTCACAGTGCGCCTGTATTTGGTGGGAAACCGGTCCAGCTTCAATCAGCAGCCACGACTACGACTGCCCGCAAAACGAGCCCCGATAAGGAAAAAAGATCACTTGACACTCAAAAAGCAGCGGACAGTGGTGTACGTACATATGGAAACCTTGTAGTGATAAAGCCAGCAGCTTTTGAGAACACGGCATTGGACATGAGAAAGGAAAAACAGTGTGCTGCACAGGAGGCAGAGCAGCCACAACCCGGGCCATCCTCAGCCAGCTCCCCACCGAAACAGCAGCCGTGCAGGCCGATTTTGAAAAAAGCCAAGTTCATACCTCAGCAGCCCAAACCTGCTCCACAAAAGAAAAACCCCATTCTTCAGCCAGCTAAACTGCATAATAAGCAGCAGTCTGAGCCTGCTTTGCCAGAAGCGAAGACAATGGGCGACGTGTTGGCTGTACAGGAGCAGCAGCAACATGGCGACATGCCCCTAGAGCAGCAGGTACATTTGCAAAGACAATGCGCACGTGAAGCACCGCGACCTGGTCCACATTGGCCCTTGCAGCAGCCACCTCGTCCAGATCCGGAGCCCCCGATCATTCTCGACGACAGGTACGTCATTTTGTTGCACAGCACAGCATTTCACACCATAGTGTAGCAAAGCATAGCACAGCAAGAAAGGCATCACATTTAATTTTGGTGTGGCTGTATCCATATTTGTGCTGGTGAGATTATTTGTAAGCGAAGATATCAGCAATAACCTCCTTTATCCCCATAAGAGAAGATAATCACAGGCAAAAAGAAGCTTCAAGTTAAGCAAGGCTTCTATCAATAGATTGCCTCCTCTTACCAAGGTCTCAATAATTTCTTTTTCATTAAAGGCACAGCCGGAGTATATAAGGAGCGGCTCTCATCGCGTGGCCGCATTTTGCCTTCCTGCTCGTTGTTCGCTACTCTTTACCCTACTATTTTCCCCTGTAGCGCGAGCAGCAAGTGTCGGACTACCGTGACCCGATTCTATGGATCGGGTGCTTTGGCTTTAAGTACAATGCCTGATTGTATAGAGGTAAATGTGGATCTCGGCTGTGGTATATAATAGGAAAAGTAAAGTTAACATTACAAGATAGTGGGTTCAACTGATAAAAATAGGTAATTTTCTTTCTTTTAAAGATGGTTGTTTGCGTACCCTGGCTAAAAAAATTCCAGGGATCATCCCAACAGCGGAAGCACTTGAACACTATGGGACAAGTGCAACAGCTATGGATGAGAACATTACGTGTGTGGCCGTTTTTGATTACCCCGCCACGTGGGCAGCCACACTCCGACTTCGGGGGATTTTTAAGATGTAATAACACTACATCAGTGGCACTCAAGCACTGAATATTCAACAAGGGTGAGCCTTTATTAGATACCCCAACCCATGCTTAAGTCTAAAGATGTATTCATGCATAAAGGGAGAGGGAATAATTGTGCTGAAAGAAAAGGTCCATCTATTTCCTATCATTATTCAATAGGGCATTTGCCACGAGTGTTCGTTCTCTATATTAGACTACTAATTTGCCCGCGCTCGTTCCGCCCGTGCTTGTTCCGCCCGAGTTACGCTGACCTTTCTTATTCAACTCGGTGAAAATCAAGGTCGCCGGCACGCGACAAATGCCCTATTGGCATTATTCATGTTAACCTGTAGGGGAGATTACTAAATGGATAGATAGAAGTTCAATATGTTTTTTCACTGATTAGTTAATTTTCTCCTATAGGCAACAATGTGGATATTGCCCACTTGCCTCACCATATGTATAATATTGTGCATTATTTGGCTATGTCCACATTTCCGCCTGTAAGGGAGATAATTAGATGACAGAAAAGAACGAAACAGGTTGCTTTTTCCGTCATTAGATTATCTTCTCTTACGGGCGAATATGTGGATATTGCCCATTATTTTCTATTGAAAATGCATGGCACAAATAGAAAATGCAAGCATGTTTGCGCACGTGTCTCGCAGTTGCAGGCATCATGGGGCAAACCTCTTCATGCTCTTGTTTCAGCCAAGAGGAGCCCATGATAATAGAGAACCCCCTGATAGTGGATGGTCCGGTGTACCATCCTCCAGAGGTTTTGGCCATGGCCACCCCAGGGCCATCAACGGCCTCCCATCCTGGTCTCGACTTTGGGGTGAACAATGTGGTGAGTTTGCTTTGCCGCTACGCTTTAGTCTGTCTCAGAGAGGGGCTAAATGGGAGGGGAAATTTGAAGTCTGAAGCAAAAACACAATAATGTAGTTGCCATTTTTCTTGTTTAAAAATATTTAGCGATTTTTGTAATCTGTTAACCACACTATGTGAATAATTTTTGCAAAGTCATTTGTTCAGTCAAAGTTAAGACGAAATGCAATCCTACATTTCTTTCTCTCCGCTGTCTCCATTTCCTCTTACAGTGACAGGCATGGTAGACCTCCGCGAATCATGGAAAATCCGTGAAACAGTTTGAAACAAAATTATTAAAAAATGCATTGAAAAGGCATGAAAAAGTAAAAATTTCACTCTCATTTATTGAATGTTATTGAATTTTCTTCGGCCCCTTGGACCCCCGGCCATTTTCCTTGAAAACCACTTTGCCCCCACTACCATGCCTGTAGTGAGTGCCTTGAAAACCCCCCAAAAAAAACCGACTTGATGTCAGCAACTCAGCACAATTAGAACAGCCAAGATGCGTGGGAATGTGAACGAGGCTTAACTTTTGAGTAATGCCTCTTGATATTTTTCAGCTGGAGGTGTTCCCTGGAGCGGATCGTGCCCATGTGAAGGGGATGCTGTCGGGCTATCTGGGTGAGGGAAGAACGCTGGACGATGCCCTCAACCGCACCCTAGACCGTCTCCTTCAAGAGCCTGCTGCCCATGCCCCTGCTCCGGTGCCTCCAGACGACCAGGAAGTCACTGTAAGTTCCAGCGTGAAACTCAGCTTAGCTCACCAAATAAATTTTTTTTTGGCAGTCTTAACTTTTATAGTGGATTACTGTATTGGAAATGTGGACACACAGAAACACACACAATGCTGACAGACTCACGCACATTCTCTCCTCTAAAAACGTTATTAAATAAACAAATACAGTTATACAAGAAAATGTATAAAAATTATGTACAGAGAAGCCCCCTTTAATAATGTAAAATTACGTTCAGAGCTGACCCTGTGAAAATCAAGACAATTCACTCGCTGGTTCCGACCCGTTGATTTCAAAGATAGAATTAACCCTGCTTTTGAAATGGCAATGAGAACGTTTAGGCAGGCAAACCTTGATCACAGCTTCTGGCAAACATGCTGACTGAGTGGTGTGTGTTGTCAGGTTGTGCACGTGGAGGCAAGCAAACCTTGATCATAGCTTCTGGCAAACATGCTGACTGAGTGGTGTGTGTTGTCAGGTTGTGCACGTGGAGGCAAGCAAACCTTGATCATAGCTTCTGGCAAACATGCTGACTGAGTGGTGTGTGTTGTCATGGAGGCAAGCAAACCTTGATCATAGCTTCTGGCAAACATGCTGACTGTGTGTTGTCAGGTTGTGCACATGGAGGCAAGCAAACCTTGATCATAGCTTCTGGCAAACATGCTGACTGAGTGGTGTGTGTTGTCAGGTTGTGCACATGGAGGCAAGCAAACCTTGATCATAGCTTCTGGCAAACATGCTGACTGAGTGGTGTGTGTTGTCAGGTTGTGCACATGGAGGCAAGCAAACCTTGATCATAGCTTCTGGCAAACATGCTGACTGAGTGGTGTGTGTTGTCAGGTTGTGCACGTGGAGGCAAGCAAACCTTGATCATAGCTTCTGGCAAACATACTGACTGAGTGGTGTGTGTTGTCAGGTTGTGCATGTGGAGGCAAGCAAACCTTGATCATACTCATAGCTTCTGGCAAACATGCTGACTGAGTGGTGTGTGTTGTCAGGTTGTGCACGTGGAGGCAAGCAAACCTTGATCATACTCATAGCTTCTGGCAAACATGCTGACTGAGTGGTGTGTGTTGTCAGGTTGTGCACGTGGAGGCAGGCGCCAGCGCTGCCAGCAGCAGAGACTACTACAAGGACTACAGTGGCTATCCGCCCTATCCCAGGGAAACGGCCTCCGACAGACTGAGCATGGATTTCAGAAATGTAAACCTTCATTTTATTTCTTCTTGTAATGCTGTTATGATGTTGAAGCTCTTGAAAGGGGCTTTTATTCCAGGCTGTGTGAATGCGTCATAAAGCTGAGCTAAGATGTGTGTGTGTGTGTGTGCTCGCATGCGTATGTGTGTGCATGAGTGTGTGTTTTCATATATGCTTTTAGTTTTATGCTTTTGTGCTTGGTTCTTCATAAGAAGACGGTCTGATTATAATTTAAAAAAACACTTCTAGAGGTCATTTGTAGTATAGGATTAGGAAGAGCTTGTCATCTTTTTTTGGGAGCTTTTTTTAAGCTGATTTGTGGGGCAGTGGGTGGATGCCTTGTGCCTCCATACGGGGAGCTGGATGAGCCCGCCCCTCCATGAGTCTCCCCGTGGGGATACTGAGGAGTCTTTCGTAAAAATGGTTCCCCAACCTCCTGGAAGTTTTGTGCTTGTAATTTCCTCTAATCTGCCACTCTCTTTGACTCTGCCTTTTTCATTTGCTTACTGTCATCTACTATCTTTTTGACTTGTTGGCCAGGCACGGTAATTTTCAGAGAATTCTCTGAATTCAGAGAAAAGTGAATGCAGAAAATCAAATATCAAAAGGGTTTTTGAGCCTAAGGAGATGCCCTTTCCCCAGTTTTACATCTTCATCTTCAAGGGCAGTTACCCCCTGATCATCATAAAGGGCTTTCCATCCCTTGATTACACCAAGAGACATGTCCTGAAACCCTCTAATATTTTCAGAGAAAAATGCTTATCCTCCTTTATCATGCCAGTTGGCCCATTCTCCTGCCTTTAAAAAACCCACCAATTCCGGTAAACTAAAGGTAAAGATGTGCCACCCCTACCTGCATTTCTTGGCTAATTCCATTTTTCCGTTTTTGCCTTTCTTACCAAACATAAAGCTGTATTTTATGAACCTTTTCAGCTAATTATCTTTTTGGAATAATAACCCTAACCCTATCCCTAACCCTACCCCCCACTATAAGACGGGAAAACGCAATGAACCACGACTGTGACAAATGCCGCGGTGTACTGCACTACATAGGTGGGGGGGGGGGGGGGGGGGGGGGGGGTCCTATTAGATAATGGCCTTTATCATGACTGCAATTAATTATTGAACAAAGATAATTATCTGAAAAGGTTAATAAAATACAGCTTCATGTTTGGTAAGAAAGGCAAAAACGGAAAAAATGGAATTAACCGAGAAATGTAGGGGGGGTGGCACATCTTGACCTTTACCAAAATTCCTACCCCCCCCCCCTTTTTGTTTTTGGGTTTTAATTTTTTTCCCAGCCTACCCTGTTTAATAATAATAATAATGAATATTTATATAGCGTAATACCCCATGGCGGGTTCATTGTGCTTTACAAAAGGCATCACAAAAGTATTGGGGAAAAATGAATACACAAATTATTCAGGCACATACTAATTTAAATTATGCTTAGCAGTAAAATCATACATAAAAAAACAAAACACGCACGCACGCACGCACCTACGCAAAATGAGGACTGGGCTAAGTTATATTTTATAATTGCACACACGACTTCTGAAAAAGTTTTGCTGAGAAGCAACATTCTGCCATTTACAGGAAAGGGATAGGGTTAGGATCAGCTTAGTACTTAATAAAGCTGAAAGAAACAGACTTTGAAATTGAGCAAAACAGACTTTGAAATTGAGCATGATAAACATGAAGGGTGTGTGTGTGTGTCTAAAGTACTACTTTGCCTACTTCTGTTGCTATTGTTTTCATTCCCCTTTTTTTATTATTTTTTTATTATGAAAGAAACATCCCTCTTTTGAGACAAAGGTTTTGTTTTCTGTTTAGGTGCGAATGGATACAATCAACAAAGTTTTGGGAGGGTTCAATGGACACTACGCGCCGTCATATCGCTGTCTGAAAGATGCCCTGGATGCCGCGATGATCGCAGGACAAGAGGAATGTGAGTTGTTTGCAGTAACCTTTTTTGGGGGTGTGATTTACAAAGCTAATTATCATATTTTTTGGACTATTTTGTGCATCTTATTATCATATTTTTCGGACTATATTGTGCACCTTATTAAAAGGCTCACCAACCAAATTTTACACAAATGTGACAAGAGTATGGGAAAATCCGGCTAAAGTCGCTGAGAGACATTCTTAGCAATGCACAAAAACAGGTAGCTTAGTTATACTTGATTCTGTGTATTTTGTCAACTTTAAAAAATTATAGAAAAAAGACTATGCCAGATAGATCAATTCTGTTTTTTGCTTTTCAGTCTGTAGAATTTAAACTTTCAGATTATATAAAAACGTCAAAAGTGATAATTTCCGACTTTAGCCTGGTTTCCCTATGCTCTGTCACAAAGTTCAGGCTTTGTTATTACACTTTCTTATTATTTTATTCATCATATAAGGCGCAGGGGTCTCAGTCTGGGGGGAAAAGTATCGCATTATAATCCATAAAATACGGTACTTTGGTTTTTGCTTTTCTTTTCTTCTTTTTTCTTCAAATAATTATTGCTTTTTGTTCGTGGTGTGTAACGGCAACTTTTCAGTTATTTACTCTCAGGCACATTTTAGTGAGAGCTAACCATTGCATGGTCAGCAGCCCCACAGAACAGACAGTGCACTGCATCCGAGCCTGTTTTGGTGATGTGCAGTGAAGCCGTTTCTGATCCAAACTACTTGTTATGTAAAGTGTGTGCTGTACATTTTCATGTCCTCAGATAAGTAGAAGAGGTGCGTTTAACTCGTTTGCATCGCAGTGATTTTGAATTGATAAAAGAAACTCACAAATCACTCCAACCATGCAGTGGTACACACGAACAAATCAGACATAAACAACAACAAAAATGAAAGATTACAGGTTTTTACTTCAGGTTTAGACATTTGGAAGTGCTAGATCAGACTTTTTTATATATAGACTTTATATAGAAAAACTCTTTACAGCCATTGGTTTCCCGACTGCAAACCACTGCAAACACAAAGAGGCAAAAATGTAATATAAGGGAGTGAAGCGAGTTTAGAAGTGACCAAAGTATGGCATGCACACAGATTTACTTCCCTTGAAGCAAATTCATCAAATTAACAGTGTTGTGTTAATTCCGCACACATATGGGTGGAACGACTTGAATGAGTTAAATGTTATTGAGTATGAACCAATGACTGGGCAAATATTTCCTGCAGAGATTTGAATAGTGGTAAAGTGGGTGAAAAAAAGTAATAGGAAAGAAAGATTGTGGATAAAGGATAAATAGTAGAATTTGGCGTCCCAAACTTTTTAAAAACTTCATTCCCTGCAGTAAGACTTCTCAGCATGTCGAGGATTGTAGCTCCCCCCTCCTCTCCAATCCATGTTCCATCAGTGTTTGTGCAAGTGGATATTTGATCGCCTTAGCCCTTTCACCGCCAGCCATATTTCAGGCAAGAATTCCCATTAGATTTACCTGGGTAGAGAACAAAATCCATCTGCAGTATTGTGGATTCTTCTGTGACATATATAAAATAAGGTCTATCCTTACTTCCCAAAACTAAGACAATAGGGTTTTCGGATAATAGACCCCAATTTGATGCCTTTTAGTGGCATAGGTGTTATATCACTGTGGTGCTAAAATGCGACTGGCGGTGAAAGGGTTAAATGTGTGATATTTTCTACAGTAAGAGGAGAAACAATCAAAAAGAAAATGAACTGTCACCCTGTCCTGCTTATCTGGAGACCTCCGCAACAACTTTGATGATGCTGGACAATGAGAATGACTGTTGTCAGTATGTATTGTTGTGTTAATGCAAGTCTGATGTAACTTGTACACATATAATAAATATCAGTGATACATGCTTTTACTTCAGTGAACTGAAGCGCCCCCCCCCCTTTACATTTAAAAAAAAAGAGACCATTTTAATCTTTTATCGACACCCCACGTCGCGTGTCACATTCCCTCTTATGCTAGGAAGATTTATTAAAGTTTCTTACCAGCTATAAGAGGGAAAACACGTTAAAAAACTTGATTTTGACACGTGACGTGGGGGGTCTTTAATAGGCTTGTTTTGTTTGATGATGTTTTGTGCAGGCAGTCAGAGTAGTACAACAAAACCAAGACCATCTACCAGTTTCATCAGTATTACTGTCAATCTACCAGCGTCTGAAGGTAATGTTTGACCTGTTTAAATAAAGAAAAGGTCAGATTATTTTTCAAAAGATCCAAATGTAATGTAGAGTGTGTTGTAGCTTTATATAAAAAAGTATTTCATGTTACATTTTGTGTGATGTTTGACTAATTCAAGCATTCAATGCGTTTTAGCGGTGCATTAGTTTTCAAAAGTTCCTTAAAATGCATTGGCTGCTGTGTGAATTACGAGAATGCACTTTTATATGGAAATTTGACTATACTGTTGGCCTTGAAAGTTGTAACTTTGAAAAAAGGAATACATGAGCATCGGTTTAGCCCTTTCATCGCCTCTTGGCACCACAATGATTTAACACCCATGTCACTAAAAGGCATCAAATGAGGGTCTGGTATCCAGTGACCTTATGTTCTTAATTTTGGGAGGTAAGGATAGGCCCTATTTTAGGCATGTCAATCCCCTGTATTCCAGACAAAATCTTTTCTCTTCCCAGGTAAGTTTAATGGCACATTTTGGCTGAGGAATGGCTAGCGTTGAAAGGGTTAAAAAACCCAAAAATTTTTTAGTCGGTGTAGAAAAATGAAAGTCGGAGAAATGCAGCTCAGCATAGATGTAAAAGCCAGATTTTAACTGTGGAGTTAGTAATTTACGTTTGGTAATCATCGATAGTTGTTAGGCCATTACTTAATTGATTACAGTATTCCAGTGGGCTGGTTGGTTACCTAAGTCAGTGAAGTTGTCAGCTCATTTCCGAGCAAGTAGCAAGGGGATCTGCTGGAACTAAATGTCTGGTTGCTTGTTCTGGCAGGAAAGAAAAGCATCTCAGCTTCTCTGATGAAGGGTCCGCGGGGATTCTGCAAGAGGAAGCTGCATGAAGAGGACAAACAGCTGGGGGCAGAGCTGGCTTTTATCAACCAGCGATCCAGGGAAGACAAGGAGGTAATGTTTGTTTGTTGTCTTACCCTGGCTTAAAGACTCCAGGGATCATCCCAACAGCCAAAGCACTTGAACACTATGGTACAAATGCACCAGCTAGGGATGAGAACATTACGTGTGTGACCGTTTTTGATTACCCCGCCACATGGGCTGCCACACTCCGACTTCGGAGGAGGAGGTAATGTTTAACATCTGTATTTGTGCCAGTACTAGTTCACACTTGTACCTGTGTGGACTGTGAGAAAGCTTTGATGAAATTGTAATTTTTATGTTCAATGAACCATTTTCCCCTGTGTAATGTTATTGATACGATCATTCATCCGTTGATATGCCACAGGTATAGTCTTTCCTATGATTTTTTTTCTCCCTGTTGTTTGTACATGGCGTTTTATTAAATTCATGAATCTTGGATTTCGTGATCAGTCATCATTTCTATATTTGTACTTGTTTTTCAGTGTATCTCCTACTTTAATTCTAATTTTGTTTTGCCCCCTAGTCTCTATACTCAAATGTCTGTTTAAGTAGGTCATTGTACTTTACAGTAAGTAACTGCACCCAAATAAACACATTATACACAAGAGATAAAAAAGGAGCTCTTTCTGGATTTATCATTTTGAACCAAATTATGGGTGAATTCATCAAAGAGGGAGGGGGAAAAACCACGAGAAACTCTGGGTTTGTCTGGAACATTGTTGAGCAATATATACTAATCTTGCAGATATTTTCATAACATGCGGGATGAGACACGATCTCCAGAGTTATTGTTCATTGCGTTTTCATAGAGTTGTAAGATATTAGGAAAATGTTATGGTGAGGGCATATCGTCAGATCCAGTAGAAACACTAATTTTTGTGTCGTTTTTACAGAGAGAAAAAAGACAAGGATCCACGTTATTTTCTTGACTCCAAGCAGAAAGCTGATCTTTTGCAGGAGATTGATCGGAAGATCGCCTGGTCGCTGCTGGAGTCTGAGTACGAAGAGCAGGGTCAGTCCATCGAGTGCGGCTGCTGCTTCGCCGAGCACCCCTTCGAGAACCTCGTGCAGTGCTTCGAGGGGCACCTCTTCTGCTGCCAGTGCCTCCTGGGATATGCCAGTGAAGCTATTTTTGGCTCTGGAAAGGTTGGTTGGTGCCTTGGATACAGTGTTGTACATTTTGTTTATGTCTTTATTTTATGTATGTTAGTTGCTTTGCAATTCTTCTACTACTGACTTAGTTTAGCTTTGCAACCCCTCCAGGATATAGGCCTCTGCAACTAGGGTTACTAACGCCCTTGACAGTGAGAGTGATGCCCTTGCTGGTCAGTACTGACAAGGGCATTCACTCTTGTGAAAGGCAGCCATTTAGTGGTATCAAATAGGGTTATTGGCGAGAGTTACCCCCCTGTTTGGTCAGTACTGAATCATCTTCCCCCACCCATCAAGGGCATTCACTCTTGCAAAAGGTGTTCGTTGCAGACCCCTATAGGCCGCCAATGAGAGTCTTCAAAGGTCCCTGCCTGAACCTTTGCCTGTAGCTAATGCCCATCCTTTTTGGGTCTGTCAAGGGATCTCTCTCTCTCCGTCAGGTGGTTTGTACTAAGCCAAACCATTATGTTTTTTATGCCATTTGTTTCATCTCCACCACTTCTTTGTGCATTCCCTTCCTCTCACCACCCTCCCACACTCTGATTTGTCTGGTCTGTTGTTTTCCTTTAGCTTCTGTTGGCTGATTTGTTTGCTTACAGTAACGAGTAAGTCTCTCATTGTGGCTTCTACATGGTGATGATCTTGATAAACCTTCTGACATGCAATATTATTGTGTGTGTGTGTGTGTGTGTTTAAATTGAGAAGAAATTAACAAAATGCTAGAGTAGCTCAAAATTATTTGTAGACTTAATTTGTATGATTCTGTATTAATTAAATGAAAAATACCTGAGGTAATCTTAACAGAAACGTAATCTTGATGCCAGTATACTTGTTAGATTCATCCATTCTAATAAAAACCCAGCAGACTTGATTTTCTCTAACTCAAAAAATTTCATAGTTGTATTTCTGCTTGGAGATTTAAATTTATTTTTGTTTAAAACAGAAATAATCATTCATGTTGTTTGTTTTTGTGCTTCAGCTGAATCTTACCTGCATGACTGGTGACTGTGGCTCTACATTTCCAAAAAGTGAGTACAAAACTGCTTTAACTTTTTCCAGACATAACCACATCATGCGGTGGTTCTTGTTTCTATCTCTTCCCGACGTGACAACCACATATGGTGTCTGGGAAAGTCCTCATGTGGGGAGGGGGGGGGGGGGGGGGGGGGGACGTAGCAACCGCCTGTGGTGGTTTCAATTTTTTAAAAATCCCTGTCTTTTCCATGATCGCTCTAGGAGAAACTAACACCATAGTAACACTTAGGGACATGTTAACTTTGTAATGGATCTCAGTTTGAGTGCTGGCGGTTGGTATACGTGCTGGATTGCACACTATAATAAGAGAACTGTTACCATTTTCCTAGGATGCTGAGTGCGAGAGACATTCCAGACTGGGAAAGAATGCAGCCTACACAGGACGTACACGACCAAACAGTATCAGACAATGATTTATTTATACCATAACCGTTTAGTTCAGTGTTTGCGCTTTCTGTTGATACCAAACACTTTATTGTTAGTAGTTGTTTAGCTATCTGGAAAAAAATCAGAAAAGTGCTGAAATCTGCCGTCTACAGGGAATAGGCGGCAGCTGTGGGTGCCCGTCGCACGGGAAGTGATTCTCCGGCACAGCTACGTTGGGATAGTATTAAATAAACAACTAGAATTTAATAGATAATCGATGCATAAGTGCTTGTAGGTAAGACTTCAGACTGCTTCCAGGTGGTGGTTATACAATGCTTTGTCCTTCTTCACTTAGGTCAGCTGGTGAAAGCCCTGCCCGAGGACATCCTGAAGAAATATGATGAAAGGATGGCGGAAGAGAACCTGAACAAGGCGGCCATGGAGGATCTTGTCAGGTTAGCATTTGTTATAGTTAGATTAGAAATGTCAGGCATCAGAATTGTCAGAGAGGATTAAGAATTTCTGACAGAGGATTGGCTTCTTTTGTCAGAGGTTTTTATTTTTTTTATTGAGTGTTATCCTTTGAGCTAAATAGCATTTAAAAGTGATTTATCACTATATTAAGCTTTTTGGTGGTGTTCGGAACTCATTTCAGTGTTGTCCCTCTTCACTCTAGGGCCTTGATGGCCCTTTTACCGCGGTTTTCAGAGGATTGGACTTCAGACTATTCTGATGCCTGAATGTACGTTTTTACAATCCGATAATGCTGTTTTCCTGCCAATTGCATCCATTATGTTTTCCCCAGCTTGTGGTGTTCTTTTTTCTCCCCCATAAAGGAGCTTACATCATATGATGTGATGTGCTTAAAACATAACAACGACAACATCACAACAACAATAACAACAAAACCTTCAAACAAGGATGTTGTTAAATAGGTAAACAAACCTTCCACCTGCAGTCTGTTTCAGGTGTTTTTTTCTACCTCAATAGTCATTGAGGCTTCAAGTAAATTTACTCCCATACAAAATTTAAAGTAATTCTGTACAGTGGTTCCCAAGAAATTGTGGACAGGCAGGCAAACAGAAAAAAAAAGAAGAAAAAAATGAAAGATCACAATATTCTTCCTCTCCTGGAGGAGGTGGAATGAAGCAAGGAATATAATGTTGTGAGAGCAATTATTTGTCTCTTATATTCATTTACCCGAAGATGACTAATCAGGATGCCTTTGTTGTATCTTTTTCATACTGAGCTTTTTAGAAAAGCAGGTCTTCGTCAACCCCTCATGAGTTTCAATGATGTGTGCATCAGTGTGCTTAGACCCAAACATTTTGGCACACTTTTTCAATTTTGTACTTGGAGAATTCATGGTGATTTTAGAATAGTTTCACATAAAGTCATTTGGATCTTTTTTGGTGATTAGCTGTAGAATGTCGAATGTATCTTAACATCTATGGACTATAGGGGCGCATTGCACAGCATCATCTGCAATAGTTACAGTGTCCTGTTGAATTTCCAGGTGTCCAAAGTGCAATATGGCGGTGGTGCTGGATGCACACGTACTGCACTTTCAGTGTCCCAACTCTGCATGCAGGAAAGTGAGTGTGCACAACATCCCTCATTTCATCTGTTATCTTTTCACATTTGCTTGATTTACGTAGAGCTAGAGTTTTTTTATTATTAATATTATTATAGATTATGTTTGTTTGATTGCTTGGAGCATTTGATTCCACAGATACCTATTACTGTAATTGATACTAATTATTTCTCGTGAGTTAGAATTAGATTCTTTACAAATGTTTTGCTTTTACCAAAAGTATGGTTCTCATTGTTAACTGTTCTATGACATGTTGCTTTGGGAGTGGCTGATGGGGCTGGGGTGGAGAAGGAGGGGGGTGAGTATGGAAATTAAATAATAGCAATCACAATTTTGCTGCACCTAATATCTGAACTTGTGTAGCATTAAAAAACAAAAAACCGAAATATGAGACAGACAAGAATAGCCAGACTTTGCTTTAAAATGTTTTATTTTTGTTTAATCTGCAGATACATTCTTGTTTGTATAGTTTATTTCGTTGCCCCCTATAAGGGTCTGTCTGTTATGGAGATTATCAGCACACTCAGTCTGTCTTACTGCATTGTTGGTAACAATCGACTCAGCTACAGTTTGCCAATTTTCTTTTTAATTCTATTGTTGATGTTGTCAGGAAATGTGCCGCAAATGCAAAGAGGACTGGTCTGAACACAAAGGGAAAACGTGTGAGCAGTTGGAGAAGAAGGATGAAACCAAGCTTCGCACCTCCTAGTAAGCTCTTTGTGCTTAGGATCACATTTTGTTGGCTCTTCTTCTTTTTCTTCTTCTTCTTCTGCGTTCCCAGGCCAAAAGGCCATAATGGGTAAAGTACGTATATGCCCGTTTCTTTTACCAGGAAACATAAGGACAGCTCTTTTATCATAATGTTGTTTTGAGATAAGAAATTCAGCTGTGTCTCCAGATTTTTGGGGTGAAAGTAGTTCAGGCATGCTCCTGAAATCAGGATTGAAAAAGCTGATAGAAAGAGTCTTCAGGGTTGGCCATATTGTCATCCAGAACCAGTCTTATTAAATCAAGCAGTTCTGCCACCATTGATGGCAGATTAAAACAAGATGATAGACATGCAATTCTAATACTTTCCCCACCAATTCTATATATACAGACACACGCACATTGGAAATTATTTTTTTAATGTGGTCACCACTTCAGGATTGGGAAGATTCAGAGAACATTGAAACGTGTCATTTCAGGATTGAGAGAATGTTTTACTTTCACCCATGCCTGATAGGGGTCTCTCTTTATAATTGAGTCGGGTGAACATTTGTTACGTTTTAGTGAAGCACTGGTCTCTGTAACCCAGTGCGTCAGATAGGAGTTTTGAGCGTCAAGAGACGCACATATTATCTGGGTCAAAATGAACACAGTGCCGTGTGTTGTTGAAACAGTGAGGAGAAGATGACGGCGGCCCGGATTCGAACCTGCGCCTCCTGCCAGGCCCAGTTCTTCAAGTCTGAAGGGTGCAATAAGATGACATGCCGGTGCGGCGCCACCATGTGCTACGTTTGTAGACAGCCACAGGTAAAGGGAAAAATGTGGTCAACATTTTTTGTTAACACTGATGTAGTTATAGAATAAACAATCAAGTCTGCACACAGCACATAGACAAAATTACAGCATTTTTAATCAAGTGGGTGTAAGCGTTTTTCACTGCCTCAAAAAGAATGCATTGGCAGAGTACAGAACGTCAGAAAAAATGCATTGTGCTAAAGGTTAAAGCTTTACATTCGTTCCTGCCTGTGAAATGCGTAGCATTCTCGGCATTTGTGATTGAAGTCCTAGGGTAAAGGGAAAGCTAAAAAAGCTCGGATACTTTCATTCTCCCTGTATTGCATGCACATGCACTTAATATTGGCATGTGCCATGCATTTCTTTGATTTATGTTTTGTTTTGTTTTTCAGATCAATTACAAGCATTTCTGCCAACATCCCAGAGATCCTGGGAAGGACTGCGCGAAATGCCAGAATTGTTTCCTCTGGAGTAATCCGGATGTAAGTAGCAAATATTTCATCTGATGGACCAATTTGATGCTAATGGAGGAGGATCTGAGTTGTAGAGAATGAATGCAGGGAATGTATCCCACTAGCAAACTCGAGCTGCTCTTCTATCATGTGCGCAAAAGAGGGCTAAAGTTGTTAAGCATCAACCCCAATCACTGAAAAGCTGTGGCCTAATAATGAGCAGTTTGAAATCAGACAGTACAAAAAGGCCTTCACAAATGAGATTCATGATTTTTACGTTTGTTGCCATTTGATTATCTGTCAAGAATCACTAGGCACTGTGATGAAATTAATCTTTATGCGGTCGATTTCAGTAAGCGGTAAGAAAGTAAATGGGGAATATAACAGGGATAGGGACATGGACTGTAATTATCTGAAAAATGTGTTAAATCTGTCACGTTAACATGGAAACACAGTTCCTAGTTCTAAGTATAAATTCAGGCATCAGAATTGTCAGAGGATTTGCAAATTTCAGAGGATTAAGAATTTCTGTCAGAGGATTGGCTTCTCTTGTCAGAGGTTTTGCCTTTTTATTTTATTTATCTTTTCTGTTAAATAGCATTTTCAAGTGATTTCTCACTATTTTAAGCCTTTTTTGTCATGTTGGGAACTCATTTCAGTGTTGTCCCTCTTCAGTCTAGAGCCCTGATGGCCCTTTTACTACGGTTTTCAGAGGATTGGACTTCACACTATTCTGATGCCTGATAAATCATGTGAATGTTAGGTGTGGTAATGTGGGTAAGCTAGATTTTGTTCAGATTTTCTGTGTTTTTTAATACTGTGTGGCATATTACAAGTTTTTCTTTTTCTCAAAACAATCAGGTATTATACTGTTATTGGTATTATTCATAGAACTCATGTATCAAGAAATTAAATAATTTGCTTCAATTTTTAAGAAATGCACTCTAATCGGCTACATGGTCTTTGATGACTATAGCAAATGTTAACAATATTATGCTGAACTATCGTTTCTTACCCTGACAGGAGGACGAAAAACGAGCCATAGCTGAAATGCAGAAAGAGGCTCAAGAGAAAAGAAAACTACAAGGTATGTTAAACATGAATATGTGAGACTGATGTTTTGGTGTCATTCTAAGTGAATTCATTTCTGGTTAATTATAAAAGCATTTTACATTTTATATTAACTTGGGGGTCGTTTTTGGCTATATAATGAGTTAAAATCCGTCGATCCTTGTTAGAGGAAACATAAAACTTTTTTTTAAAGATAAGTTTTTAAATTCATAATTCATTAGGATCTCCAGTGACGAAATAATTTCAATGATTTCAAAAAAGCCACAAAACACAAAATAAATAATTTTAATTCATGTCTATGTTGTTGTCTTACCCTGGCTTAAAGACTCCAGGGATCATCCCAACAGCCGAAGCACTTGAACACTATGGCATGAATGCATTAGCTAGGGATGAGAACATTACGTGTGTGACCGTTTTTGATTACCCCGCCATGTGGGCAGCCACACTCTGACTTCGGAGGATTTTTGACTGATGATGTTATGCTAGGAGCTTGTCATGGCTTAAGACAATCCCCACACAACCATGCAGAACATGTCAATATTTTGATGTAGCCTTGGTGTTCTAACTTATGGTCTGACACGGCCTCATGCTAAGGCGTAATTCTTGTCTAGAAAACGAATGTTAATTTAACATAGCCTTTTAAGAACAATAATCACTTGCAAATATTTTGTGGTTATTTTTTAAGTTGGATAAAAATTGCCAAGACTATTTTGAAGTAGAAGAACAGTAAAAAAAAAAGAAAAAAAAGGTTGTGGTAAAACTTAGTTACAGATTTACCTGTGTATGCCAACTAAGATAACAGCAGGGGTGCTAATTTTCTGGAACACATCGGACATCCGGTTTTGGGGTGCCAAAACTTGTGTTTGTGGAGTGCCCAGACCTGTTTACCCTTCCGGTTTTGCCGGAATTATTCCGGAAATTTGCTAAAATTCTGGGTAAAATAGTAAATTCCGGGTGAACGCTGAAAATTCCCGGGATTTCGAAAAAACGTCTATTATTTGTTTCCGTTCGTATGAAAAGACGCAAGGATTGACCGAAACTGAATGCAAATGGTGGCCAGGCTTTTACTGTCGATTCGAAGAGCTTTCCGGGCAGTTTTTTTAATGGTAGAGATTGTAATTAGGGCTTGAAATGAGTCAATTTAGATTATATTATCACTGGAAAATACGATGATGTGAGAATTTTGAACTTTTCAATAGAAAATGAAGTGAAAATTGATCGCAATGGCGCCGAGTTGAATCAGTGTTTTATCGCGAGTCGTGTACCGATGTGAATTCTGTTTTTCCCCCCTCAAATTCCGGGTTTTTGTGTGGCAAATTCCAGGTTTTTCATTATTAGGGTAAATAGGCCTGAGTGCCAGAACTTGTGGCTTCCGGTTTTTGGAGTAAAGAGTGATACAAAAAAATTCCCAGGATGAGAGACTTCATAAGTTCATTGCAAAGTTAGTCTGCATTGATGTTTCATTAAGTGTACATTGCTTGTTTCCTCATTAAACTAAGACAAAAGAAACCTAACCCCTAAGCAAGCATCTAATTTTACGACCAAATTTTGTATGGAACATTTTACCATGTTTATTCTTCCATTTTCTTGCTATATTGTTTGTCACATTATAAGGCGCTGGGGTCTCAGTCTGAGAAAAAAGTATCGCCTCATACATAGTCCGAAAAAGCCCCAATCTTTTTCTCACAGAAAAACTATATAAAGCAGAGGTTCCGCTAGCCTACCAAAAGTTTCGGTGGACAGTACCGGCAACAGGAAAATATTCCGGTACTGGCCATCACACAGCCGGTGCAATCAAACTTCGCTGTGCAGAAAATATCTGTACATAGATCTATGCGATCGTAATGCGTCATTGTATGTTGCCTTTTAAGACCAAGTTACGTCACTTTTGTGATGTTGTCGTCATCATCAGACAAACAGAACGACAGAAAGACGTGAGCGGAGAGCTACACAATCTATACAGATAAGAAACTGGAGAGCAGAGAGCGGGAAGCCCACAAGCGGGAACACAACCTTGCTATTTACGTAAGCATGACGCAAAACTTTTATCGCGCATCTGCCTGACGTAGGTGTGTGACGCAGGGTCTTTCCTTACCAGCTCAAAAGAAATTCTCAGGTACTGGTACGCGATACCGATGACATTAATTTTTATCGGTACAATACCAAAAAATATCGGTAAAAAACGGCATATGCCGGTCTAACGGAACCTCTGATAAAGTAGCTTTTGCAGATCAAAGCACACGTTTGATCTCAACAAGCTTTATGTTTGTAAGAGATTTTGCGGTGAGCGGCGTCTGTTACTTTTTTTGTTTGTGTTTTGTTTTTCTGTCTGTCCCAAGGATATCTCCCGAACCGCTTGACAGAATCGCTTCAAATTTTGTGTGTGTGGGTGTCGCCAAGAGAGGAAAGCATCTGTGAATAAATTATCGTCGTTGTGACCTTGACCTTGGTGTATGACCTTGAAAACCGAAAATCTTTAAGGGGCCTTAACTTCCACACGTAGTCTTCAAACTTGGCATGTAGGTGCATTGGCTTATGGCGATTGTGATGATGGCATACCGATCAAGGTCAAGGTCAGGGAGATCGGTAGGCCTTGAAAGTGGTAAGGGTATACAAACTGGGTTTTAATCCATATTTATCACATTTTTACTTCTCAGAAGTGCTTCAGATTGTGTGTGGTTGTGTATCCCCTAGAGTAGAAGACACCCGCGCGTAAATATTGGCGTGCTGACCTTGATCTTGAAGTGTCACCTTGAAAACTGAAATTGCCTTCTTTGCGCTATATATTTCTTGTATTTGTTTGTTTCATTATTTGCTGTGTGTGCTCATACGACTTTTATGCACTCTGGTGTGTGTTTGCTGCCAGGCTACACCGATGACAAGCTGATTGGTGCACCCGACGAGCCTGCCGTAAAGAAACGCCGATAAAGCTAAACACGCCGCTCATCTTTCCTCTAGTCCAACAATTGCAGTTCTCTTGGCCTTAATGGTATTAATGTGATTAGGCGTTGTGATAAATTGCTGTCAAGGGCAGTTGAATTTCGGGAATTGGGTTTGTCCAGTTGTGTGTGTGTGTGTGTGTGTATTTGAATGACTTGGAAAAAACCCATCTGAAGTACTCATGTCAAACAGATAAATAGAAGCATAAGGGACAAGTCCTATAATTTAGCTTCATTTCGAAAATTCAATAATACTGTTTTGAGTATCTTGTTTGTCCGATTTAATGTTTATACATTTGAGGGTTTTTTCTTCTGCTTTGTGTGTGTGTGTTTTAGACCTGCTATGAAAATTATTTGTAAATATGATTTTCCAAAGTCTGCATCCATGATCATATTTTGACTAAAATAACCACACTAAAGAGTAGTTTGTTCTTCGGAACATTCAAAATACCATATGAAATTGTGTTAAAGATGATTTGTTTTTCATTATTTCAAGCACACAAAGTCTTGAGTTTACTTTGACAAAAAAATTGAAGTTAAAATAATTTCAACCCATTAAATTCCCATTATTACCATATTTAGGTCTTGATTCTAATGAAATCTGAAGATCAAATTAAAAGACTGATTTTTTGTCCATGTGACACTGGCCAGTTATTTATTGAGACCAATTGCTTTTGTTCTTCAGCTTGGTCTTCCTTTTGTTCTCTTAATTTCCTTTCTTGTTTGATTTTAATTTATTCACTCAACCAGTGGATTCACCTAATGTGCAGCTGGTAATCAGAAAGTATAAGTGTTTTTTTCTCTCCAAGATTTCATATTTTTTAAATTCTGTATTTTCATACTCTTAACGACACTAATTTTTGTGTGTTAAGAGTTCGTAGTTTTCAAATTCATTTTGCATACTATCTAAGACTAATATATTTTGGCTGCTCTATTTAGGTTCCAGACATTTAGCAAAGTCACAATAACAGCATAAGGCCGGGTTCACATTAGATGCGTAAGTTCCGTACGGAAAACCCTAAATAAGTGGAAGAAAGAAGGATAGGAAAGTTTACGCATATAGGGGAAATTCGGACACATGCGCAAATCTTTTCCCTTCTTTGTTTCACTTATCTATGGATTGTGCACGGGTTTCCGCATGGAATATCCGCTTATGTGTGTATACGGCCTAAGGGTTAATGTAATAAATGTATATTTACATTAAACAGTGTTGCCCTTGAGTCTTGGTCACGAGCAAGCATGATAGCTATCACGTGTAAGAGTGGATTGAAATTTGTGAAGTGCAAACAAAATCATCAGACCAGATAGCAAGCACGACAGACAGAGGAAATTTGAGTTTGAAAAGAAAGTGTTTGGTCCAGTGTGAAGCCAAGATTGCGAACGCTTGCAGAAGTCTGAATGAGAGAGTTCTCTAGTTGGATAGAAGTAGGGAGCGAGTTTGTAGACAAAAGTCTCTTGGGGACAATGAAAATAATTTTAGTCTTGTCGTTAAGTTGGAGTTTGTTGTCAGTCACTGTCTCTGGTGGAGAAAGAAAGGTGCCTGAGAAATGTATTCACATCTTGTATGATAGTTCAAAGAAGTACTTTAGAAAATTTGCCACTATCATGGCAGTTTTTCTTAACCCTTTCACCGCCAGCCATTTTTCAGCAAAAAAAATTCCAATCAACTTACCTGGGTAGAGAAAAAGTCTGCAATATTGGGGATTCATCTGTGACATGTGTTAAGTAAGGCCTATCCGTAAATTATGGAATTTGGATAACAGACCCTAGTTTGAGGCCTTTTAGTGACATGGGTGTTAAATCATTGTGGTGCAGAAATGCAACATCGGCGGTGAAAGGGTTAAACTTTCTTTTTTCTCTTTAAATCTTATGAATGATTGCATCAGCTGCCTGATTGGATGAGTTTTTGTTTCATTAGGTTTTTGTTGTTTCTTGCATGTATAAACTTGAATTAGTTTATTGTTTATTGTTGCTTGTCTTTTGTCTTATTGTCCTTTCAATATTGTATTTGTCAATGCTTGGAGGCATCTGTTTCGTTTACTTTTTTTTTGCTGATATTGCAGATGTTAGTATCCTTCATTTTTTTGTTCTATACTGAAAATATTTTGTAGGTGAAGCTTTTATGTCTTTTTTTTTTTGGGTAGTGTTTCTCTGCCCCCAGTTTTTGCTGTCAAACTGATTATACTTTCAGTTTCTTGATAAGGTTTTATAAGGCTTTTTTTGTTTAAAGAAAATATTTTGATTAGATCTCTCCCCCCCCCCCCCCCCCCCCCCCCCTCTTATTTAATTTTTTTAAAAGCTTTTTTCTGTCAGACATTAATAATCTTGCAATCCAGTTTGTCAATGTGTGTGAGAAAGGATGTGCCATATTTTACGGACAAGGCGCACCTGATTATAAGCACCCCAAATGTTACACAAAAATTCAGATTTTGTTAGTTTCTTTCTATATTACCAGTCACATTATAAGGCGCAGGGGTCTCAGTCTAAGAAAAAAAGTATCGCCTTATAGTCCGTAAAATATGGTAGATGATTTGTGCGAATGGAAGGATGATAAGCTTCTGTAGAAATTAAATTGTGAACCTTTTGTGTACATACTCTCTCCGGACTCTGTTATACGGCAACATGAAGAGCACTTTAGAATTCAATTCAGGATTTCAATATCTCCTTTCCTACAGTATTACTGTCACAGGAGTTCATGTGTATGTCCTGGCTACAAGGATATGCACCTTGTCCGTAGCTTGCTGATGATGTTTGATTGCTATTGGATTGTAAAGATGAGATTGATTTTTGTTCCCGTTAAACTATCTCCCTTAGTGCTTCTTCTTCTGTGGTGGCGACCAACTTTTATTTACTGAAGTAAATGTTCACACTTAGTGATGTGACCATAGATAAAGAAAATAGAAGATGCAAAAAAGAAAAAAAACCTTGAGCCTATAGAATTTAAATGCTTTGCCTTATTGTAAGGTCTTGCGCATGTTAAAGCCCATTCCACTATTTGGTAGGAGTAGGCCATGTTGTGCCGGTGGAATGGATGACATGACGTCACATAGCACACATCATGTGCCGTGCGCCAATAATGGTGTGAATGAAGACCGGTGGGTGTGGGGCAGAATAAACATTCCCAACTGGAAGAAGAAGAAGATTGTTTGAATTATCCAGTCCCCCCCCCCCCCCTTCAGTTTATTAGGTGTGTTTTTTTGCTGTCCCATCTTCTGGGTCGTACAGTGGCGTTGCTCCCACGCCGCTCATTCCGAATCCCAATTCGCAGCTACACCCCGGCTTGTTCAGGTCGCAGAATCCGAGACCAGCAGTCCAAGGGGAGCGAATCTATGTTAGGCCGTCAGGAGGCATCCAACCGAGGAGGCACTGCACTGCTGCTGAGTCACCTCGGTGGAGTTCAGCGGAGCCTGTTCAGGACACCACCTACTAAGCCCCCTACTGACTATACTATTCTCTCAGTCACTCCCCAGAACACACTGATTCACATGACTTTGACCCGAACGCTCCAAGGCATAGACTGGATTGGAAACCGAAACTGAGGTCACCATGAGAGCAGGGCATGCAAAGCCACAGAATTTGAGATATTTTTTCTTTTTAATGATTGATGGAAATGAGGCGGATGACAACGATGATGATGATGATGATGATGATGCTATGGAGTTCCGTATCGGTCTGAGACTGCATGACAGGGCTGTATTCTACGCTTCCTTTCATAATGATATCCCGGCGTTAACCAGGCCCGAGAACTACAGACACCTGCAGTGTTGGACTTGAAATTAGAGCAACACTCTCAGATTCGCATCCGTTAAGCGGATGAAGCTCGACTGTGGTTTCAGTCTTCCCATTGAGCCCATAGCCACACACTCTGGGTAGGAGTCGGTCCAGGACCGAAAAAACCCTCGCCTCTGATGGGATTCGAACCCAAGACCTCCCAGCCAGTAACCACTACACCACGGCGGCTGGTTAGAATGTTAATTGTGATGAAATATAGAATTGTGTTAAGGTACCAGTGGTGATATTGCATTCTTTGTAGCTTTCTTTTCTTTCTTTTTTGTGTGTCTGTGTGTGATTTAACACACAAAAAAGATTTTGTCTGCCTGTTTTAAAGGCGATTAAAGCCTTGAATGCCTTTTAGTTTTTGTTTTGTTGGGGAAAAAAGAAGAAAATGATGAAACCAAGCTGTGTAGTAAAGAAAAGGGTGAAGAGAGTTGCTGCTGAAGTAGGATATTGCCAAACTAAGACCAAAGTGGTATCTAGTTACTAAAGTTCAGTTTTTGACTGTTACATGGGTGCAACCTTTCCAGGGACGAGTTTCACAAGGGCTAACGTTTCGTCGCGCTCGCTCAAGTCGGCAAAAACGGTCTAAGAAACACCCATCGTTTGCCGATAGTTTGCATGGCGTTTTGCTCTCAGTCGAAAGGTGACAAGCGGCGAACTAGCAGGGGGTGAATACGGTTCTTGTTGTTGATTGGTCCATTACAGTTTGTTTAAAATAATAAAAAAATTTGACCAATCAGACAAGAGCTTGTAATATTCCTCCGCAAACGCTTTCTAAAGTGTTTCTTAGGCCCCGTTTGCCGTGAGCGTTGTTCGCGCGGCGACCGTTATCTAGAGAAACTCGCCCATGGTATACAAGGATTTCATGTTTTTGAATTTTACTAGAAAAGGAATTTCCTTTTTCTAAAATTTGTCAAACAAGATCTTTGTGTGTCTACTGTATTTTTCAAACACTTTGAAACAAGCATTTTTGTAAATTGTGGAAAATGAAAACCAAAATACCTTCATAAATAATCTTTTTCTTCAGCTGCAGGGGGCCCACAGCCCCCATGGACCCCGGCCTTTCAGTTTTTTCCATTTTGTGTAGTTGCACCCATGCTGTTAAATACTTAAAATACTGAATATTTGATGGGGTAAATACATGTATCTGCATGTTGTCTAAGCTGCTAAAGATTCCCACCAATTTTTGTTTTTGTTTTTATGGAACATGAATTGTTGTTTGCCGCAATACCTTTGAATTGTTAGCTTCTCTGGTGATGTGATATACTGACATAAACATAATTATGCAGAGAAAAATAATTTCTTTATGTTATGAAAATGCTCACATACGCAATGGCTACAAAGTGGTCAGAACTGTCATGGAAGTTACAGTACCTAAGAATATGACAACAGACGGATCGTGTCTGTGTGACATCAACAGTGACTGTAAAGATATCAACAGATATACATCTAATTGCCTTATAATTTCTTATGGCATAATAAATTAAAAAAATAAGCAGTTTTTGCTTAGGTGTGTTTTGCTATAAAAAGCGACTTACATATTTGATGACAGTGGTGTGACCATTCGTGAAAAATAATTTACTGGATCGTTTAATGCTCGAAGTTGCCAACTATCTTGAAACTTCATATAGATTTGGCTATGGTGTAAATGTAATCAACGTCCATGCAAAACTTGAATTGAAATAATCTGAAAATCTCGTGATTTCTTGCTAACAGACATCTTAACAGAAACGAGTTAACTTGGAAATGAAACATTAGTCTAAAAACTGACATGCAAATCGAGTATTGTATTTATAAAATACATTTCTATTAGTGTTAGTTACCATGGCTGATATAATGCATACTGCTGAACAAATGACTTGCCATGCATTTGCGGTAACATTTTGCTGGCCTCATTATCAAAAAGTCTGTTGAAACATGCAAGGCCATTGAGACTGGTGCTAAATTTGACCTTGATGTCAATACGTTGTTTTGACTTTATGCCATTAGCAATACTGGGAATATGTGCTCATTTCATGTGATATATGTGCAGTGAATAAAAGATTTGGCAGATTGTTACTGTTTTCATTTGCTGTCAATAGACAATACAACATTTTGGCCTTGTTTCATTGAACTTGTTGATCTTGTTTGATGGAATGAGAGGCTTAGGTAGAGCGTTTGGAAATTAATGCATTGGAAAATAATGTTGGTAATTGCCTAAATATAAAAAAAGGAAAAAAGAAACCCACTGATTTTCATTTGAAAATTAGTGGCTGAGCCTGCTTGATTTTGCTTCGTGAAGGACTCGTAATGCTTTGCTAATTTTAGGATCTGAGAGTTGTTCATGTTTAAAGACCCACCATGCCACGTGTCACATTCCCTCTTATGCTTGGAAGATTTCTTCAGATTTCTTACCAGCTATAAGACGGAAAACACGTGGAAACCATGATTTTGATACGTGACGTGGTGGGTCTTTGAGGCAGTCGGAGTCACACTACCTACTATCACTCACCTCTAAACTCACAGACTAGGATCTCTTCCTCTTCCTGCTCTAACTTTGATCTCCCCTGGTTTTACAAGTTTTGTGGTCCGTTGTAACCTAACAATTTACAAGTTTTAGGTGGACAGACAGATCTGAATGGTTCCCAATTTGAGAGTTGTAGTCATTCAACTGGGCGACATTGCCAATCACATCATCATCTTCACACATCCACTGCTGTGGCTGTGGCCTTATTTTGGGCCACAAGACTGACTTCTTCTTCTTCGTCGGTCGTTAAGACAATTTCCTGTCATATGAATGCAGATGCGTCGTGCTGCCACCATGCGCTTAACTAAGAAATAGTTAATCCCAGAATGTCCATCTTCAGCTGGAGAAAATCTTTGTAAGAGTTTCTAGAACAAAGGCAGGAGAATGGACCAGTAAGGCAGAAAGTAGATGAGAGTAATCAAAGGGAAAAAGGCAGAGTCAAAGAGACTGGCAGATCAGAGGAAGTTATAAGCACAGGACTTCCAGAAGGTGGGGGAACTGTTTATATAAAAGACCCCCTGGTATCTGACCCCCTAATTTGAGGCTCATGCACAAAAGTCTGCAATTGAACTCTGCACCATTGCCAGTCCCATCACCTTGTTCCAAGCATTCACTGCTGTGGCCATGGGCCATATTGTGGGTCAGTCACAACACTGACTGATGCTGAGGTTCAAAATCCCTGAGGCACCAAAGGACGAAAGTCTGGAACTTGAACATTGATTCATGGGTGCAACTTTTCCTGGTATACAAGGATTTCCTGTTCTTTGAATTTTAACAGAAAAGGAATGTTCTTTTTTAATTTTATTTGTCAAACAAGATCTTTGTGTGTACTGTTTTTCAAACACTTTAAAATAAGCATTTGTATAAATTGTGGAAAAAGCAAACTAAAATACCTTCATAAATCAGTTTTTTCTTCAGCTGCAGGGAGACATTACCCCTAGACCCTGACC
The DNA here is from genome assembly GCA_017654935.2 of Phymorhynchus buccinoides. NCBI lineage: Eukaryota > Metazoa > Mollusca > Gastropoda > Neogastropoda > Raphitomidae > Phymorhynchus > Phymorhynchus buccinoides. Next base: position 68,980,160 of record CM065680.1, read on the forward strand.
CTTTCATTTTGTGTAGTTGCACCCATGTTGATTTAATTTTAGCATCTGAAGAGGCATCCACCACACCAATCTCGCTGTAGCAAACACCATTGCAGTAGGTGGGGTACTAAAGGTGCTTGTTTATCAGTTAGGGTAGGGCAATGCAGATTGACTTTGATAGTGTCTCTCTCTCTCTCTCTCTCTCTCTCTCTCTCTCTCTCTCTCTCTCTCTCTCTCTCTCTCTCTCTCTCTTGTGTGCGTGTGTTCTGTCTTTCATTCCAAAGTCTATGTTTGCAAACAATTTTCTCAAATGAATGGATTTTCTTGAAAGTATTCTCAGTGGAAGGTCCAGTCACAGGGCTGCCTACCGTCCCCCCTAAGGGGTATTTGTCCCTAGAAATGGTTAAAAGTTGCACCCTGTCCCTGGAATCCACTTTTCTGTATGGTGTCCCTAAAAACTCAGTTGAATCAAAGTTTTGTTGACCAGTCATTTGTCTTGTTAGCTAACCTTAGTATTAACCTTAGTATTGATTACACAGACACCCAAAATAACAGGAATGTTGAAATTTTCTTTACAGACATATCATTCATAGTTATTGAATCCCAAAGTATCTTGAATATAGAAGCACATTGGCAGCAAAAAGCATTAACAAATAAATCCAGTTCATGAAATATGCTTCATGATGCATGATGATGACATTGCAATGTTTGTCCCTGGAAATAAATATTTGTTCCTGGTTTTTAAGCAATTTGTCCCTGGAAACCGTGACAGGGGGTAGGCAGCCATGCAGTCAGTAAATTTGACATTAAATTACATAATTGATCAATATTTGCAATTTTACAAGCCTTCACTGCCACAGCCATTTTGATTTCTGACAGACAAACGGAAAAAAAATGCAGCAAGATAAATATTTCCAAACGAAAGCACAACAAACTTTTATTTTTATGATAAATGAAGACAAAACATTCAACGAGAATGTTACATGGAATTCAGTTATATATATATATATATATATATGTATATCCCTGTATAGAGATTTGCAATGAAAGTTGCAGTCAAGAATTACAAAAATATCTTGTGGAATGGTGAAGTTTCTTTTTGTGTCTGTTTTTGTTCGTCTTCTTTTCAACAAGAAATTGTTCTAATAGGAAAGCAACAATACTAGTAAAATCATAAAAAATACCAATAAAACGTAAAAATGGTATTCAATAATAATCCAAATGCTGTAATTACCCCCGCCTCCACCCTCCCAAGGAAATTATCGTATGTGTGTATCATGCCAGAAAAAATGTTAACATTTGGGTCTAAATACTGTTTCTGATTTTTTTTTTTATGAAGAGAAATAAGATGGAACAAAAAAGAAACAAGTTTTGTTTTCTTTTGCATTGTTTTGTTAGTGGTAGTAGTGTACTAATAGTAGTATAGTAGTAGTAGTAGTAGTTGTTTTGTTGTTTCCAAAATCTAAATTGTTCACTAAGTAAATGGTTTTTATTTTCCGTAGGTTACAACTATGCTAAGAGAGAGAGAGAGTGTGTGTGTATTACAAAAAAAAAGAAGTGCCAATTATTTCCCTGGGTCACTGGGCAAAACACCATTGACCCCGCTTGACACTGATAACCTTCCATAGATAACTTCCGGGTCAACGTACTGCTCGAGTGGAACGACTTCGCGTGTGTGCATGTGGCGCAAAGTTCAAGGGGAAACTGCATGGTGATAATGTGAATTTTGGTTATCGGAATGACAGGGCCAACATGTGACTGCTGCGAAAACATCCTGCTGAGACTATGCCAGTTTTTCGGTCTCGCGACCGCGCTTGGTAAGTCGTAAACTGTTGGCGAATTGATAGAACAAGTCCCGAGGACGGAATGTCAACAAAGTCAGACGAGAGGGTGAATGAAATCACGCCACTCTGCCCCAGCTCCAATGGCATTGGCAGCATGCCTTTCAAACGGCTTGTCGCTGCATGGGCTGATGTGATGATGAAATGAGTGTCGCGTGTTTACATGAGTAGACTAGTAAATGGTCACAAATCATGCTTTTTGTCGTCTGTTTATCAAATGCCATTTGAAATGGGTAACATTTCTTTGACGGCGCAAATTTTACTGTTTGAAATGCTGGGAGGGGGCAGGGTTTTGATTTTACTTTATAAAGTTTATTATGCGATTTAGAAGTAGATACAGTGATCAATGCACTTGAGCTAATAATAAGTAGGCCTACTCTAATTCAGAAACAGTCCTCCCCCCCCCCCCCCCCTCTCTCTCTCTCTCTCCTCTTCCCCCCCCCCCCCCCTCTCTCTCTCTGTCTGTCTCTCAGTCTCTCCTTTTTTATTTTATTATTTTTAGTAATTGATTTATTCATTATTTCATTCATCTATTATCATATATCATCATCATATCAGTTTAGGCTCTGTAGGCTTTGAAGCCTTTTGCCCTCTAAATATTTTTCTCAAATGTATATAAATTTATATTTTCATTTTTCTTCTTTCCTTTTTTTTTGCCCGTGAATTACTTCGGCTATTGTGTATTTGTTTTTTGTTTTTTTGGGTATTTCTGATCTGTGTCTCGGCGCTGCATGGTGACCTTCGTTTTTCTTTTTTTTCTCCATTATATCAGCAGTCCTCTTCAACCAGTTGAAGTCCGATATGACTTGAAGAAAAAGAAGAAGAAGAAGAACACTGCAAGACACACACACATACCTGATTAGGCATACTTAAGTTAGTTTGTGTTGCCAGTTTATAAAATGATAAATTTTACAAAGAACCCAATTAGAGAAAGCACACATCAAGAGGTTGTGAGGACTGTTTTTCTGATGTGATTTGACCACATAAATAGATTGGGTGAAAACAGGTTTATAAATGCAGGATTAAAAGAAACGTGCACACACATACTCGCATACATGTATATACACACACTGACACACACACACACACACACACACACACACACACACACACACACACTGTCACACACATATATACACACACTGTATGTGAATCACTTGTGTGGAAGGATGTTAAAAGCGAAACACACATACACACACACATGCACAACTAGAAGAACACACATTTCTTATTTAAGAACCGCAATTTCAGTGAAGAAAGGGTATGAATAACAAACATTAACAAACAAGAGATTTGTTTAAGTCTGTAGATTGCTATAAGTTCTATTCTGTGAAGCCCATGACCTTGGTTGACCGGTGATGAACTGTTGTTGTAGTTAATACAGTAGCTCAGGTGTAATAGTAAACCTGACCAAAGGAGGTGGTGACCTTAGTTGACATGGCAAAGCAACCTTTGAGGTTGACCTTTCATAGAACCACCATAATCTTTTTGATGGTTCTGTTGCTCGTGGATTTCACCTCTGCCAAGGAGGTTAAGTTTTTGTTTATTCAAAAAGTTATTAATAGACTTTGTAGGTTGAAGATATTTAGTGGGGAGTTACATGGGTGCTATGCATCATTACACATTTCAAAGATTTTTTTCATAAATTTATGGGAATACTTTCAGTTTATAAGTTATAGTTTGCATTCTTTATTTCTTACAACTTTCATACTTGTTGCAGTGCCCTAGCCGATGAGGTTTAACCGAGGCGTGGTTACCGGTACACCTATAGAGGCTGTATTGTTAAAATATCGGGACTTTACTGGGGTTGCACTGCCTCCGGGCATTGCCTCCAGTATTGTTCCCGGTGATATCCCACCATCTTTGTATTTACAAATGTCCCATATGTCACTATGTGTGTTCCAGACCGAGAGGACGTAAAGCACCATTTTCATTCTTTATTTCTTATGCATTGCTTTTGTTGATACAGCAATCACTGAATGAGTGAATCGGTTATCTGTGATCAATGCTGAGACAAAAATAGTCTTGTTCTTATCAATCTTGCATTAATAAAAGAATTTTCACCATCACTAGTCGTCTTCTTCAATCGCTCAGACAGTTTCCTGTCAATTATGAGCGCAGATGTGTCATGCTGCTATTATGCGCCTAACTAAAAAATAGTTAGGCCTGGGCAGCAAGTCCGACTTCGGCTGGAAGAAATCTTTTTGAAAGTTTTGTGAAAAGGCAGGAGAATGGACCGGTAAGGCAGAAAGATAGTATGATAGTAAGCAAAGGGAAAAGGCAGAGTCCAAGAGAGTGACAACTTCCAGAAGGTGGGGGAACTCTTTAATACAAAAGACCTGGTATCCCCATGGGGGGACCATCACTAGTGAATAATTCCAGTTCTATTATTCAGTGCATACAAGGGGGGGGGGGGGGGGGGGGGGAAACAACGAGAACAACAGCAACAAAAACACTGAAAAAAGTTTACACAGCAAAAACTTGTCATTTAAAAAAAGAAAAGAAAGAAGAAAACAATAGAACAATAAGGTGAGAAAAAAAGGCAAAAAACATGCTTAAGATTATAAAAAAATTGAACAAAAAAAATTCCATAATTTATGAAATAATAAAATCTCCCAGAGTGCATGAGTAATGTTTATTAAAAATTAAAAAATTGGACTCGTGACTTGGAGAAGCAAGAACTTAGAAGGAAGGGTCGTCAACCAATCCCCACCCTAGTCCTCTATCTGAAATCTGAAGGACACTTGGCATAATGATTAATTAAAGAGGGACTGGGGCGCCGGCTTAGTTTCATGGTACAAAGTGCACCTCCCTTCCTCTGCCCTATACTACAATGTGCACATGCTATGGTTCAGCGCTTTCGACTTACCAAAGAAACAGGAGCTAGAGCTAGTCTTTCACAGACATAAAAAGAGACAAAGACACTGACAGTGTTGTTTCATTAATAATGTCAGCATAGAGTACATGGGTCTCTCTCCTGAAAACTGGTCCAATATGTGACATAGAAGCCAAAAAATAAAATTGGGCAAATTGAACAGAAAATGCATGCATAGAGTAGCTTTCTTTCTTTATGAATCAACTTTCTTATGACATGAAAACAAAATCAGTCAAGGCTATCGTTGCTGGGTTTTATGACTTTATATATATGCGTCCAGAGCTGGTAGCGCTGACAACACGGTGTCCTTCATTACATAATTTCATCAACTTAAATAAACTTTATGATGCATTTATCTCTTTAGAATAACAGACTGTCTCGAAATAAAGAGTTATGAATGATTTCATTAAAAACATTTTTTTTTAAAAGTTTAATATTGGTGTTCGTTTATACCGTCTTTGGATCTTACCATAATTGATTGTTTTATTTTTTGTTATATAATGTCGTGCCACTCAAAATGCCATTTATTTTATTTCAAATGTCTTAGAATAGTTTCATTATTATCTCTGATATTCCATTAATTTGACAATTAAAAAATAAGTGTTAAATTAAATTTAAAAAAAATGTCTGGGTAGCGCTGACAACAGGACACCATCTGGTAGCGCTGACAACATGGTGTCCTCCATTATATAATTTTACCCACTTAAATAGACTTTATGGTGCATTTATCACTTTAACATGGCAGACTTTCTTGAAATAAAGACTTACAAATGGTTTCATTTGCAAAATAATACAAAAGAAATGTGTTTAAATACTAGTGTTGGTTTGTGTCATCTATGCACATTACCATGGTTCATATCAAAATGTTGTTATATAATGTCTCACCACTCAAAATGACAATTTTTCATAGCGGATGTGTTAGAATAGTTTCATTACCACCAGGAATAACCCATAGATACAGTAATTTACAATATAAAGAGCTTAATAAAAAAATTCAAAAATTCTGGGTAGCGCTGACAACAGGGACGCCAACTGGTAGCGCTGACAACATGGTGTCCTACATTACATAATTTTACCTACTTAAACAGACTTTATGGTGCATTTATCACTTTTAACTTACAGATTACCTTGAAATGAAGACATGTTTTCAATGATAGAAAAAAAAGTAAAATATAAAGAGCTTAATAACAACAATAATTTCTGGGTAGCGCTGACAACAGGGACACCAACTGGTAGCGCTGACAACATGGTGTCCTCCATTATCATTACATGATTTTACCTACTTAAACAGACTTTACGGTGCATTTATCACTTTTAGCTCACAGATTACTTTGAAATGGAGACTTTTATATGTATCCAATGATAGAAAAAAAAGAATAAGATTTAAATTTGAGAAAAACATTGTGGGCAACACAGACAACAAGGACGCCATTATCATCCATCCACTAAAAGAAAATTGTATGAATTAAATTTCTTGTGAATTGAAAGATATGTCTGCTACAAGAATAAATGTGTATTGTATTGGCAAATTTGGCCTTATGGTTAAGAACTTAACTCTGAACAAGCTATTCTACACATAGAAGGCCCATTCAGTGGCCAGGTAGCGCTGACAACGGGCCTTTTAGGGGTGGACACCATACTGTTTTTGTGCTCTCTTGACCAATCAAAACATCCCACACATTTGAAACTTTGTATGAATAATGATCTTTAGTAGTTGTTTGAAAGTAGTAAACTTTTGACTTGGGCAGAAGAAGTCCCTAGGTGAAAATTTTAATTATGTAGGTAGCGCTGACAACACATTTTGTGGACACGACAATGACCAAAGATTTAAAAAAAATTGTAAAAAATCTATTTAACAATTATATTTACTGTTCATGCACATACATTGTCAACAATATGTTATTTGATAACTAAATAAGAAAAAAATGGGTCTTAGAGATTGTTGAGGCAAAGAAAATCTGCATTATTTTTTATTATATTTGAGGACACCACATGTCAGCGCTACCTGGTATTTAAAATGTTATTTTAAAACACACTTTTTGGTAAAATCCACAAAATTGTTACTATAAAGGAAGGACTACTACTCATCTTGAGTGTGCATGCATATGTGTGCAGAATATTTTGTGGTTTCTGAAAAAATAGAAACTTTATGCAAGACTGTTGGGCATGTCACAAAACTAAGCACCCAAAATGCCCATTTTTTAAGACAAAATTGTTTATTAAACACATTTTGGTACATGCACAACTAAAAGAAACATTTTATATGATTCTTACAACTATTTAGAGCTGAAATACACAAATGAATGATATCTCATTGTTTGATTTGATTTTTTATTGTTTAATAAATAGGATAGGTCACA
>CM065680.1:68989714-69014714 GCA_017654935.2 Phymorhynchus buccinoides
AAATTATATTGCGGTGTGTTTGAGTTGTGAGTAGATGTGTCTGTAAGTGAGAATGTGTAAAAAGAAAAAATGACCACAAGCAATTTGGGGCGTTTTGAACTTGGTTGTTCTATCTTGGAAGTTTGCAAAGGCAGTGTAATAATTGTACAAGGCTTATCAGACTCAAACTGTCTCTGTCTATCCTTTTAACTGTATGTCTCCTTTATAATAAAACTAGCGCAACGCCCCGTACCGGTAACGCCTTGTACAGGTAACGCCAAGTACCGATACCGCTGAGTACCGGTTTCGCCGGGTCCGCAAAATATATTTTTACTTTTGTGGCTGAAAATACAATGTTTTGACCCCTACCACTTTCAAGGCCTACTGATCTCCTTGACCTTGACCTTGACCTTGATCGGTATGCAATCATCAGAACAACCATAAGCCAAAGTACCTACATGCCAAGTTTGAAGTCCCTAAGACCCACGGTGTGGATGTTATAGCCCCTTAAAGATTTTGGGTTTTCAAGGTCATACGCCAAGGTGAAGGTCATGATGGTGATAATTTATGCGCGGATGCCTTCTGTCATGGTGACACGCCACCACACAAAACTGGAAACGATTCGGTAAAGCAGTTCGGGAGATATGCGTGGGACAGTAAAACCCAATCATTAGACCCCTACCACGTTCAAGGCATACCGATCTCCCTGACATTGACCTTGACCTTCATTGGTACGCCATCATCAGAACGGCCATAAGCGAAAGTACATCCATGACAAGTTTCAAGACAGTAGGACCTGCGGTGTGGAAGTTATGGCCCCTTAACGATTATTGGTTTTCAAGGTCATACACCAACATCAAGGTCAGGACGGCAAAAAGTTTTGAACAGATGCCTTCCTCTCATGGGGACACACCACCACACAAAATTTGAAGCGATTCGGTCAAGCGGTTCGGGAGATCCTTGGGACAGACAGAAAAGAACAAATAAACAAACAAAAAAAGGAAACAAACCCGAACAGCTCGGATTTACTAACCGCAAGTGCGTGTGGAGCTGCATGTGGTCCCTCCCCACGACCCCTTGGCGGAGGTTTCCGAAAAGTAAGGACGGCATGACCTTCCGAGGGTGCCAAGGATGCTTGATACCAAATTTGGTGTCGATCGGTTGAGAACTGTGGCCCCCTCCAGCCCACCCCCCTGAACACCCCCACACACACACACCCGACCATCCCACCCCTCCAGACCCCCCTCCCCCCAACCCCCCCCCCCCTCCCCTCCCTCCTCCCTTCCCCCCCCCCCCCCCCCCCCCCCCAGCTCACACGCACTTGCCGTTAGTAAATCCGAGCTGCGTGTGGTCCCCCCCCCCCCTCCCCACGACCCCTTGGCAGAGGTTTCCGAAAAGTAAGGACATGACCTTCGGAGGGTGCCAAGGATGCTTGATACCAAATTTGGTGTCGATCGGTGGAGAACTGTGGCCGTGCATAAGGGACACACAGACAGACAGACACACACACAGACAGATTTCGAAAATATATATAAGATAATATCTCTCTCTCTTACCTTGCCCCCCTGAATAGCCTCTGCCCCTGTACCCTGCTGGGGCCATGGGTCCCTGGACCCCTGCCTTTCATTTTTTTTCATTTTGGGGAGTTGCACACACGCACGCACGCACACACACACACACACATGCACACACACACATGCACACACACACACACACACACACACACAGTGACAGACACACACACACACACAGTCACACACGCACACACACACAGACGCGAGTGGGGCTGTGGCTTCAGCAGCAGTGTCTCATCATTCCAGGCCACACACAGGTCAATGCCCTTTGAAACAGCACGGCTCTGAAGGTTGGATGGTAAGCATGTTTACGTAGATTGCCCTTACACCTGTGAGGCCTTGAAACATTGCCCAATGCTACATTATGCTATGAAGATCATTTTCATAATATCTGTGAAATGTGCTTGTGTATGGTAGGTAGTTATGTTAATTGTTATTGTCTTATGTACTGAAAGAAGGTGAGAAACAGAAAATAAACTAACAAATCTGTGAATGCATAAAAAAGAAACATGCGTGTGCACACTGTCACAATCATAAGAACAATGAACAAACAGTCTCTCCTAGTCCTGATACACATTCCACATTGTTTCCCAAAATGCCACTGTGTGTGTGTGTGTGTGTGTGTGCCCTCTTTTGCTGTCTCAGGACCGACCTCCTGGAACAAACTTCTTTTCCTCCGTCAGCGACCGACCCTCTCTGCTTTCAAATCTTTACCTCAAAACCCACCTGTTCCCCCGTCATTGAAGCTCTGCTTCCTTTTTCTTCTCTTTCTTGCCTTTAGGTCTGTTTCTGCTGTATTCCATTTATGTTATTCGTGTGTGTTCGCTTTGTATTGCGTTTTTGTTTGAATGCATTATGAACGCTAACGTGTGTGTGTGCGCTTCGATTTGATTTCTATCAAGATTCAATGCCATATGTATACTGTATGTTGTTGTTGACTTTGTGTGTGTGTGTGTGTGTGTGTGTGTGTGTGTCACTGTATGTGTGTGTGTGTGTGTGTGTGTGAGATTAGATTTTTTCGCTCTTCACTCTGGTGTTATCACAAAAATGAATTCAGTCTAGATGTTCGGTGCATGCATGCTTTGACAAGCTGTCTCATTGTCCTTTATTATTTGTGCGGGAGTCAAGCTCGTCTGTGGCTGTCAGATTCAAGCTAGTTCTGCAGTAGGCCTTCAAACTGTCAAAGCAGTGATGTCCTGAAGCCCTGGTCATAGGACATTGACCCATTAACATTGAAAATGTCCTATTTTGTTCTCCCCTGTCAGGACAGTTGAACCTCCCTTATAAGACTCCCTCACACTTAGTACCTACAAAAGGTGTAGTGGTAGCACGTTCGCCTCATGTCAAGTAAACCCGAGTTCGAACCTGGGTACAGGGGATTTTTCCTCTCACTTTGCACTAGGTCTTACGGTCTGAATGTGGAGTCTTTCGGATAAGACGATAAGCTGAGGTCCCATGTGCCCATCCACTTAGCACACGTTAAACCCAGTAGCAACGAAAAAGTTGTCATTTGGTCAAAATTTAACCCTCCCCCTTCCTTCCTCATCAATCACACACAACAAATTGCATGAAAAAAAAGAAAGGGCCTCTGGCTGCGACGTGCTCTCCAGGTGGGAGCAACCCGAATTTCAGAGATGCCTCTGTGACTATAAAGTACCTAATACCTAATTAAGACCTACATCTCTGACTCTGAGACATTGCCCTTCTTTGTAAGTATTAAAATTACCTCCCTTATGCAACTCTCTTCCACTTAAGACCTTATTTTGGATGATTTTTCGAGGTCATAAATGGGAGGTTCCATTGTACCAGTAAATAACAATAAAACAATATTAAAAATAACATCAATATCTTTGCCAAACGCAAAGAAAATACACACAATGGGGCTTTAATAATCACACACACACACCGGGCCGGACCAAGTGATTCTAAAGGGGGGGTTTCCGCCGGGGGTCCAGGGAACTTCATAGGTTCCAGGTTAACCCTTTCACCGCCAATGTCGCATTTTAGCACCACAATGGTTTAACACCCATGTCACTAAAAGGCATCAAATCAGGGCCTGTTATCCAAAGACCCTATTTTCTTAATTTTGAGGTAAGGATAGGCCTAATGATATATATATTATGTCAAAGAAATTTCCAATATTGCAGATCATATTTTTTTCTCTACCCAGTTACCCAATGGTATTTTTTGGCTGAAAAATGGCTGGCGGTGAAAGGGTTAAGGGGCAAAGATCTTGCGGGGGCCGAGGGAGCGAAGTCCTGTAAACATTTTGCAATTTAGTGATAAATCGAGCCATTTTCTTACTTTTCAGCCTTGTACATGCTATAGGTACATGCTTGAGGCAGAGGGGGAGTTTCCGGAAACCGGGAAACCCCCCCTAGATCCAACCCTGCCCCCTTCTCTACACCACTTTCCCTGTTTATCAACCATCCTATTTCATCCACTGCTCCATTTTTTTCCGATTTTTCGAATTCCAATGCTCCATCATTTTTCGAATTTGTCAGAAGATTCTGTACTTTGCAGTGATGTTTCGGGGAGCGAAAAGTGGTAGGACAAACTGTCCTGAGACAAGAGAAATCAATAGGACAATCCCCTGGCTCTTGCATAAATCAATAAGACAAAGCGAGGCAGTGTCAAAAATGTAATCAGACATCAAAACTGTTTTCAAAAGCCTATATAAAATTAAAAGATATGTATGCTATGCATGTCTCTTTCATACAGTGTTTCAAGTATGCTTGTCTTTCTCACACACACACACACACACACACACACACACACACACACACACACACACACACACACACACACACACAACAGTACATACACTAGTAAAGACCTTTTGTGTGCAGAAGTGAACTATGTTGGTGCTAAGAAGCTTAAGTGTAGAAGGTTAATCTGGTGACGTCATGGAATCATAGGCTATAGGCTATAGGGTTAGTTCCTAATTCTTCCAAACAACAGAGCACCTAGTAATAATAATAATAGTGAATCATTTATATAGCGCACTCCTCCACCAAATGTGGAGCTATATGCGCTTAACAACAACAAAAATGTAATCTAATAAAGCAAGAAATTCAGCAAAAACAAATAATCGCTCAGAGTCACACACATGCAAATAGGCATACACATACATCCCCACCCCATACACACATACATGCAGGCACGCATGTACACACATATACACACACACGCCCGCACACACACATGCATGCACACACACACACACACACACACACACACACACACACACACACACATCATTACCATCACCACCACTTACCCCTGACCCAAGAACACAATACATGATATAATCTGTTGAATAAAGCATCAACACATTCTCTCTCTCTCTCTCTCTCTCTCTCTCTCTCTCTCTCTCTCTCTCTCTCTCTCTCTCTCTCTCTCTCTCTCTCTCTCTCTCTCTCTCTCTCTCTCTCTCTCTCTCTCTCGCTCTCTCTCTCTCTCTCTCTCTCTCACTCTCTCTCTCTCTCTCTCTCTCTCTCTCTCTCTCTCTCTCTCTCTCTCTCTCTCTCTCTCTCACTCTCTCTCTCTCTCTCTCTCTCTCTCTCTCTCTCTCTCTCTCTCTCTCTCTCTCTCTCTCTCTCTTAATCCTTGTTAAATAAAGTTTTTCAGTGTTCTCTCTCTCTCTGAGTCAGTCTGTGTCTCTCTCTCTCTCTCTCTCTCTCTCTCACTCTCTCTCACATTGTCTCTCTCTCTCTCTCTCTCTCTCTCTCTCTCTCTCTCTCTCTCTCTCTCTCTCTATCTCTATGGATCTGAAATCTGGGGTTTAACAGCCAATCAAGAGCTTATAGAAAGAGTCTTTCAGCCCTTAAACGCTTTTTAGGTGCGAGCCCAAAATCTCCAAGACATCTTATATGGCGAGACTGGTAGGTACCCTCTTTTTGTTAATACATACAGTAGGTGCATCAAATTTTGGCTGCGGCTCGTTACTATGGATAATTACAGGTTTCCAAGGAAAGCATACAATATGTTATTACATCTCAAAGACAAAACTATGTCACATGGGCTTGCCGTGTTCGGAATGTATTGTATCAGTATGGGTTTGGGGTGGTATGGGAAGCACAAGGGGTGGGGAATAGGCAATTGTTTCTAGAATTCAAGCAAAGGCTTGTGGACTGTTTTAAGCAGGATTGGTCCTCTGCATTGCAAAGTCATGATTTCTTTCAAGGGTATTGTATACTTAATCCAACAGTTTCAATGAAGCCGTAGTTACACACTTATTTTTAAAACATTTCTTTGTTCGTAAAGATATTGCTAGATTTCGAATGGGAATGTCTGCAATTAACTGTAATTTAGTTTAGACAAAAGTAAAGATCATTGTCCTTTTTGTTGTACAACTCTTGAGACTGAAATTCACTTTCTATTTATATGTCCTAAATATAATGATTTAAGAAGAGAACTAATTCCAGCAAAATATTATAAACCTTCATCTTTCAGACTCACATTGATTTTATGTAATCAAAGCCCTAGCATTATTATTAAGACGTCATTATTTATTCACAGAGCTCTTGCCTTGCGAAAAGAATATATACATGCATGATGAATGTTTGTATCTATGTTGTGTTTGCATATAATACGTGTTTTTGGTGTGTCTTTATTCTTTTTTTCATTGTTGCTCATATATATATATATGCTATACTTTTTTTGTGTGAACTCCATTGTTATGGGCCAGAGGCCTAACAATGAAAATATTTGTGACTTTGACTTTTGACTCTCTCCTCACTCTGTCTGTCTCATTCACAGTATGATTTTATGACTACATTACATGTATGTACATGACGCATTCTACTGACAGTCCCTGAATTGAGAACCAGCTACTGTCCCTCTCGTGGATGATGTAATGTATGCACAAACGGATGACTTGTTTTGCCGGTTATATCTCGTTCATTTGAAGTTCTCGTCCATCCATGACGGAGCACATTTGTCACCAGCAGTCAAGGGACTTAACTGATGGCTTTGTTAATATTCCCTGGCTGAATTATGTAATTGTGTTAAAATGAACCTTTTAAATTTAACCCTTTCAGTGCCAGCCATTTTTTCAGCTAAAGCTTTCATTAAACTTACCTGGGTAGAGAAAAGATTTTGTCTGCAATTTTGGGTGATTCCTCTGTGACCTGCATAAAATAGGGCCTATCCTTACCTTCCAGAATTAAGAACATAAGGTAATTAGATACCAGACCCTCATTTGATGCCTTTTACTAGATTTAGTGACATGGGTATTAAATCATTGTGGTGCCAAGAGGCGACAGTGGCGATGAAAGGGTTTTAAGACATTGTGGAGGCAAAGGTAGGGGATGGGAGAGAAGGGTTTGGGGAGAGTCAGAAGTGTGTGTGTGAGAGAGAGAGAGAGAGAGAGAGAGAGAGAGAGAGAGAGAGATGAGTTGGGTTCTTATCATAATCCTTCCTTCTTTGGACTGGAGACTTTTATACCCATATAAATTATGACTGGTCTGTGTAATAACAGTATGCATCTCTATATATCTCTGTGTGGTTCTCTTTCAGTTTCATTCTCATTTTTTAAGTCGGTATTTTAATGATGTTTGTGTTTTATGAGATTATTATTTGTTGACCTTAAAAATCAGCTGTTGATTTACTGACCGGTGTGTTTGCAGGACTTTGGGGAGTGGGCGTGGAAGCTATTTTCTACCACCATAGTCTGGGATTTTATTTGGTGTAAGTATGACTGTGTGTTCTCTCTCTCTCTCTCTCTCTCTCTCTCTCTCTCTCTCTCTCTCTTTCTCTCTCTCTCTCTCTCTCTCTCTCTCTCTCTCTCTCTCTCTCTCTCTCTCTCTCTCTCTCTCTCTCTCTCTCTCTCTCTCTTTTTGTGTGTGCGTGCGTGTGTGTTTTTTTAAGCTGAGTCTTGGGGCTATTGTCTGCTGTGTTTGTTGCCAAAGATATATAAACGTGCACATTGTGCTTCAACTTCAAGCATCACATTTAGTAATAGTATGTACATTTATTTGCCAACTATTATATTTTGAATTGATTCCTGATCGTTGACATCAAAGATATTCCTGTTATTGTTATTAAAAAAGATAATATGGGTATTCCATATTTTTCGGACGATAAGGCGATATTTTTTCCCCAGACTGAGACCCCTGCACTATGACTAACAATTAGTACGGTATATGACTAACAATAATAGTAACAAACGGTCAAATATGCCATCTAAGGTGCACCTTACAGTCCGAAAAATATGGTAATACAAAGTAACAAACCAGCAAAGTTCAAATTCAATCTGCCATCTAGCCTCACTAACTTAACCCCTTGACTGTCAGAGAAAATGAAAGAAAGCAATCATTGTAGAAATCATGACATGAGAAAGACAACTGATAGAGCCAATCTGGCAAAATGGTCTGGAGATATAACTCTTGACTGGGTTAGAGCAAAAGCCAGCATATCAGAGCTCTCTTCATCTGGTGGCGTCATCAGTGATGTCGTCGAGTCAGTACGTGACTTGTATGTTATATATATATATAGATAAGCCAGTCAAGGGGCTAAGCTGTCAATTTATATCTTTTTAGTTGGATTGACATGATGTCAGGCATCACAGTTATCAGAGGATTTGCAAATTTTAGAGGATTAAAAATGTCTGACAGAGGACTGGCTTCTACTGTTTGAGGTTTTGCCTTTTAAGTGAGGGTAATACTTTCTGTTAATTAAACAGCAATGCATTAGGCCTTGGTCATGTTGAGAACGAATTTCACTGTTGTCCCTGTATAATCTGGGACATTGAAGACCCTTGTATTGTGGTTTTCAGAGGATTGGACTTCAGACCATTCTGATGCCTGTGATGTCATACCTCGTTTGTATATGCTAATGTTTTTTTGTTTTTGTTTTTTTCACTGACAAGAAAAGAACAACGTTCAGTAGCAGATGATTTAGATTTCCCCTTTGATGAGTGAATAACTTTTAGGACACCAAGTAGTTTCATAATTGCTGTTATTGAACTCGTGATATATTCCTTTTTTTCTTTTTCATTTGTTTGCAGACCTCTTGCTGTGATAATTTCTTTTCTGGAAACTGTCTTCCTTCTTCACTACATTGTAGAAATATGTGTCAGGTAAGAGAACATTGTGTTTTGGTTACACATGTGTGTGAATTTCGCTTGCATAATCAGAGATTCAGATGAAGTCCTAATGTAGTTCATTCAAATGCCTCATGTTTTGTTTCAGTTGCTTTAACTAATAAAGGAAGGTCTTTTAAAAAAAGTATCAATTTTAATGGAGATTTTAAGACTCAAATGTTTAATTGATTTAGCTAACATGCACTTTCTATTTTCATGGCCTTTTTACTGTTTTAACAGTAACACAGAGATCATATTATTTATTTATTTATATTTCTACCAAGTTGTGTTTTACTTAAAGTGATCTAATCATCTATTAAGTCATTATTAACTTATCATATCCTCAAATTTGTTTATCTCTCCCAGCGCTTCAGATTGTCAGGGGGCAGTGACCCAAATTGACCCCATATTTTATGCTGGCATGCAAACTGCATAAAACTCTGACATATTACTAGTCCCTTATTTCAGAAATTGACCCCTCATTTTCTATAATCGGGGGGACATATTACCCTTGAAGTTTGAAAACAATCTGAATCTCTGCTCTCCTTTTTTTTTTTTAACCTGGATTTATATTTGTAGTTTTTGCTTAATAAATCGTGTGTATTTTGTAAAGACGTGCTTTTCTTGTGGTTGAATTGAACAACAGATTTGATTGATTGATTGATTTGATCTGTTTTCCAGCCCCAACGGTGTGTGTGCGCGTGTGTGGAAGGGGGTGCTGTGGCTGGACGACTGGAGGAAGGGCCTGCTGTACCTGTTGCTGGCCGGCCCCTGCTTCCTTTGCCCCCAAACTGTGCTGCTGGCCATGGTGACAGGTCTGCTGAGGGGGGGGGGGGGGGGGGGGGGATACATTCTTCTTCGTCGATTTGTCAGACCGTTTCTTGTCATGAGAGTGCTACGACTAACTAAGAAATAGCTAGGCCCAGCATGACCATCTTCGACTGAAGAAAATATTTGCAAGAGTTTCTTGAACAAAGGCAGGAGAATGGACCAGCAAGGCAGAAAGATAGTAGTAGATGATGATAAGCAAAGGGAAAAGGTAGAGTTGAAGAGAGAGAGAGATTAGTGGAAGTTACTAGAACAGAGCTTCCAGAAGGTGGGGGAACTATTTAAGGAAAGGTAGAGGCCTTCTAATGTTGAGAAATAAATGACCGAAAACTGCCACCACTTTGTTTATATACCCCTGGAGAGAGAGAGAGAGAGACAGAGACAGAGAGAGAGAGAGAGAGAGAGACAGACAGAGAGAGAGAGAGAGAGAGAGAGAGAGAGAGAGAGAGAGAGAGATTTATCTGCCCCAAACTGTGTCACTGGAATGATGACAGGTCTGCTGATTGATGAAGAGAGAGAGAGAGAGAGAGAGAGAGATTTTATGTATTGTTTGATCTCATAGAGCAAACTAAAAAACCAAAACAAACCTTCTGAATCATTACAGAGGTCATTCATACAGTTTGCTGCTCTACTAGAGGCCTGTTATTCACAAAATTGCAACAGAGCAAAAGAAATTGAAGATGGGGCATGCAGGAGTTGTTTACATTTAGGACATTCAGACCTTTCTCTTTGTATAATGTAATGTGAAATTTATTTATAAATGTATTGCCGTATTTTTCAGACTATGACTATAAAGCCCTCCTTGGCTTAAGGCTGTGTCAGACCAATTGACATAGGCTAGAACACCAAGGCTACATCAAAATGTTGTTATACTTTGCATAGTTATGCGGGGATTGTCTTTAGCCATGGAAGCTCCTAGCATAACATCATCAGTATTCAAAATCCTCCGAAGACGGGATTGTGGCTGCCCATGTGGCGGGGTAGTCAAAAACCGGTCACACACGTAATGTTCTCATCCCTAGCTGATGCATTTGTACCATTCAAGTGCTTCGGCTGTTGAGATGATCCCTGGAGTCTTATAGCCAGGGTTCGTCAACAACAACTATAAAGTGATACTTTTCCCCCAGACTGAGACCCCTGCGCCTCATAGTATGACTAATATAAAATGGTAAGAAAACATAATAACAAAATCTGAATTTTGTGTGAAATTTGGGGGGTACCCCTTATATAGTTATAATAAGGTGAGCCTTATAGTCCGAAAACTATGGTATGTATGTGTGCTTTACTTTTGCTCTTTGCGTTCGCTGCAGGGGCGATGCTTGCTGTCACGGGCATTCTGTACTGTATCAAAACTTACAAAACGCGACAGGGAGCAGCCGTGGAACAGTTCATCAGTAAAAGAACCTACGACAGGTAAGAGAGACCCATGAAAACTATTTGCAAAGTCTTTGTAAGTCTGTACAGACCTTTTTGTCTTCCATTTGGGTTGTAATAAATGATAAAGGTTTTTATTGTAGGCCTTCTCTTTCCTCACATTTCTCTGGTATTCATTTTGCTTTGGAGGTTACTATAATTGCTAGAATTAATTTTTTAACAAACTGTTTGTGGCCTTGGGCCAGAATTTTGCTTTCTTAAAAATAATAAATCTCAATCCAAAAAATATTTGAATATGTTCCACACCCTCACGTCAGCTCCGTTCTTCCTTTGATTCTCATCTTCTGCAGCTTCCCTTGGTTAAAACAAAAACATACGGTGAAAGATCATTTTTCTTTCAGGCCACAGCTACTTGGAACAAACTACCACCATCTCTCGGACATTACAACTCTCTGTCAGCGGCTAATCTCAAAACGCACTTCTTCTCTCAACGCTAATGCTTGTGATGGGTCTGTATATATGCATGTGCGCATGTGCACACACGCATATATACATGCACACGCACGTACGCACACGCACGCACACACACGCACACACACACACACACACACACACACACACACACACACACACACACTCTCTCTCTCTCTCTCCCACACATACACCAGCTTCACACAGTATGAATGTGTCAGTACACCAAGCACTAGGTCACACAGAAACCCAGACATTTTTGTATCAAATAACAACACTTAAGGCTCTTGGAAATGTCCATCTTAGTCAGACACACAGATAATAGGATGAAAGAGAGCGGGAAAAAGCCTACCTAAAAATAATTTAAAAAAAAAAAAGTGGGGGGGGGGGGGGGGGGGGGGGGGGGGGGGGGGGGGGGGGGGGGGGGGTAGGGAAAAAAGGGGGGGGGGGGGAGAGAAAAGGAACAAAGAAAAAAGGAGGAAAGGAAGAAAAAAGAAACGAAAGGGTTAAAAATGAAGGCGGAAGTGGTGGTGGGTTGCATGATGAGTGAGCAAGATAGCGGAGAGCGGATGAATGATTGGGTGTGGTGTGAGAGTTACATATTTGTTAAATGTAAATTTATGTTTCATACTTTTATTTAATATTCTTATTTTACACAAGAATGAAGACAAGTTTCCATGTGCGTTGTACAATATGCCAATGGACAATAAAGAAACTTATGACTTATGAATGAAGTGTGCGCAGATTAGATGGGAGGAGGGGAATGGGGCATGTAGTAACTGAGTTTGTTTGTTTGTGTGTGCATGTGCGCCCAGGCACACGCGTGTGTGTGAGTGTGTGTGTGTTTGTGCACTTGCGCATATGTGTGTGTACATGTGTGTGTGTTTTTGTGCGTTGATGTGAGTGTGTTTGTGTGTGGGGAGGGAAGGATGCGTTTGTGTATATGTGCATGTGCATGTTTGTATACCTATGAGTGTGTTTGCGTGGGGGTGACGATGGGAATGTGATCGCGTCTGAGCATGTTCAATATGTATGATGATGTCTTGCATGTGGAGTGATTTTAGTTTTGTTAAAGCCAGCTCGGTACTATATAAGTTAACGCAAGCAGTAGGCTAAAAATGTCAGTTTCTGGCTTGTTTCTCTTCCACTCACAACTGACTACCCGATTCCTGGGATCAGCTCTTTTATATCCCAGCTGTGGCTTTAAGCGCCATGAGTAGTTCGTCTAGAATGTGCGCTCTATAGATGTCTATTATTGTTATTATGCTATCACTTTTTGTTGCTGTGCTCAGGTTTGACTATGGAGTTGTTGATCGTTATGCTTCATGTATCACTTTTTGTTGCTGTGCTCAGGTTTGACTATGGAGTTTTCGATCGTTATGCTGTCACTTCTTGTTGCTGTGTTCAGGTTTGACTATGGAGTTGTTGATCGTTATGCTATCACTTTTTGTTGCTGTGTTCAGGGAGTTTTCGATCGTTATACTGTCATTTTTTATTGCTGTGTTCAGGGAGTTTTCAATCGTTATGCTGTCACTTTTTGTTGCTGTGTTTAGGGAGTATTCAATCGTTATGCTACATGTATCACTTTTTGCGGGTGTGCTCAGGTTTGATGAAGCAGCCGAGGACGACCTGGAGGAGAGCATTGTGAACCCCACTGCCAACATCACGGTGATGAGCGTCGCCGACCAGATCGAGGTGCTGGAAGTATGATGATACCCCGCTCCGGCCCTGCACCTAGGGACACTGTTGTTAACTTCCAGTGTCAATCGTTTGTCAGTCATTTGTGTGTGTACACTTAGGGTACAGTTGTTAACTTCCAGTGTCAATCGTTTGTTAGTCATTTGTATGTACACTTAGGGGTACAGTTGTTGACATCCAGTGTCAATCGTTTGTCAGTCATCTGTATGTGTATACTTAGAGATACTGTTGTTGACGTCCAGTGTCAATCATTTGTCAGTCATTTGTGTGTGTACACTTAGGGGTACAGTTGTTGACATCCAGTGTCAATCGTTTGTCAGTCATCTGTATGTGTATACTTAGGGATACTGTTGTTGACGTCCAGTGTCAATCGTTTGTCAGTCATTTGTGTGTGTACACTTAGGGGTACAGTTGTTGACATCCAGTGTCAATCGTTTGTCAGTCATCTGTATGTGTATACTTAGGGATACTGTTGTTGATGTCCAGTGTCAATCGTTTGTCTGTCGTTTGTATGTGTACACTTAGGGGTACAGTTGTTGATGTCAGTGTTGATTGTTTTTCCGACATCTGTATGTGTATACTTAGGGGTGCAGTTGTTGACGTCGGTGTTGATTGTTTTGTCCCGTCATTTATATTTTTGCACTTAGGCATACTGTTGTTAACATACTAGGTGTACTGTTGTTAACATACTAGGTGTACTGTTGTTAACATACTAGGGGTACTGTTGTTAACATACTAGGGGTACTGGTGTTAACATACTAGGGGTACTGGTGTTAACGTAAGTGTCAATCAGTTTTCAGTCATTTACATTTTATGTATTGATCTAAACATGGTTGTTGATGTTTAAAAAACAAATTCTTCAATTTTTTTAAGCATGTTGCTGTCTTGCTGAACCTCACCATTCGACCCTAAGTGTTGATCGTGTTTCTTTCATTTACTTTTCCTATTTGTATTATTATTAATATGGTTGTTGATTTGTTTCTGATTTTTTATTTGCCTGCACATTGTTGTCTTTCTTTACCTCACCATTCTGCCTTTTATACAAAATGTATTTTTTTTAGGTCTTTCATGGAAGCATTTTGCTGGCTTTTATTATTTTTTTAAAGGAGACACAAATATGCAGCTTTTTGAATGATTATTACACTTTATGGCCTTAACTTTGCAGTTACTGGTTAATTGTTTTCAGCTTGTTTGTCAGTACAACTTTTGATTGCCTTAGTTGTTGAAACTTAAAAACAAAACGTTGGTGCTTGAGAAAAGCATGGACATTTTTTTGTTCAGAACTGGGATAAGACACTAATTTAAAAAGTGGAATTGTGGTGAAAAATGTTATGAGATTGTTAGCAAAAGGGACTTGAGGGTATAATCAAAGTAAAAAGTAAATCCATACAGCATGTAATTGTGGAACTTTCTCAGTTGTTGTTGCTGTTGTCTTACCCTGGCTTAAAGACTCCAGGGATCACCACAACAGCCGAAGCACCTGAACACTATGGTACAAATGCACCAGCTAGGCATGAGAACATTACGTGCATGACCGTTTTTGATTACCCTGCCACGTGGGCAGCCACACTCCGACTTCGGAGGATTTTAGACTGATGATGTTATGCTAGGAGCCTGTCAATTGTCATGGCTAAAGACAATCCCCGCATAACTATGCAGAACATAACATTTTGATGTAGCCTTGGTGTTCTAGCTTATGTCAAATGGTCTGACACAGCCTTGCGCCAAGGCAAAACCTTCTCAGTTTCTGGTTGTATTTGTTTTCTTCATTCATGATGTTGATATCTTTGAAGGAGTGAGTTTATATCTGTTTATGGGACATTGGTTTTTTTCTTCTCCAAAATCTGTCATTTAATTGGAGATAATACAAGTATGAAAGAAAGGTCACTTTTCAGTTTGCTGGTTTGAACTCTGCAGTGCTTGCTTAGTGGACTTTAACAGATTCACTATTTAACTATGCTGCTGGAAAAAAGCATTTAAAACTCTAACAATAACTTATCCAAGAGTACTAACAGGTTTGTGCGTTGGTTGGGTACGGGAGTCCCCCCCCCCCTTTAAATCATAGAGATTGTAGAGAAATCATGTCATGCTTGCGTCATTTTGAGGGGGATGCAACCCCCCTTGGTACTCTATAACCTCATTTTTAAGCCCCGCCCCCTCGTCTCCTTTCCCTTTCCTTTACGCTGTAGCTTATGGAGAACTTTTCGTGGCAGATGTATGTGTAACGCCCATG
Organism: Phymorhynchus buccinoides; assembly: GCA_017654935.2. Lineage (NCBI taxonomy): Eukaryota > Metazoa > Mollusca > Gastropoda > Neogastropoda > Raphitomidae > Phymorhynchus > Phymorhynchus buccinoides. Next base: position 69,004,956 of record CM065680.1, read on the forward strand.
CCTAGGAGTTGTTTCCCTTATATCATAATCAATGACGAGCCAGTCACAATTTATTGGAGGATAAAGCAGTATTTTGTTGTTGTTATACAACTGGCAGTGTTGGTTTTAAAAACTTCTGGACAGTTTTTTTGTGCATTATCTTTAGAGTGATGCAACGTTTGGTTGCTGGTAAAAATTTGATGATAGATTTATATTGTGTGGTTGAGTGGGATGAAGTTGGCATTAAAAAGAGTTCCGGTGCGTGGAGGCGAGAGAGAGAGAGAGAGGGTAAGAAAATATAATGTAGATTAACTTTTTCATGCATTTTTTTTATATTCTCTTTTTTTTTTCCTTCTGGGAGAAACTGCACATATTCTAAGTAAAAGTGGGCTTCTGTGTGTGAATACTTATGTATTTACTGTGATTACAGTCTTTTGACAATGATATCCTATTCTTCGCTTACCTTGCGCTTTAATAATTTGTCTGTCTTTTTCTTGTAAAGGTGTTAAGGAGCTTTCAAGCGACAACACTCTTTTTTCTACAAAGGAAAAAAAGGTGAATAGATAACAGGGACAGATAACCATGGGTATGGTTTTCATTTGACATATTCACATGAGCTTCAGTTCCATATCTCTTCTTGTTTCATATCCAGTTGCTTTGTCCTGGATGGTCATGAAAACATCAGCTGCATATTCTTTTATGAAGTAAATTCTACAGTGGGATGCAATGTCTGACGGTAATAGATTTGGTTTTGAGAATGTTTTGCTATGACTGGATCTGATGGTAACGGAATCTCAGTATGTTTTTGCTTTCACAATGTGTCCTGATCTCATGGTCTGCTTTTCTTTCTCATGTTTCTTGTTGTTTACAAAACAGTTATTGAACTGTAAAAAAAGGAGACATAATTTCCCCAAAGCAGCAGGAGGACTTCTTTCTTTGGTCACTTTAACCCTTTCACCGCCAGCCATCTTTGAGCCAAACATTTCCATTAAACTTTATTGGATACAAAAAAGATTTTGTCTGCAATATTGTGGGCTTTCTCTGTAACTCATTTAGAATGGGGTCAATCCTCACTGCCCAAATTTAGCAGCACAATGTCATTGAATAACAGACCTTGATTTCAAGGGTTTTAATGACATGGGTGTTAAATCATTGTGATGCAAAAATGTGACATTGGCAGTGAAAGAGTTAAAGGCAGACTGGAATCCAACTAGAATCATTCCTTTCTCGGAAAATCTGATTGACATCCTCTGGTCTGAAACAAGACACATATGGAATATTAGTAGATATAAAGATGGTGGGGGCAATGGCCGGAGGCAGTGCAACACCAGGAAAGTCCCGAATTAGTAACAATACAGATGTATAGCTTCCTAAAGCCATTATTCATTTCTCCTGAACAAGAAACATTTTTTGTCTTATCTTTTCCCTTCACTCCCCTTTTTTTCTGGTTTACCGTAACGTTGTGAGGTGTGTGATGTGGTGATATGATAGTGCATGGGTACTGCTTGCATGGGTATCTCCCAGCTTCAACAGGAGGCATTTGAGTCAATCAAAATCTTTGGAACTTAAAATCAGGCATGAAAACAGCTCCTCCGTTTCCGCCAATTTTTTTGTCGAAATCGATCGATCTCCGCTGGAAAGAAAAATCTCCACCGAAAGAAAAAAACCAACGAAAAAAACAACTAACCAAAATTATGTTTACACGGCACAATCTTCATTTCGAGCCTTTTTGCTCTTCCGCCTTTGTTATTTCCAAGATGGTGTCCGCCGAGAACGCATGTATTGAGTTGGAAGGCGAAGTAGGATGTGAAATGCTGTGAAATGAGTACTGCCCCCCCCCCCCCTGCCCCCCCCCCCAACAAAACTTATAACGTTAGCTGAAAATCCGGGTGGAAGGATTTTCTTGGCTGAAAGAATCTCCTCTTTTATTTGGAACAGTAGTTTTCATGCCTGTAAAATGGAAGGCTAGCTAGGTTTGAAATTCTCATTAAAATCATGTCTGGAGGTTTGCTTTCTCGTACAGTTCTGGGGTCTGTTGCCTGCTTGTGCCTAGAAACTAGTCTCTCCAAAGTGTGCCTATGTTTTGATGTATATGTTTCCTTTGCCTTATGTATATAGCCAAGATATAGGTTCTTTTCAAATAATGGTAAAACAAAAAGACATTGAATTGTTTCAAAGACAATCTGAATGCTGTGAGATTTTCCTGTACATTATTGTAAGGATTATTGGTTTGTTCCCATGTGGCTTGTGGTCATGATTTGGGCAATATTTAGGCAACATTCAGTCTTGTATTTGTTATATCCATTACTACAGTAATTGGATGCTACTGAGTTGTCCATCAATGCCGTTATGATTGGGCTATTTTCGTTGCTTATAAGGGAATGATTTAGGTACCTAATTAAGCAGAAATTTAAATGCTGAAATTTTAGGTGGGATAGACAACACTTTCATAAATCATTTAGCACTTTTTTTTCTGGCCCATTTACATTTTCAGTGGGTGAACAGATGCATTTTAATGTCATTTTTCTGGCATGTATTACCTTTTATTTTTTGTTTACTGAAATTAATATTTTGTATAAGGTTCTTTTATATTGGATAAATTGTTATGATTTGAAGTAATCCTTCTGTCTTGTACTGGATGGGTATGAACATAGTATCAATGAAGATGACTGTTTTTGCAGTGAAGCTATAATTATATTTGTGTACATTTCATGCATTCATCATAATTATATTTGTAAAGAAAAATCCATTATTTTCTTTTTTTGTTGGTTAGTGGTCTCATGCTTTTTTTGTTACCTGCTTTTGATCCCACTTAAAACTTTAATATCTATTCTATCATGTTACCGTTTCACTACGAATGAGTTATACCTTCCAATTTGGAGCAAATGCCAATTTACCAAAGACCAAAAAGTTCTAGTCTTAACAAGACTAGATTACTTCCCTTGGTCTACACAGCCAATACCACTAAGCTGCCGCGGAACCCACTCACTACGTCACTTCCGGAGAGGCAACTTCAAGTCATAATAAAAAAATTTCCAACTTGGAGCAGCCATGTTCTTCTTTGCTCTTCAATTTATTTCGTTTTTCTAACTCTTATTGTCGCCATCCGCCTTGTTTTGGGTTGCCCCTCTGCCTTGGGGCTGCAGGTTTGTCGGCACATAGCTTTGGGGTATTATTTTTTCGTTTTTACTTTGCTAAATAATTTTTGAAAGTAGTTGCTGTGCTTACGTGGCCCCCGGACGCCATGTCGTCCGTCGATCCTGTTGTTTCGGCTCACTCTAGTGGGGTCTCTAGTAAGCCCTCTCGGGAGGATAAGGGGAGGTGTTCAGATACACCTCAAGCTTCTTCTTCCTCTAGCTCTCGTAAGCATTCGAGTTCTAGGCCGAAGTCTTCCTCTTCTTCGTCGTCGAAGAAGGAGCAACCCCCCCCCCCCCCTCCTCTCCCTCAGCCTGTGGTTTCTGAGTCTTCTGCGGTGGTGTCAGAACAGGTTATTTCCCTAGTGGATTCGTCTACTCTGGTGGCAGACATGCTTGCCGAGTTTAAAAATAAAGGTTTAGTTTTGGTCCCTTCGGCCTCCTTGACCGATTGGTCGGTTAGACCTGGTAGGCAAACGGACTTGACCTCGGACAGACCCGCACGGTACCCTCACGGGACACGAGAAGACAACCAGTGTGTACGTTCCCCTCGCTTTACCATGAATGATAATGATGAACCTACTTTGTACTCAGTTGAGCAGCTGGCCCAGAGGGAGCGCGTTACGGGCATCTCCATCTTCCCCCGAGAGGAAGACCTCGAGTCGGACGGTCGGTCCTTCTCCCAGCGTGACGTGGAAGCTGCTCGCTCCATCGACGCCCACAGGAAATCCCGTCCTGACGCCGTCCCCTTCTACGGCTCTCGTTCTCGCAGGAGCGAATGTCTCCCCTCTTCTCTCGTTGATGATCAGTCTCACGATGATCGGCAGTCTTGTAGCCCGAGTAGGGCGAGAAATACGGACGTGCATTTTACCCAGCAGAGCCGTTGCCCGCGTAGGGCCTTGCCTCGGCGGTCTCTTGAACACGGAATTTGCGATGACTTCGACGACTACTCGCCCAGGCCCGTGCGCCGTGCCGGCGGCACGCGGCCACCAGTCTCCACCGTTACGGACACCCGTCACAGAGCGACACCTTCGGGGGTGGACCCCCCGATGCCTGTTCTGGAGCCCGTTTCACGTCAACCTGGCCCCCGTCATACGGTTGAGCTTCAGCCCCCCTTGGATGCTCGTCAGGCCAGGCACTCCTCGAAGCGTCATGCGGCGCGGCCTCGAGGGTCTTCCGTGGATGAGGAGTTTGATTCGTCGCCGCGTGAGGGTTTGGATGACTTCGACCTAGCCGTTCAGGACGAAGTGTTTCGCATCATGAGGACTGGGTATCAGGGGTCTCAGTGGTCCTCGTCGAGGTCTGACCACGGCTACGATCAACTTTCTCAGTCTGAGCGGGACAATAGTGTGTCTGACCCCCCTGTGTGTTCAGACCCAATCCCTTCGACCGGCAATTATCAAGGCTATCTGCACATCCTTCAGCCCTACTGCAAGGACATCAAGCCGATGGTGCAGCTCGAATCATCTCAGACAGCGGGACAGCCGCAGTTCTTTGGCGAGCTGCAAGCGCAGAAGGAGGCCCGTCTAGCGCTTCACACCTCTCCGTTCGTCCGCCAGGCACTGCGTAAGGCTGACTCTATCCTGTGGGCTCAACCGCCACCGTTGCCCGTGGACGACGACGACATCTCTCCTTCCCCTCAGCCGGAACCGGTCCCGTCTCAACCTGGCTCGTTTGTGAAGAAGGACTTCTTCCCGCCGTTTCAGCTGGCAAACCCCTTCGTGCCTGTGCCTTCGCACTCGGAGGTGTCCCAGCAGGATCGTTCCGCCCTTAGCTATGGGCGCAGGATGAGACAGACTTCGGTTCTCATGGGCCAGCCGGCCTTCAACAACTTGGAGAGATCCATGTTCTCTATTCTTCGAGCCTCGTCATTAGCCACGTCAATGCTTCAGTCTCTGGCGCAGATCGCCGGTTCTACGGCCGCTTCCAAACCTGAAGACTTCAGGCTGCGTGATGGTGTCGACGAGCGTGCCCTGGGCGTTGCCTTGGCTTCTCTCAACCAAGCTGTGAGCTCCATTTCGTCCGTGGCCTCCTCTACTAAAGTGCAGCTAGCGGCCACGTTCAGGGACGCGGTCCTCAAGGATTGTAAAGTGCCTCTCTCCCTGTTGGATCGTTCGAACATTCGCTCTGGCCCCACCGATCCTCGCTCTACTTTTCATCAGGCTTCCCTCAAGGACAACCTGGAGCGGGTCAAGAAACGGAGACTGGACTTGGGCCAGGAACGTATCATGGAGTTGGCTACCAGGGCTGCCGGCCGGGGGTTTGCTTCCCCCCAACCTAAGCGCGCGCGCCTGGACTTTAGGCCTCCTCCCTCTATCCCCATGAGAACCGGTTCGTCTCGAGGGCGTTCCTTTCGCTACCCCAACTACCAGTCAGCGGGACAGCGTCAACGCCCCTCATACCAGCGTCGCCCTTTGTCCACCAACCGCCGTCCTCCGTCCTCGGGACGGGGATCGGGCACCTCGGGTTCTTCCCGGTATGTCCGTGCCCCGTTCCCAGCACGGAAACAGCCTTTTCAGTAGGGCCCGCACGACCTTTGGGGGATTCAGGCGCTTCGACCGACTCAAGTGTGGGCTCCCTTCTGAAATGCTTTTCAGCATGGGAGCACTTGGTCGAAAGCCCTTGGGTCCGTCAGGTCGTGCGGGTCGGCTTCAGGTTCCCCTTTTCCAGGGAACCTCCCCTGTCTGCCCAACCCATCTCTTTCCCGCCCCCTCAAGACCAGTCAAAATTCGAAGCGATCGACAAGGAAGTCGCTGCACTCTGTCAAAAGGGTGCCATTGTGCAGATTGTGCCTACGGAACCGGGTTTCTACTCTCGACTGTTCGTGGTCCCCAAGAAAAGCGGAGAATTTCGCCCGGTCTTGGACTTGTCCCCCCTCAACAAGTTTATTCGCACCGACAAGTTCAAAATGGAGACGGCAACTTCGATCCGTCTCTCCATTCTTCCGAACGACTGGGCTACGTCCATCGACCTGAGGGACGCATATTTTCACGTGGGCATCCACCCTTCACGTCAGCGTTTCCTGCGCTTCGTCTGGAAACACAAGACTTATCAGTTTGTTGCCCTTCCGTTCGGCCTGTCCCCGGCCCCTTGGATCTTCTCAAGAATCACCAAGGAACTCGTTCGTCTCGCCAGGTCCCAGGCAATTCGTCTTCACGTTTACCTGGACGATTGGTTGTTGCTAGCAGCTTCGCAAGCCCTATGCCTCTCTCAAACAGACACTCTTGTTCGACTGTCCAGGACCCTGGGTTTTCGCATTCACGACGGGAAGTCGGAGCTGACTCCTTCGACCTCCTTCAGCTACCTCGGCATGAAGTTCAATACAGAGCGGTTTTCAGTGCAACCGTCGGAGACTCGAGTCAAAGCCATATTCGAGATTGTCTCGACGTTCAGACTGAGGACTTCGCTCTCTGCTCGTCAGCTTCTCCGCCTCCTGGGGCTTATGGAATCGGTAGCGGATTTGCTTCCTCTCGCACGGGTGCACAAGCGGCCACTGCAACGACTGCTGTCGCAAAGGAAACTGTCTCAGATGCCTCTCGAGCAACTAGTGTCTCTCGGCGATTGGTTCCTCGACTCGACGGAACAGTGGATGAATCTCGAGTGGCTCAACAGCTCGGTGCCTATCCGTCCCATGCAACAGCAACAGTTTCTCCACACGGATGCCTCAACGACGGGCTGGGGCGCCCATTTGGATCGGGTCGAAGTTTCGGGCCAGTGGACTTCGGCAGAGAAGGACTGTCACATCAACCTCTTGGAGATGGAAGCAGTAGCCAGGGCCCTGAAGTCTTTTGCACTCCTTCTCTCCGGGAAATGGGTCACTGTCTGCGGAGACAATACGACAGCTCTCTCTTATCTTCGCCGCCAGGGAGGAACACGGTCTCCGGCCCTTTCGATGAAAGCGGAAGGGATTCTTCTCTGGGCCCAATCAAGAAAGATCGTGCTCTCAGTGGAATACATCCCAGGGAAGTTGAACGTCCTAGCGGATCAGCTGAGCAGGAAAGGACAACTTCTCCCCACGGAATGGACCGTCGCTCACCGGTCCCTCCTCCCGCTGTGGCACCTTTGGGGGAAACCTCACGTGGACCTGTTTGCCACAAAGTACAATTGCAGGCTTCCTCTCTATGTGTCACCTATGAGGGACCCCCAGGCACTAGCGCGCAACGCTTTCTCGATCTCCTGGACAGGAATGTCAACTTATGCGTACCCTCCCACGTCTCTGCTCACCAAAGTGCTGGAGAAATACTGCCGCGACAGGCCCCGCTTGATTGTCATCGCCCCGTTCTGGGAAACGAGCCCTTGGTTTCCAGAGCTCGAGAGCCTGTCTCACGTTCCAAGCGTCCCGCTTCGTCTCACAAGGGACACTCTGCTTCAGCCTCGCTCCGGTGTAGGACACGCCAACCCCCAGCTGTTTCAGTTGACCGCATGGCTACTATGCGGGCCGGGTTGCGAGCACGACTCTTACCAGACAAAACTGTTGACCTAGTCCTTAAGGCTCGTAGGCAGAGCACCAATAAGCTTTATGACATTAGGTGGGCTTCTTGGTTCGGGTTTTGCACAGCCCAGGGCATTCCCCCCCTAGACCCTTCTGGTCCACAGTTCACCCAGTTTTTAGCTCACCTGTACCAGGACCGCGGCTTATCCGCCCAGACTTTGTGTGGTTACAGGTCTGCCGTTGTTCATACCGTTGCTGTGGCAACGGGCAAGAGAAACCCTGTTTTTTCGTGTGCCATTGAAGTCTCCCATCTCATTGATGCTGTGCGTAATGTCTCTGTTTCGTCCGGTGTTCGCCTTCCGCAGTGGGATGTTTTTCTGGTCCTCTCATTTTTTAGGGATAAATGTGAGCCCATGTCCTCTTTGTCCTTGAAGTTACTAACTTTTAAAACGGTTTTTCTTCTCTCCCTGGCCACTGCTAGGCGGGTTAGCGGTGTTCATGCTCTTAGTGGTCTGGGTTCCGACGTTGAGTTCAATACTTCGGATCAGTCAGTCACCTTGTCTTTTCTGCCCGAGTTTAGGGCCAAGAATCAGCCTGCTCAGATTGCTTCCCCCTCAGTTACTGTTCAGAGTCTTTGCACCATTCTCGGCCCCGATGATTCGGATAGGCTCCTGTGCCCTGTCAGAGCCCTTAAGTATTACCTTAAGAGAACCTCCCCCTTCCGGGGGCACAAACGCCGTCTGTTCATCTCCCTGAATGAGAAATACATGAGGGATATCTCGAAATCAACCATTTCTAGGTGGTTAGTGGGCGCTATTAAGTTAGCGTACTTAAGTGCCGACAAGTCATTGCCCTCTAACCCCCTGAGAGCCCATGAAATCCGGGCTATCAGCACATCCCTGGCTATGATCAAGGGAGTGGCGCTTTCCAGCGTTATGGAAGCAGCGTACTGGAAGTCTCAGTCCACCTTCACTAGCTTCTACCTGCGCCATTTCTCCGCCAGAAGGCAGGACGACACCTTCGGCATCAGGAAGGTGGTGCTTGCGCAGACTCCGGTTTCTCTGGCCTAACGGTAATCGTTTGTTATTTTTTGTTCTGATGTTGGTATGCATATGCTTATGCTGTTTGGGGGTATGGATGTTTTGATTGTTTATTTGTTATAATGTCCTCTCTCTTACAGGTTATCCCTGGCGTTCCAGGTCAGGTTTGTCTTGTGGGTACTGTTTGTTTGGCTTAGTTGGAGTGTAACTTCAACAATGTTTTCTTACCCACCTCCTCGCTGGGAATCAACTCATTCGTAGTGAAACGGTAACATGATAGAATAGATTGAATGATTTTAGTTAATATAACTATCTATTCTATCTATATACTTACCGTTTCACTACGATCAAGGTTCCCACCCACCTCCCTCCGACGAAAACATCATTGGGAAGGTTGGTTTTTAAGGAAAGAAAGGAGAAAATTTCTTATCATGACTTGAAGTTGCCTCTCCGGAAGTGACGTAGTGAGTGGGTTCCGCGGCAGCTTAGTGGTATTGGCTGTGTAGACCAAGGGAAGTAATCTAGTCTTGTTAAGACTAGAACTTTTTGGTCTTTGGTAAATTGGCATTTGCTCCAAATTGGAAGGTATAACTCATTCGTAGTGAAACGGTAAGTATATAGATAGAATAGATAGTTATATTAACTAAAATCATTCAGTAATTTGTATTGCAAGAATACTGATGAGAACAGAATGGGTGGAAAAAAACCTATTCCACATACAAGGTCTGCATAATTATTGCAGCTGTTATATTTTTTATTTTATGTTTGCTGTTGGGTTTTTTGTCTAGAAAATTGTCAGTGTTCTGAAAAAGAGAACCAATGCAACTTCTTAGCCTGTCTTTTTTTTAAAAAATCTCTTCTACTCAATAGGAATTGTTCGGAAATGATTAAGGGGAGTAATTTCATGGTGTGTGGGAGAGATCTTACCTAATTCCATCGGTCAAACAGGGGGAAGTTACTCTACCATCAGGTAGATCCCCAGTTCTTGCCTCATGTGTTTGAGCAGACATGGCACTTAGAACACCGTGCATCATTCTAAAATTGATGTCATTTATATTTTTACATCACATTTTGGAAGTTCTATCAGTTTATGGGTACTGGCCACCCCTCATTTTTCAAAAAAAATGTTTGCAAGTCGCTGACTCGCATCCTGTGGTTTCAAGCTTTGCCGCCA
>CM065680.1:69015214-69072468 GCA_017654935.2 Phymorhynchus buccinoides
TCATTTCCAAGTTAACTCGTTTCTGTTAAGATGTCTGTTAGCAAGAAATCACGAGATTTTCAGATTATTTCAATTCAAGTTTTGCATGGACGTTGATTACATTTACACCATAGCCAAATCTATATGAAGTTTCAAGATAGTTGGCAACTTCGAGCATTAAACGATCCAGTAAATTATTTTTCACGAATGGTCACACCACTGTCATCAAATATGTAAGTCGCTTTTTATAGCAAAACACACCTAAGCAAAAACTGCTTATTTTTTTAATTTATTATGCCATAAGAAATTATAAGGCAATTAGATGTATATCTGTTGATATCTTTACAGTCACTGTTGATGTCACACAGACACGATCCGTCTGTTGTCATATTCTTAGGTACTGTAACTTCCATGACAGTTCTGACCACTTTGTAGCCATTGCGTATGTGAGCATTTTCATAACATAAAGAAATTATTTTTCTCTGCATAATTATGTTTATGTCAGTATATCACATCACCAGAGAAGCTAACAATTCAAAGGTATTGCGGCAAACAACAATTCATGTTCCATAAAAACAAAAACAAAAATTGGTGGGAATCTTTAGCAGCTTAGACAACATGCAGATACATGTATTTACCCCATCAAATATTCAGTATTTTAAAGTATTTACAGCATGGGTGCAAATACACAAAATGGAAAAAAAATGAAATGTTGGGGTCCATGGGGGTTAATGTCCCCCTGCAGCTGAAGAAAAAGATTATTTATGAAGGTATTTTGGTTTTCATTTTCCACAATTTACAATAAAATGCTTGTTTTCAAAGTGTTTGAAACAATTACAGTAGACACACAGAAGATCTTGGTTTGACAAATTTTTAAAAAAAAAAGGAACTTCCTTTTCCTAGTAAAATTCAAAAACATGGAATCCTTGTATACCTATGGTCGAGGTTTCTCTAGATACCGGTCGCCTGCTGCGAAACAACGCTCACGGCAAACGGGGCCTAAGATAACACTTTAGAAAAGGTTGGCAGAAGAATCTTTACAAGCTCTTGTCTGATTGGTCAAATTTTTTTTATTATTTTAAACCAAACTGTAATGGACCAATCAACATACAAGAACCTTTATTCACCCCCTGCCTAGTGTCGCCGCTTGTCGACCTTTCGACTTGAGAGCAAAAACGACCATGCAAAAACTATCGGCAAACGATGGGTGTTTCTTAGACCGTTTTTTTGCCGATTTGAGCGAGCGCGACGAAGCGTTAGCCCTTGTGAAACTCGTCCCTGGAAAGGTTGCACCCATGTAACAGTCAAAAACTGAACTTTAGTAACTAGATACCACTTTGGTCTTAGTTTGGCAATATCCTACTTCAGCAGCAACTCTCTTCACCCTTTTCTTTACTACACAGCTTGGTTTCATCATTTTCTTCTTTTTTCCCCAACAAAACAAAAACTAAAAGGCATTCAAGGCTTTAATCGCCTTTAAAACAGGCAGACAAAATCTTTTTTGTGTGTTAAATCACACACAGACACACAAAAAAGAAAGAAAAGAAAGCTACAAAGAATGCAATATCACCACTGGTACCTTAAACACAATTCTTATATTTCATCACAATCAACATTCTAACCAGCCGCCGTGGTGTAGTGGTTACTGGCTGGGAGGTCTTGGGTTCGAATCCCATCAGAGGCGAGGGTTTTTTCGGTCCTGGACCGACTCCTACCCAGAGTGTGTGGCTATGGGCTCAATGGGAAGACTGAAACCACAGTCGAGCTTCATCCGCTTAACGGATGCGAATCTGAGAGTGTTGCTCTAATTTCAAGTCCAACACTGCAGGTGTCTGTAGTTCTCGGGCCTGGTTAACGCCGGGATATCATTATGAAAGGAAGCGTAGAATACAGCCCTGTCATGCAGTCTCAGACCGATACGGAACTCCATAGCATCATCATCATCATCATCATCATCGTTGTCATCCGCCTCATTTCCATCAATCATTAAAAAGAAAAAATATTTCTCAAATTCTGTGGCTTTGCATGCCCTGCTCTCATGGTGACCTCAGTTTCGGTTTCCAATCCAGTCTATGCCTTGGAGCGTTCGGGTCAGTCATGTGAATCAGTGTGTTCTGGGGAGTGACTGAGAGAATAGTATAGTCAGTAGGGGGCTTAGTAGGTGGTGTCCTGAACAGGCTCCGCTGAACTCCACCGAGGTGACTCAGCAGCAGTGCAGTGCCTCCTCGGTTGGTTTGCCTCCTGACGGCCTAATATAGATTCGCTCCCCTTGGACTGCTGGTCTCGGATTCTGCGACCTGAACAAGCCGGGGTGTAGCTGCGAATTGGGATTCGGAATGAGCGGCGTGGGAGCAACGCCACTGTACGACCCAGAAGATGGGACAGCAAAAAACACACCTAATAAACTGAAGGGGGGGGGGGGACTGGATAATTCAAACAATCTTCTTCTTCTTCCAGTTGGGAATGTTTATTCTGCCCCACACCCACCGGTCTTCATTCACACCATTATTGGCGCACGGCACATGATGTGTGCTATGTGACGTCATGTCATCCATTCCACCGGCACAACATGGCCTACTCCTACCAAATAGTGGAATGGGCTTTAACATGCGCAAGACCTTACAATAAGGCAAAGCATTTAAATTCTATAGGCTCAAGGTTTTTTTTCTTTTTTGCATCTTCTATTTTCTTTATCTATGGTCACATCACTAAGTGTGAACATTTACTTCAGTAAATAAAAGTTGGTCACCACCACAGAAGAAGAAGCACTAAGGGAGATAGTTTAACGGGAACAAAAATCAATCTCATCTTTACAATCCAATAGCAATCAAACATCATCAGCAAGCTACGGACAAGGTGCATATCCTTGTAGCCAGGACATACACATGAACTCCTGTGACAGTAATACTGTAGGAAAGGAGATATTGAAATCCTGAATTGAATTCTAAAGTGCTCTTCATGTTGCCGTATAACAGAGTCCGGAGAGAGTATGTACACAAAAGGTTCACAATTTAATTTCTACAGAAGCTTATCATCCTTCCATTCGCACAAATCATCTACCGTATTTTACGGACTATAAGGCGATACTTTTTTCTTAGACTGAGACCCCTGCGCCTTATAATGTGACTGGTAATATAGAAAGAAACTATAACAAAATCTGAATTTTGTGTAACATTTGGGGTGCTTATAATCAGGTGCGCCTTGTCCGTAAAATATGGCACATCCTTTCTCACACACATTGACAAACTGGATTGCAAGATTATTAATGTCTGACAGAAAAAAGCTTTTAAAAAAAATTAAATAAGGGGGGGGGGGGGGGCGGGGGGAGAGATCTAATCAAAATATTTTCTTTAAACAAAAAAAGCCTTATAAAACCTTATCAAGAAACTGAAAGTATAATCAGTTTGACAGCAAAAACTGGGGGCAGAGAAACACTACCCAAAAAAAAAAAGACATAAAAGCTTCACCTACAAAATATTTTCAGTATAGAACAAAAAAATGAAGGATACTAACATCTGCAATATCAGCAAAAAAAAAGTAAACGAAACAGATGCCTCCAAGCATTGACAAATACAATATTGAAAGGACAATAAGACAAAAGACAAGCAACAATAAACAATAAACTAATTCAAGTTTATACATGCAAGAAACAACAAAAACCTAATGAAACAAAAACTCATCCAATCAGGCAGCTGATGCAATCATTCATAAGATTTAAAGAGAAAAAAGAAAGTTTAACCCTTTCAACGCCGATGTTGCATTTCTGCACCACAATGATTTAACACCCATGTCACTAAAAGGCCTCAAACTAGGGTCTGTTATCCAAATTCCATAATTTACGGATAGGCCTTACACATGTCACAGATGAATCCCCAATATTGCAGACTTTTTCTCTACCCAGGTAAGTTGATTGGAAATTTTTTTGCTGAAAAATGGCTGGCGGTGAAAGGGTTAAGAAAAACTGCCATGATAGTGGCAAATTTTCTAAAGTACTTCTTTGAACTATCATACAAGATGTGAATACATTTCTCAGTCACCTTTCTTTCTCCACCAGAGACAGTGACTGACAACAAACTCCAACTTAACGACAAGACTAAAATTATTTTCATTGTCCCCAAGAGACTTTTGTCTACAAACTTGCTCCCTACTTCTATCCAACTAGAGAACTCTCTCATTCAGACTTCTGCAAGCGTTCGCAATCTTGGCTTCACACTGGACCAAACACTTTCTTTTCAAACTCAAATTTCCTCTGTCTGTCGTGCTTGCTATCTGGTCTGATGATTTTGTTTGCACTTCACAAATTTCAATCCACTCTTACACGTGATAGCTATCATGCTTGCTCGTGACCAAGACTCAAGGGCAACACTGTTTAATGTAAATATACATTTATTACATTAACCCTTAGGCCGTATACACACATAAGCGGATATTCCATGCGGAAACCCGTGCACAATCCATAGATAAGTGAAACAAAGAAGGGAAAAGATTTGCGCATGTGTCCGAATTTCCCCTATATGCGTAAACTTTCCTATCCTTCTTTCTTCCACTTATTTAGGGTTTTCCGTACGGAACTTACGCGTCTAATGTGAACCCGGCCTTATGCTGTTATTGTGACTTTGCTAAATGTCTGGAACCTAAATAGAGCAGCCAAAATATATTAGTCTTAGATAGTATGCAAAATGAATTTGAAAACTACGAACTCTTAACACACAAAAATTAGTGTCGTTAAGAGTATGAAAATACAGAATTTAAAAAATATGAAATCTTGGAGAGAAAAAAACACTTATACTTTCTGATTACCAGCTGCACATTAGGTGAATCCACTGGTTGAGTGAATAAATTAAAATCAAACAAGAAAGGAAATTAAGAGAACAAAAGGAAGACCAAGCTGAAGAACAAAAGCAATTGGTCTCAATAAATAACTGGCCAGTGTCACATGGACAAAAAATCAGTCTTTTAATTTGATCTTCAGATTTCATTAGAATCAAGACCTAAATATGGTAATAATGGGAATTTAATGGGTTGAAATTATTTTAACTTCAATTTTTTTGTCAAAGTAAACTCAAGACTTTGTGTGCTTGAAATAATGAAAAACAAATCATCTTTAACACAATTTCATATGGTATTTTGAATGTTCCGAAGAACAAACTACTCTTTAGTGTGGTTATTTTAGTCAAAATATGATCATGGATGCAGACTTTGGAAAATCACATTTACAAATAATTTTCATAGCAGGTCTAAAACACACACACACACAAAGCAGAAGAAAAAACCCTCAAATGTATAAACATTAAATCGAACAAACAAGATACTCAAAACAGTATTATTGAATTTTCGAAATGAAGCTAAATTATAGGACTTGTCCCATATGCTTCTATTTATCTGTTTGACATGAGCACTTCAGATGGGGGTTTTCCAAGTCATTCAAATACACACACACACACAACTGGACAAACCCAATTCCTGAAATTCAACTTCCCTTGACAGCAATTTATCACAACGCCTAATCACATTAATACCATTAAGGCCAAGAGAACTGCAATTGTTGGACTAGAGGAAAGATGAGCGGCGTGTTTAGCTTTATCGGCGTTTCTTTACGGCAGGCTCGTCGGGTGCACCAATCAGCTTGTCATCGGTGTAGCCTGGCAGCAAACACACACCAGAGTGCATAAAAGTCGTATCAGCACACACAGCAAATAATGAAACAAACAAATACAAGAAATATATAGCGCAAAGAAGGCAATTTCAGTTTTCAAGGTGACACTTCAAGATCAAGGTCAGCACGCCAATATTTACGCGCGGGTGTCTTCTACTCTAGGGGATACACAACCACACACAATCTGAAGCACTTCTGAGAAGTAAAAATGTGATAAATATGGATTAAAACCCAGTTTGTATACCCTTACCACTTTCAAGGCCTACCGATCTCCCTGACCTTGACCTTGATCGGTATGCCATCATCACAATCGCCATAAGCCAATGCACCTACATGCCAAGTTTGAAGACTCGTGTGGAAGTTAAGGCCCCTTAAAGATTTTCGGTTTTCAAGGTCATACACCAAGGTCAAGGTCACAACGACGATAATTTATTCACAGATGCTTTCTTCTCTTGGCAACACCCACACCCACAAAATTTGAAGCGATTCTGTCAAGCGGTTCGGGAGATATCCTTGGGACAGACAGAAAAAAAAAACAAAACAAAACAAACAAAAAAAGTAACAGACGCCGCTCACCGCAAAATCTCTTACAAACATAAAGCTTGTTGAGATCAAACGTGTGCTTTGATCTGCAAAAGCTACTTTATCAGAGGTTCCGTTAGACCGGCATATGCCGTTTTTTACCGATATTTTTTGGTATTGTACCGATAAAAATTAATGTCATCAGTATCGCGTACCGGTACCTGAGAATTTATTTCGAGCTGGTAAGGAAAGACCCTGCGTCACACACCTACATCAGGCAGATGCGCGATAAAAGTTTTGCGTCATGCTTACGTAAATAGCAAGGTTGTGTTCCCGCTTGTGGGCTTCCCGCTCTCTGCTCTCCAGTTTCTTATCTGTATAGATTGTGTAGCTCTCCCCTCACCCCCCTCTGACGTCTTTCTGTCGTTCTGTTTGTCTGATGATGACGACATCACAAAAGTGACGTAACTTGGTCTTAAAAGGCAACATACAATGACGCATTACGATCGCATAGATCTATGTACAGATATTTTCTGCACAGCGAAGTTTGATTGCACCGGCTGTGTGATGGCCAGTACCGGAATATTTTCCTGTTGCCGGTACTGTCCACCGAAACTTTTGGTAGGCTAGCGGAACCTCTGCTTTATATAGTTTTTCTGTGAGAAAAAGATTGGGGCTTTTTCGGACTATGTATGAGGCGTTACTTTTTTCTCAGACTGAGACCCCAGCGCCTTATAATGTGACAAACAATATAGCAAGAAAATGGAAGAATAAACATGGTAAAATGTTCCATACAAAATTTGGTCGTAAAATTAGATGCTTGCTTAGGGGTTAGGTTTCTTTTGTCTTAGTTTAATGAGGAAACAAGCAATGTACACTTAATGAAACATCAATGCAGACTAACTTTGCAATGAACTTATGAAGTCTCTCATCCTGGGAATTTTTTTGTATCACTCTTTACTCCAAAAACCGGAAGCCACAAGTTCTGGCACTCAGGCCTATTTACCCCAATAATGAAAAACCTGGAATTTGCCACACAAAAACCCGGAATTTGAGGGGGGAAAAGCAGAATTCACATCGGTACACGACTCGCAATAAAACATTGATTCAACTCGGCGCCATTGCGATCAATTTTCACTTCATTTTCTATTGAAAAGTTCAAAATTCTCACATCATCGTATTTTCCAGTGATAATATAATCTAAATGGACTCATTTCAAGCCCTAATTACAATCTCTACCATTAAAAAAACTGCCCGGAAAGCTCTTCGAATCGACAGTAAAAGCCTGGCCACCATTTGCATTCAGTTTCGGTCAATCCTTGCGTCTTTTCATACGAACGGAAACAAATAATAGACGTTTTTTCGAAATCCGGGAATTTTCAGCGTTCACTCGGAATTTACTATCTTACCCAGAATTTTAGCAAATTTCCGGAATAATTCCGGCAAAACCGGAAGGGTAAACAGGTCTGGGCACTCCACAAACACAAGTTTTGGCACCCCCAAAACCGGATGTCCGATGTGTTCCAGAAAATTAGCACCCCTGCTGTTATCTTAGTTGGCATACACAGGTAAATCTGTAACTAAGTTTTCCCACAACCTTTTTTTTCTTTTTTTTTACTGTTCTTCTACTTCAAAATAGTCTTGGCAATTATTATCCAACTTAAAAAATAACCACAAAATATTTGCAAGTGATTATTGTTCTTAAAAGGCTATGTTAAATTAACATTCGTTTTCTAGACAAGAATTACGCCTTAGCATGAGGCCGTGTCAGACCATAAGTTAGAACACCAAGGCTACATCAAAATATTGACATGTTCTGCATGGTTGTGTGGGGATTGTCTTAAGCCATGACAAGCTCCTAGCATAACATCATCAGTCAAAAATCCTCCGAAGTCAGAGTGTGGCTGCGCATGTGGCGGGGTAATCAAAAACGGTCACACACGTAATGTTCTCATCCCTAGCTAATGCATTCATGCCATAGTGTTCAAGTGCTTCGGCTGTTGGGATGATCCCTGGAGTCTTTAAGCCAGGGTAAGACAACAACATAGACATGAATTAAAATTATTTATTTTGTGTTTTGTGGCTTTTTTGAAATCATTAAAATTCTTTCGTCACTGGAGATCCTAATGAATTATGAATTTAAAAACTTATCTTTAAAAAAAAGTTTTATGTTTCCTCTAACAAGGATCGACGGATTTTAACTCATTATATAGCCAAAAACGACCCCCAAGTTAATATAAAATGTAAAATGCTTTTATAATTAACCAGAAATGAATTCACTTAGAATCACACCAAAACATCAGTCTCACATATTCATGTTTAACATACCTTGTAGTTTTCTTTTCTCTTGAGCCTCTTTCTGCATTTCAGCTATAGCTCGTTTTTCGTCCTCCTGTCAGGGTAAGAAACGATAGTTCAGCATAATATTGTTAACATTTGCTATAGTCATCAAAGACCATGTAGCCGATTAGAGTGCATTTCTTAAAAATTGAAGCAAATTATTTAATTTCTTGATACATGAGTTCTATGAATAATACCAATAACAGTATAATACCTGATTGTTTTGAGAAAAAGAAAAACTTGTAATATGCCACACAGTATTAAAAAACACAGAAAATCTGAACAAAATCTAGCTTACCCACATTACCACACCTAACATTCACATGATTTATCAGGCATCAGAATAGTCTGAAGTCCAATCCTCTGAAAACCGCAGTAAAAGGGCCATCAGGGCTCTAGACTGAAGAGGGACAACACTGAAATGAGTTCCCAACATGACCAAAAAGGCTTAATATAGTGAGAAATCACTTTAAAATGCTATTTAACAGAAAAGATAAATAAAATAAAAAGGCAAAACCTCTGACAAGAGAAGCCAATCCTCTGTCAGAAATTCTTAATCCTCTGAAATTTGCAAATCCTCTGACAATTCTGATGCCTGAATTTATACTTAGAACTAGGAACTGTGTTTCCATGTTAACGTGACAGATTTAACACATTTTTCAGATAATTACAGTCCATGTCCCTATCCCTGTTATATTCCCCATTTACTTTCTTACCGCTTACTGAAATCGACCGCATAAAGATTAATTTCATCACAGTGCCTAGTGATTCTTGACAGATAATCAAATGGCAACAAACGTAAAAATCATGAATCTCATTTGTGAAGGCCTTTTTGTACTGTCTGATTTCAAACTGCTCATTATTAGGCCACAGCTTTTCAGTGATTGGGGTTGATGCTTAACAACTTTAGCCCTCTTTTGCGCACATGATAGAAGAGCAGCTCGAGTTTGCTAGTGGGATACATTCCCTGCATTCATTCTCTACAACTCAGATCCTCCTCCATTAGCATCAAATTGGTCCATCAGATGAAATATTTGCTACTTACATCCGGATTACTCCAGAGGAAACAATTCTGGCATTTCGCGCAGTCCTTCCCAGGATCTCTGGGATGTTGGCAGAAATGCTTGTAATTGATCTGAAAAACAAAACAAAACATAAATCAAAGAAATGCATGGCACATGCCAATATTAAGTGCATGTGCATGCAATACAGGGAGAATGAAAGTATCCGAGCTTTTTTAGCTTTCCCTTTACCCTAGGACTTCAATCACAAATGCCGAGAATGCTACGCATTTCACAGGCAGGAACGAATGTAAAGCTTTAACCTTTAGCACAATGCATTTTTTCTGACGTTCTGTACTCTGCCAATGCATTCTTTTTGAGGCAGTGAAAAACGTCTACACCCACCTGATTTAAAATGCTGTAATTTTGTCTATGTGCTGTGTGCAGACTTGATTGTTTATTCTATAACTACATCAGTGTTAACAAAAAATGTTGACCACATTTTTCCCTTTACCTGTGGCTGTCTACAAACGTAGCACATGGTGGCGCCGCACCGGCATGTCATCTTATTGCACCCTTCAGACTTGAAGAACTGGGCCTGGCAGGAGGCGCAGGTTCGAATCCGGGCCGCCGTCATCTTCTCCTCACTGTTTCAACAACACACGGCACTGTGTTCATTTTGACCCAGATAATATGTGCGTCTCTTGACGCTCAAAACTCCTATCTGACGCACTGGGTTACAGAGACCAGTGCTTCACTAAAACGTAACAAATGTTCACCCGACTCAATTATAAAGAGAGACCCCTATCAGGCATGGGTGAAAGTAAAACATTCTCTCAATCCTGAAATGACACGTTTTAAAGTGCTTTGAATCTTCCCAATCCTGAAGTGGTGACCACATTAAAAAAATAATTTCCAATGTGCGTGTGTCTGTATATATAGAATTGGTGGGGAAAGTATTAGAATTGCATGTCTATCATCTTGTTTTAATCTGCCATCAATGGTGGCAGAACTGCTTGATTTAATAAGACTGGTTCTGGATGACAATATGGCCAATCCTGAAGACTCTTTCTATCAGCTTTTTCAATCCTGATTTCAGGAGCATGCCTGAACTACTTTCACCCCAAAAATCTGGAGACACAGCTGAATTTCTTATCTCAAAACAACATTATGATAAAAGAGCTGTCCTTATGTTTCCTGGTAAAAGAAACGGGCATATACGTACTTTACCCATTATGGCCTTTTGGCCTGGGAACGCAGAAGAAGAAGAAAAAGAAGAAGAGCCAACAAAATGTGATCCTAAGCACAAAGAGCTTACTAGGAGGTGCGAAGCTTGGTTTCATCCTTCTTCTCCAACTGCTCACACGTTTTCCCTTTGTGTTCAGACCAGTCCTCTTTGCATTTGCGGCACATTTCCTGACAACATCAACAATAGAATTAAAAAGAAAATTGGCAAACTGTAGCTGAGTCGATTGTTACCAACAATGCAGTAAGACAGACTGAGTGTGCTGATAATCTCCATAACAGACAGACCCTTATAGGGGGCAACGAAATAAACTATACAAACAAGAATGTATCTGCAGATTAAACAAAAATAAAACATTTTAAAGCAAAGTCTGGCTATTCTTGTCTGTCTCATATTTCGGTTTTTTGTTTTTTAATGCTACACAAGTTCAGATATTAGGTGCAGCAAAATTGTGATTGCTATTATTTAATTTCCATACTCACCCCCCTCCTTCTCCACCCCAGCCCCATCAGCCACTCCCAAAGCAACATGTCATAGAACAGTTAACAATGAGAACCATACTTTTGGTAAAAGCAAAACATTTGTAAAGAATCTAATTCTAACTCACGAGAAATAATTAGTATCAATTACAGTAATAGGTATCTGTGGAATCAAATGCTCCAAGCAATCAAACAAACATAATCTATAATAATATTAATAATAAAAAAACTCTAGCTCTACGTAAATCAAGCAAATGTGAAAAGATAACAGATGAAATGAGGGATGTTGTGCACACTCACTTTCCTGCATGCAGAGTTGGGACACTGAAAGTGCAGTACGTGTGCATCCAGCACCACCGCCATATTGCACTTTGGACACCTGGAAATTCAACAGGACACTGTAACTATTGCAGATGATGCTGTGCAATGCGCCCCTATAGTCCATAGATGTTAAGATACATTCGACATTCTACAGCTAATCACCAAAAAAGATCCAAATGACTTTATGTGAAACTATTCTAAAATCACCATGAATTCTCCAAGTACAAAATTGAAAAAGTGTGCCAAAATGTTTGGGTCTAAGCACACTGATGCACACATCATTGAAACTCATGAGGGGTTGACGAAGACCTGCTTTTCTAAAAAGCTCAGTATGAAAAAGATACAACAAAGGCATCCTGATTAGTCATCTTCGGGTAAATGAATATAAGAGACAAATAATTGCTCTCACAACATTATATTCCTTGCTTCATTCCACCTCCTCCAGGAGAGGAAGAATATTGTGATCTTTCATTTTTTTCTTCTTTTTTTTTCTGTTTGCCTGCCTGTCCACAATTTCTTGGGAACCACTGTACAGAATTACTTTAAATTTTGTATGGGAGTAAATTTACTTGAAGCCTCAATGACTATTGAGGTAGAAAAAAACACCTGAAACAGACTGCAGGTGGAAGGTTTGTTTACCTATTTAACAACATCCTTGTTTGAAGGTTTTGTTGTTATTGTTGTTGTGATGTTGTCGTTGTTATGTTTTAAGCACATCACATCATATGATGTAAGCTCCTTTATGGGGGAGAAAAAAGAACACCACAAGCTGGGGAAAACATAATGGATGCAATTGGCAGGAAAACAGCATTATCGGATTGTAAAAACGTACATTCAGGCATCAGAATAGTCTGAAGTCCAATCCTCTGAAAACCGCGGTAAAAGGGCCATCAAGGCCCTAGACTGAAGAGGGACAACACTGAAATGAGTTCCGAACACCACCAAAAAGCTTAATATAGTGATAAATCACTTTTAAATGCTATTTAGCTCAAAGGATAACACTCAATAAAAAAAATAAAAACCTCTGACAAAAGAAGCCAATCCTCTGTCAGAAATTCTTAATTCTCTGACAATTCTGATGCCTGACATTTCTAATCTAACTATAACAAATGCTAACCTGACAAGATCCTCCATGGCCGCCTTGTTCAGGTTCTCTTCCGCCATCCTTTCATCATATTTCTTCAGGATGTCCTCGGGCAGGGCTTTCACCAGCTGACCTAAGTGAAGAAGGACAAAGCATTGTATAACCACCACCTGGAAGCAGTCTGAAGTCTTACCTACAAGCACTTATGCATCGATTATCTATTAAATTCTAGTTGTTTATTTAATACTATCCCAACGTAGCTGTGCCGGAGAATCACTTCCCGTGCGACGGGCACCCACAGCTGCCGCCTATTCCCTGTAGACGGCAGATTTCAGCACTTTTCTGATTTTTTTCCAGATAGCTAAACAACTACTAACAATAAAGTGTTTGGTATCAACAGAAAGCGCAAACACTGAACTAAACGGTTATGGTATAAATAAATAATTGTCTGATACTGTTTGGTCGTGTACGTCCTGTGTAGGCTGCATTCTTTCCCAGTCTGGAATGTCTCTCGCACTCAGCATCCTAGGAAAATGGTAACAGTTCTCTTATTATAGTGTGCAATCCAGCACGTATACCAACCGCCAGCACTCAAACTGAGATCCATTACAAAGTTAACATGTCCCTAAGTGTTACTATGGTGTTAGTTTCTCCTAGAGCGATCATGGAAAAGACAGGGATTTTTAAAAAAATTGAAACCACCACAGGCGGTTGCTACGTCCCCCCCCCCCCCCCCCCCCCCCCCACATGAGGACTTTCCCAGACACCATATGTGGTTGTCACGTCAGGAAGAGATAGAAACAAGAACCACCGCATGATGTGGTTATGTCTGGAAAAAGTTAAAGCAGTTTTGTACTCACTTTTTGGAAATGTAGAGCCACAGTCACCAGTCATGCAGGTAAGATTCAGCTGAAGCACAAAAACAAACAACATGAATGATTATTTCTGTTTTAAACAAAAATAAATTTAAATCTCCAAGCAGAAATACAACTATGAAATTTTTTGAGTTAGAGAAAATCAAGTCTGCTGGGTTTTTATTAGAATGGATGAATCTAACAAGTATACTGGCATCAAGATTACGTTTCTGTTAAGATTACCTCAGGTATTTTTCATTTAATTAATACAGAATCATACAAATTAAGTCTACAAATAATTTTGAGCTACTCTAGCATTTTGTTAATTTCTTCTCAATTTAAACACACACACACACACACACAATAATATTGCATGTCAGAAGGTTTATCAAGATCATCACCATGTAGAAGCCACAATGAGAGACTTACTCGTTACTGTAAGCAAACAAATCAGCCAACAGAAGCTAAAGGAAAACAACAGACCAGACAAATCAGAGTGTGGGAGGGTGGTGAGAGGAAGGGAATGCACAAAGAAGTGGTGGAGATGAAACAAATGGCATAAAAAACATAATGGTTTGGCTTAGTACAAACCACCTGACGGAGAGAGAGAGATCCCTTGACAGACCCAAAAAGGATGGGCATTAGCTACAGGCAAAGGTTCAGGCAGGGACCTTTGAAGACTCTCATTGGCGGCCTATAGGGGTCTGCAACGAACACCTTTTGCAAGAGTGAATGCCCTTGATGGGTGGGGGAAGATGGTTCAGTACTGACCAAACAGGGGAATAACTCTCGCCAATAACCCTATTTGATGCCACTAAATGGCTGCCTTTCACAAGAGTGAATGCCCTTGTCAGTACTGACCAGCAAGGGCATCACTCTCACTGTCAAGGGCGTTAGTAACCCTAGTTGCAGAGGCCTATATCCTGGAGGGGTTGCAAAGCTAAACTAAGTCAGTAGTAGAAGCATTGCAAGCAACTAACATACATAAAATAAAGACATAAACAAAATGTACAACACTGTATCCAAGGCACCAACCAACCTTTCCAGAGCCAAAAATAGCTTCACTGGCATATCCCAGGAGGCACTGGCAGCAGAAGAGGTGCCCCTCGAAGCACTGCACGAGGTTCTCGAAGGGGTGCTCGGCGAAGCAGCAGCCGCACTCGATGGACTGACCCTGCTCTTCGTACTCAGACTCCAGCAGCGACCAGGCGATCTTCCGATCAATCTCCTGCAAAAGATCAGCTTTCTGCTTGGAGTCAAGAAAATAACGTGGATCCTTGTCTTTTTTCTCTCTGTAAAAACGACACAAAAATTAGTGTTTCTACTGGATCTGACGATATGCCCTCACCATAACATTTTCCTAATATCTTACAACTCTATGAAAACGCAATGAACAATAACTCTGGAGATCGTGTCTCATCCCGCATGTTATGAAAATATCTGCAAGATTAGTATATATTGCTCAACAATGTTCCAGACAAACCCAGAGTTTCTCGTGGTTTTTCCCCCTCCCTCTTTGATGAATTCACCCATAATTTGGTTCAAAATGATAAATCCAGAAAGAGCTCCTTTTTTATCTCTTGTGTATAATGTGTTTATTTGGGTGCAGTTACTTACTGTAAAGTACAATGACCTACTTAAACAGACATTTGAGTATAGAGACTAGGGGGCAAAACAAAATTAGAATTAAAGTAGGAGATACACTGAAAAACAAGTACAAATATAGAAATGATGACTGATCACGAAATCCAAGATTCATGAATTTAATAAAACGCCATGTACAAACAACAGGGAGAAAAAAAATCATAGGAAAGACTATACCTGTGGCATATCAACGGATGAATGATCGTATCAATAACATTACACAGGGGAAAATGGTTCATTGAACATAAAAATTACAATTTCATCAAAGCTTTCTCACAGTCCACACAGGTACAAGTGTGAACTAGTACTGGCACAAATACAGATGTTAAACATTACCTCCTCCTCCGAAGTCGGAGTGTGGCAGCCCATGTGGCGGGGTAATCAAAAACGGTCGCACACGCAATGTTCTCATCCCTAGCTGGTGCATTTGTACAATAGTGTTCAAGTGCTTTGGCTGTTGGGATGATCCCTGGAGTCTTTAAGCCAGGGTAAGACAACAAACAAACATTACCTCCTTGTCTTCCCTGGATCGCTGGTTGATAAAAGCCAGCTCTGCCCCCAGCTGTTTGTCCTCTTCATGCAGCTTCCTCTTGCAGAATCCCCGCGGACCCTTCATCAGAGAAGCTGAGATGCTTTTCTTTCCTGCCAGAACAAGCAACCAGACATTTAGTTCCAGCAGATCCCCTTGCTACTTGCTCGGAAATGAGCTGACAACTTCACTGACTTAGGTAACCAACCAGCCCACTGGAATACTGTAATCAATTAAGTAATGGCCTAACAACTATCGATGATTACCAAACGTAAATTACTAACTCCACAGTTAAAATCTGGCTTTTACATCTATGCTGAGCTGCATTTCTCCGACTTTCATTTTTCTACACCGACTAAAAAATTTTTGGGTTTTTTAACCCTTTCAACGCTAGCCATTCCTCAGCCAAAATTTACCATTAAACTTACCTGGGAAGAGAAAAGATTTTGTCTGGAATACAGGGGATTGACATGCCTAAAATAGGGCCTATCCTTACCTCCCAAAATTAAGAACATAAGGTCACTGGATACCAGACCCTCATTTGATGCCTTTTAGTGACATGGGTGTTAAATCATTGTGGTGCCAAGAGGCGATGAAAGGGCTAAACCGATGCTCATGTATTCCTTTTTTCAAAGTTACAACTTTCAAGGCCAACAGTATAGTCAAATTTCCATATAAAAGTGCATTCTCGTAATTCACACAGCAGCCAATGCATTTTAAGGAACTTTTGAAAACTAATGCACCGCTAAAACGCATTGAATGCTTGAATTAGTCAAAGATCACACAAAATGTAACATGAAATACTTTTTTTTATATAAAGCTACAACACACTCTACATTACATTTGGATCTTTTGAAAAATAATCTGACCTTTTCTTTATTTAAACAGGTCAAACATTACCTTCAGACGCTGGTAGATTGACAGTAATACTGATGAAACTGGTAGATGGTCTTGGTTTTGTTGTACTACTCTGACTGCCTGCACAAAACATCATCAAACAAAACAAGCCTATTAAAGACCCCCCACGTCACGTGTCAAAATCACGTTTTTTTAACGTGTTTTCCCTCTTATAGCTGGTAAGAAATTTTAATAAATCTTCCTAGCATAAGAGGGAATGTGACACGCGACGTGGGGTGTCGATAAAAGATTAAAATGGTCTCTTTTTTTTTAAATGTAAAGGGGGGGGGGCGCTTCAGTTCACTGAAGTAAAAGCATGTATCACTGATATTTATTATATGTGTACAAGTTACATCAGACTTGCATTAACACAACAATACATACTGACAACAGTCATTCTCATTGTCCAGCATCATCAAAGTTGTTGCGGAGGTCTCCAGATAAGCAGGACAGGGTGACAGTTCATTTTCTTTTTGATTGTTTCTCCTCTTACTGTAGAAAATATCACACATTTAACCCTTTCACCGCCAGTCGCATTTTAGCACCACAGTGATATAACACCTATGCCACTAAAAGGCATCAAATTGGGGTCTATTATCCGAAAACCCTATTGTCTTAGTTTTGGGAAGTAAGGATAGACCTTATTTTATATATGTCACAGAAGAATCCACAATACTGCAGATGGATTTTGTTCTCTACCCAGGTAAATCTAATGGGAATTCTTGCCTGAAATATGGCTGGCGGTGAAAGGGCTAAGGCGATCAAATATCCACTTGCACAAACACTGATGGAACATGGATTGGAGAGGAGGGGGGAGCTACAATCCTCGACATGCTGAGAAGTCTTACTGCAGGGAATGAAGTTTTTAAAAAGTTTGGGACGCCAAATTCTACTATTTATCCTTTATCCACAATCTTTCTTTCCTATTACTTTTTTTCACCCACTTTACCACTATTCAAATCTCTGCAGGAAATATTTGCCCAGTCATTGGTTCATACTCAATAACATTTAACTCATTCAAGTCGTTCCACCCATATGTGTGCAGAATTAACACAACACTGTCAATTTGATGAATTTGCTTCAAGGGAAGTAAATCTGTGTGCATGCCATACTTTGGTCACTTCTAAACTCGCTTCACTCCCTTATATTACATTTTTGCCTCTTTGTGTTTGCAGTGGTTTGCAGTCGGGAAACCAATGGCTGTAAAGAGTTTTTCTATATAAAGTCTATATATAAAAAGTCTGATCTAGCACTTCCAAATGTCTAAACCTGAAGTAAAAACCTGTAATCTTTCATTTTTGTTGTTGTTTATGTCTGATTTGTTCGTGTGTACCACTGCATGGTTGGAGTGATTTGTGAGTTTCTTTTATCAATTCAAAATCACTGCGATGCAAACGAGTTAAACGCACCTCTTCTACTTATCTGAGGACATGAAAATGTACAGCACACACTTTACATAACAAGTAGTTTGGATCAGAAACGGCTTCACTGCACATCACCAAAACAGGCTCGGATGCAGTGCACTGTCTGTTCTGTGGGGCTGCTGACCATGCAATGGTTAGCTCTCACTAAAATGTGCCTGAGAGTAAATAACTGAAAAGTTGCCGTTACACACCACGAACAAAAAGCAATAATTATTTGAAGAAAAAAGAAGAAAAGAAAAGCAAAAACCAAAGTACCGTATTTTATGGATTATAATGCGATACTTTTCCCCCCAGACTGAGACCCCTGCGCCTTATATGATGAATAAAATAATAAGAAAGTGTAATAACAAAGCCTGAACTTTGTGACAGAGCATAGGGAAACCAGGCTAAAGTCGGAAATTATCACTTTTGAGTTTTTATATAATCTGAAAGTTTAAATTCTACAGACTGAAAAGCAACAAACAGAATTGATCTATCTGGCATAGTCTTTTTTGTATAATTTTTTAAAGTTGACAAAATACACAGAATGAAGTATGACTAAGCTACCTGTTTTTGTGCATTGCTAAGAATGTCTCTCAGCGACTTTAGCCGGATTTTCCCATACTCTTGTCACATTTGTGTAAAATTTGGTTGGTGAGCCTTTTAATAAGGTGCACAATATAGTCCGAAAAATATGATAATAAGATGCACAAAATAGTCCAAAAAATATGATAATTAGCTTTGTAAATCACACCCCCAAAAAAGGTTACTGCAAACAACTCACATTCCTCTTGTCCTGCGATCATCGCGGCATCCAGGGCATCTTTCAGACAGCGATATGACGGCGCGTAGTGTCCATTGAACCCTCCCAAAACTTTGTTGATTGTATCCATTCGCACCTAAACAGAAAACAAAACCTTTGTCTCAAAAGAGGGATGTTTCTTTCATAATAAAAAAATAATAAAAAAAGGGGAATGAAAACAATAGCAACAGAAGTAGGCAAAGTAGTACTTTAGACACACACACACACCCTTCATGTTTATCATGCTCAATTTCAAAGTCTGTTTTGCTCAATTTCAAAGTCTGTTTCTTTCAGCTTTATTAAGTACTAAGCTGATCCTAACCCTATCCCTTTCCTGTAAATGGCAGAATGTTGCTTCTCAGCGAAACTTTTTCAGAAGTCGTGTGTGCAATTATAAAATATAACTTAGCCCAGTCCTCATTTTGCGTAGGTGCGTGCGTGCGTGCGCGTGTTTTGTTTTTTTATGTATGATTTTACTGCTAAGCATAATTTAAATTAGTATGTGCCTGAATAATTTGTGTATTCATTTTTCCCCAATACTTTTGTGATGCCTTTTGTAAAGCACAATGAACCCGCCATGGGGTATTACGCTATATAAATATTCATTATTATTATTATTAAACAGGGTAGGCTGGGAAAAAAATTAAAACCCAAAAACAAAAAGGGGGTGGGGGTAGGAATTTTGGTAAAGGTCAAGATGTGCCCCCCCCCCCCCTACATTTCTCGGTTAATTCCATTTTTCCGTTTTTGCCTTTTTTTTACCAAACATGAAGCTGTATTTTATTAACCTTTTCAGATAATTATCTTTGTTCAATAATTAATTGCAGTCATGATAAAGGCCATTATCTAATAGGACCCCCCCCCCCCCCCCCCCCCCCCATGTAGTGCAGTACACTGCGGCATTTGTCACAGTCGTGGTTCATTGCGTTTTCCCGTCTTATAGTGGGGGGTAGGGTTAGGGATAGGGTTAGGGTTATTATTCCAAAAAGATAATTAGCTGAAAAGGTTCATAAAATACAGCTTTATGTTTGGTAAGAAAGGCAAAAACGGAAAAAATGGAATTAACCGAGAAATGCAGGGGGGGTGGCACATCTTTACCTTTAGTTTACCGGAATTGGTGGGTTTTTTTAAAGGCAGGAGAATGGGCCAACTGGCATGATAAAGGAGGATAAGCATTTTTCTCTGAAAATATTAGAGGGTTTCAGGACATGTCTCTTGGTGTAATCAAGGGATGGAAAGCCCTTTATGATGATCAGGGGGTAACTGCCCTTGAAGATGAAGATGTAAAACTGGGGAAAGGGCATCTCCTTAGGCTCAAAAACCCTTTTGATATTTGATTTTCTGCATTCACTTTTCTCTGAATTCAGAGAATTCTCTGAAAATTACCGTGCCTGGCCAACAAGTCAAAAAGATAGTAGATGACAGTAAGCAAAGGAAAAAGGCAGAGTCAAAGAGAGTGGCAGATTAGAGGAAATTACAAGCACAAAACTTCCAGAAGGTGGGGGAACCATTTTTACGAAAGACCCTCAGTATCCCCACGGGGAGACTCATGGAGGGGCGGGCTCATCCAGCTCCCCGTATGGAGGCACGAGGCATCCACCCACTGCCCCACAAATCAGCTTAAAAAAAGCTCCCAAAAAAAGATGACAAGCTCTTCCTAATCCTATACTACAAATGACCTCTAGAAGTGGTTTTTTAAATTATAATCAGACCGTCTTCTTATGAAGAACCAAGCACAAAAGCATAAAACTAAAAGCATATATGAAAACGCACACTCATGCACACACATACGCATGCGAGCACACACACAAACACACACATCTTAGCTCAGCTTTATGACGCATTCACACAGCCTGGAATAAAAGCCCCTTTCAAGAGCTTCAACATCATAACAGCATTACAAGAAGAAATAAAATGAAGGTTTACATTTCTGAAATCCATGCTCAGTCTGTCGGAGGCCGTTTCCCTGGGATAGGGCGGATAGCCACTGTAGTCCTTGTAGTAGTCTCTGCTGCTGGCAGCGCTGGCGCCTGCCTCCACGTGCACAACCTGACAACACACACCACTCAGTCAGCATGTTTGCCAGAAGCTATGAGTATGATCAAGGTTTGCTTGCCTCCACGTGCACAACCTGACAACACACACCACTCAGTCAGCATGTTTGCCAGAAGCTATGATCAAGGTTTGCTTGCCTCCACGTGCACAACCTGACAACACACACCACTCAGTCAGCATGTTTGCCAGAAGCTATGATCAAGGTTTGCTTGCCTCCACGTGCACAACCTGACAACACACACCACTCAGTCAGCATGTTTGCCAGAAGCTAGCGATCAAGGTTTGCTTGCCTCCATGTGCACAACCTGACAACACACACCACTCATGTTTGCCAGAAGCTAGCAAGGTTTGCTTGCCTCCACGTGCACAACCTGACAACACACACCACTCAGTCAGCATGTTTGCCAGAAGCTGTGATCAAGGTTTGCCTGCCTAAACGTTCTCATTGCCATTTCAAAAGCAGGGTTAATTCTATCTTTGAAATCAACGGGTCGGAACCAGCGAGTGAATTGTCTTGATTTTCACAGGGTCAGCTCTGAACGTAATTCTACATTATTAAAGGGGGCTTCTCTGTACATAATTTTTATACATTTTCTTGTAAAACTGTATTTGTTGAAAATTTGATAACGTTTTTAGTGGAGAGAATGTGCGTGAGTCTGTAAGCATTGTGTGTGTTTCTGTGTGTCCGCATTTCCAATACAGTAATCCACCATAAAAGCTAAGACTGAAAAATAATAAAATTCTTTGGTAAGCTAAGCTGAGTTTCACGCTGGAACTTACAGTGACTTCCTGGTCGTCTGGAGGCACCGGAGCAGGGGCATGGGCAGCAGGCTCTTGAAGGAGACGGTCTAGGGTGCGGTTGAGGGCATCGTCCAGCGTTCTTCCCTCGCCCAGATAGCCCGACAGCATCCCCTTCACATGAGCACGATCCGCTCCAGGGAACACCTCCAGCTGAAAAATATCAAGAGGCATTACTCAAAAGTTTAAGCCTCGTTCACATTCCCACGCATCTTGGCTGTTCTAATTGTGCCGAGTTGCTGACATCAAGTCGGTTTTTTTTGGGGGGTTTTCAAGGCACTCACTACAGGCATGGTAGTGGGGGCAAAGTGGTTTTCAAGGAAAATGGCCGGGGGTCCAGGGGGGCGAAGAAAATTCAATAAAATTCAATAAATGAGAGTGAAATTTTCACTTTTTCATGCCATTTCAATGCATTTTTTCATAATTTTGTTTCAAACTGTTTCACGGATTTTCCATGATTCGCGGAGGTCTACCATGCCTGTCACTGTAAGAGGAAAGAATGGAGACAGCAGAGAGAAAGAAATGTAGGATTGCATTTCGTCTTAACTTTGACTGAACAAATGACTTTGCAAAAATTATTCACATAGTGTGGTCAACAGATTACAAAAATCGCTAAATATTTTTAAACAAGAAAAATGGCAACTACACTATTGTGTTTTTGCTTCAGACTTCAAATTTCCCCTCCCATTTAGCCCCTCTCTGAGACAGACTAAAGCGTAGCGGCAAAGCAAACTCACCACATTGTTCACCCCAAAGTCGAGACCAGGATGGGAGGCCGTTGATGGCCCTGGGGTGGCCATGGCCAAAACCTCTGGAGGATGGTACACCGGACCATCCACTATCAGGGGGTTCTCTATTATCATGGGCTCCTCTTGGCTGAAACAAGAGCATGAAGAGGTTTGCCCCATGATGCCTGCAACTGCGAGACACGTGCGCAAACATGCTTGGATTTTCT
Source organism: Phymorhynchus buccinoides (assembly GCA_017654935.2). Lineage (NCBI taxonomy): Eukaryota > Metazoa > Mollusca > Gastropoda > Neogastropoda > Raphitomidae > Phymorhynchus > Phymorhynchus buccinoides. Next base: position 69,037,780 of record CM065680.1, read on the forward strand.
ATTTGTGCCATGCATTTTCAATAGAAAATAATGGGCAATATCCACATATTCGCCCGTAAGAGAAGATAATCTAATGACGGAAAAAGCAACCTGTTTCGCTCTTTTCTGTCATCTAATTATCTCCCTTACAGGCGGAAATGTGGACATAGCCAAATAATGCACAATATTATACATATGGTGAGGCAAGTGGGCAATATCCACATTGTTGCCTATAGGAGAAAATTAACTAATCAGTGAAAAAACATATTGAACTTCTATCTATCCATTTAGTAATCTCCCCTACAGGTTAACATGAATAATGCCAATAGGGCATTTGTCGCGTGCCGGCGACCTTGAATTTCACAGAGTTGAATAAGAAAGGTCAGCGTAACTCGTGCGGAACGAGCACGGGCGGAACGAGCGCGGGCAAATTAGTAGTCTAATATAGAGAACGAACACTCGTGGCAAATGCCTTATTGAATAATGATAGGAAACAGATGGACCTTTTCTTTCAGCACAATTATTCCCTCTCCCTTTACGCATGAATACATCTTTAGACTTAAGCATGGGTTGGGGTATCTAATAGAGGCTCACCCTTGTTGAATATTCAGTGCTTGAGTGCCACTGATGTAGTGTTATTACATCTTAAAAATCCCCCGAAGTCGGAGTGTGGCTGCCCATGTGGCGGGGTAATCAAAAACGGCCACACACGTAATGTTCTCATCCATAGCTGTTGCACGTGTCCCATAGTGTTCAAGTGCTTCCGCTGTTGGGATGATCCCTGGAATTGTTTTAGCCAGGGTACGCAAACAACCATCTTTAAAAAAAAGAAAATTACCTGTTGAACCCACTATCTTGTAATGTTAACTTTTATCAGTTGAACCCACTGTCTTGTAATGTTAACTTTGCTTTTCCTATTATATACCACAGCCGAGATCCACATTTACCTCTATACAATCAGGCATTGTACTTAAAGCCAAAGCACCCGATCCATAGAATCGGGTCACGGTAGTCCGACACTTGCTGCTTGCTCTACAGGGGAAAATGGTAGGGTAAAGAGTAGCGAACGACGAGCAGGAAGGCAAAATGCGACCACGCGATGAGAGCCGCTCCTTATATACTCCGACTGTGCCTTTAATAAAAAAGAAATTATTAAGACCTTGGTAAGAGGAGGTAATCTATTGATAGAAGAAGCCTTGCTTAACTTGAAGCTTCTTTTTGCCTGTGATTATCTTCTCTTATGAGGATAAAGGTTATTGCTGATATCTTCGCTTACAAATAATCTCACCAGCACAAATATGGATACAGCCACACCAAAATTAAATGTGATGCCTTTCTTGCTGTGCTATGCTTTGCTACACTATGGTGTGAAATGCTGTGCTGTGCAACAAAATGACGTACCTGTCGTCGAGAATGATCGGGGGCTCCGGATCTGGACGAGGTGGCTGCTGCAAGGGCCAATGTGGACCAGGTCGCGGTGCTTCACGCGCGCATTGTCTTTGCAAATGTACCTGCTGCTCTAGGGGCATGTCGCCATGTTGCTGCTGCTCCTGTACAGCTAACACGTCGCCCATTGTCTTCGCTTCTGGCAAAGCAGGCTCAGACTGCTGCTTAATATGCAGTTTAGCTGGCTGAAGAATGGGGGTTTTCTTTTGTGGAGCAGGTTCGGGCTGCTGAGGTATGAACTTGGCTTTTTTCAAAATCGGCCTGCACGGTTGCTGTTTCGGTGGGGAGCTGGCTGAGGATGGCCCGGGTTGTGGCTGCTCTGCCTCCTGTGCAGCACACTGTTTTTCCTTTCTCATGTCCAATGCCGTGTTCTCAAGAGCTGCTGGCTTTATCACTACAAGGTTTCCATATGTACGTACACCACTGTCCGCTGCTTTTTGAGTGTCAAGTGATCTTTTTTCCTTATCGGGGCTCGTTTTGCGGGCAGTCGTAGTCGTGGCTGCTGATTGAAGCTGGACCGGTTTCCCACCAAATACAGGCGCACTGTGAGAAAGGTCAACTGGAGTGTCAAAAGTAGCTGCAGCTATGCTGGTGGTAGGAAACACTGTCTCTTCGGTATGGCTCAGAGGAAAAGCACTCTGCTGTTTCTCTGACTGGACGGCCTCATTGCTTGTAGAGGGTAAAAGTGCTGCTTGTGGTTTGACAGCATGCAACAAACTGTCAGCATTGCCAATCAAACCCAGAACACGAGCGTTCAGAGCATCCACTCTTTTCTGCAACACCGATCTGTTGTCTGGGATGGGCGGGCCGCTTGTAGTTGTTGATGGTTTGCTGGTACTCTGTTCACCTTCTCTGCGTGTTGCCTGCTTTTTTGCAGATGGACTGGAACTCAACAATCGCACAAAGGTACTCCATGCATCATCATCACCATCATGTAAAGTTGAAAGAGAAGAAAGCCTCTGTGGATGGTGCATTGTTGAGCTGTTCACTAATTTCTGGTCAGAAAATGTCTCATTGTCACCAACTGGTTCATCTTTTTGACAAAAGGGTGTTGTCTGTGAGTCTGTACCAAAAAGTGGGTTTATGAAATTACTACTGGTTGATGGAAAGTCACTTGACAGAGTTTTTCCTGAGTAGTCATCATCAAAGTTTTCCCTCAAACAATTCTGACTTTTATTACCAGTGGCATGAGTGAGATTTACTGAGCTCTTACTTGGCGAAGTTTTGTTGACACAGCTCACTCCATCAGGCCTGTATGAGAGATACTCACTGGAAACTGACTTTGCTTCACAGCTGGGTGGAGACGTTTTGCCCAAATACTTCACACTGCTAGCACCAGCACACTGAAGTTCACAAGATACTAGTTTGGTCGAGCTGCATGTAGGAATGCTTTTGCCCAAATGCTTCACATTACTATTGTTAGTGGATTGACCTTCCCAAGAAGAGGTGCTCGCTAATCCACAGGCTGGCAACGTTTTGCCCAAATATTTGACATTACTACTGCCAGCACTAGCAGTGTCATGAACAATAGAATGCAACGTGTTCGTTGGAACCTTTGTACCTAAGTATCTAACACTGTTAGTATTACCGCCGACAGATGATGGACTGGATAGCAGGCTGGCACCATCATTTTTTACCAGTACCACAGGTTGACGTTTCCGCTTGGGAGGGCTAAGAACGGGTAGGTCGTCACTGTTCCACACACTGCCATCCTCTGCACTGCTGTCAAGGCCCACAGAGAGCTGAGAGCATTTCGCCTTGTGCGAACCCTTCTCTAACGATTTACTAGAAGAGTTAGAGACACTTGGTATTGAACTTCCAATCGAACCAAGTAAAGGCAAACCCGGAGGGCCCATCTTTCTTTGAGGGAACACTGAATTTTGCTCTTGGGGTTTGCCTGATTCAGATTTCTCTGGAATCGGCATCTTCCTAGACACACTGTTCATGTCGTTTGATGACGTTGGTTTGACTTTATCATGGTTTTCAGCACTGGCATTATCTGATTTTCCTGTTGGAAGGCTGTTTCCTGAAATGCTGGGCGTAGTTTCAAAATCACACTGCGCCTTCCGTTCAATTTGTGTTGGAGGTTGATCAGGGGTGTCTTTGACAAACTTAACATCTGGAAGGGAATCTAAACTGGAGTCATCGAGTTCAATCGGGGTGTGGTTCCCTGGAAGTGTCTGGGTTTTGTCAGATCTCCACGATGTACTGTTAGGCATCCACACATCTTCCTGAGTAGAAACGGACAATGATGTTTCAGCAACATCGGACAGTCCTTCATTCGCACCGTCCAAGGGGGTTTTGGTTTCACTTACACTGGGCTGTTCTGATGCCCCTTCTTCATCAAATAAAGAAACGGATGAATCGTACCTAGTGCTGTCATCACAGTTTGCTGAAATGTCCCTCCCAACAACTGTTCCTGCAGACATATAAAAAAGCCATGTTCTTTTCTACTGTATAACGAAATAAAGAAAAGAATAATTAAAAAAAATAAAACATGATGAAACAAGTAGCGGTGCTTAATTTAGAACTTGCTCACCACAACAATAAGTATGTGTGTGTGTGCATGTGTGTGTGTGCGTGTGCATGCACAAGTGCATGCGTTTGTGTGTGTCTGTGTGCGGGCACCAGCATGAGTGTGCTTATATAAGTAAGGATGCGTGACAGAAATGTTATGGGTCAGAGTATAGTACCGGTACTCAATAGCAGTGAGGATTTTAATTTTAATTCTGTGGTAACTTTGACCCTTTTCCTCAAATTTCTACAATATTTTACTGACTACAAGGACATATTTCCAAAGATCCCTGTGCCTTATATTTTATGTGGGTTTTTTTTTTCCAGACTGATATCCTTGCATCTTATGCTATGACCAATAACATGGTAGAAAACTGTTAGTGTTATAATACAATTTTTAAAAATGTGTACATTTTGGGCCTTAGTTATAATACGAATCATGATGTGCCTAAGTCCATGAAAGTATATTACAAGGGTGCATAAATGTACCTAAACAGCTTAGCACAAACTTCTCATTATCTCAAGAGCGCATCAGCAAAGAGAAAAGATGAAAAGCATATTGCTCTATTTTAAGCTGCTTCTTCTTTTTTTCGAACACATAAGATGCAATGTGCTCACCTTGCTTCACACTGATTCCTTCACCAGTATCAGACGGTACCGACGTTGAGACACCGCTGAGACAAGATGATGTTTGATGAGGCTTCAGACTTAGTTGATTCAAAGAACAACCGGAGGATGAACCGCTGCTCAAACTGTCTGCTGCCGATGATAAGAGTGTTGAACTTGGTCTTGCGGCACTTTCCCCAACCACTTCTGGAGATTCCTGTAAAGTTGCGCTCAATGGTTCCGTTTTTGTACTGGGACCCGTAGCTTCTCTGCTTGATGCGTTTTCTGAAGATGCCTTGTTGGATAAATCATCATCTGAAACATATTTCATCTTTTTGTTGAAAAAAAATCAAAATATAATTCAAACAAAATGTGTGGGGTTTTTCTCTCCGTTTTTCTTTATGTTAATACAGCTACCTAGGAACAGTGGTAAATAGCTCAGGTAAACATGGATGCAAAACATATAACAAATCAATCAATATAAAGCTTTTGAACATTTCTTGTACACAATATATGTATTCTTTCTTTTCTGCATTGCCGATAGCTCAGATGTGTCATGCTGGGGCATTATTACGCGCCTAACTAAGAACTAGTTAGGCCCAGCATGTTCGTCTTCGGCTGGAGAAAATCTTTGTAAGAGTCTCTAGAAACAAAGACAGGAGAAAGGACCAGTAAGGCAGAAAGATAATTAATAGATGACAGTAAGCAAAGGGGAAAAGGTAGAGTGACCGCTGAAGGAATTTTGAGGTTTCAAAACCACATTTTACAAACACATTTTAGCGTAATTTTAAGTAATTTTCTAATGATGTTTGTTGTATGAAGCAAAATATTTTTAGATTTGGCACTTAGGGGGGCCTAAATCAGCCTAGAACAGGCTTTGTTGTAGTCTTGTCGATTGTTAGGTTTGAGAACGAAAATGTGCATGTGCTGGGTACAGTTCGTCGTCGGCCTTGACATGTAAACAATGGGAAACCATTCTCTTCACTTCCGGTTGACAGAAAAATTTAAAAAAATCTTTAGAGATCGGCTACTTCGTTGCGGAACTACAAGAAAAACACAAACGGAACTTGTCTTGAAAAGATCAAATATCAACACTACATTGGTAAATCTACTCATAATTTTAACGGCGGGTGTGTGAGTGGTCTATGTTTTATCCGTACACATCGAGAAATGAGCGCAAATGTGCTGGGTAATTACTCAACCCGTGCCAATGTCGATTCGGGAGATAAGCATCTAGTCGATTCCGTCAAATACTCATTTGATTTATTTTGGTTGATATTTAAGCATTTCCACAGGGAAATCAAATTTTTGCCGAAGAGACTGATGAGAGCCCTCAACTATTCTCATTTCTTTGGGTTTATCGAGTCCATTCATTAGATAGGTATGAGAAGAAGAAAAAATATGTAAGCAATTCTCAGAGTAGTTTTTATAAAATGAGAGAAAAATAGTTAACTTGCTGTAAAGATGCGTTTTCTGTCAATAATTGGCGCGATTTATTGAAACATTGGTCTATTTCTTCATACAAGGCTGAAGAGACAAGTTGTGACAAATTTCTTCCAAGAATCAAGACAATTGAAAATTCGACAAAACTCGATTAATTTACAGAAAAATAAGCATTCAAAAATCGAGTGCTGCCTGTAGAAACTATGCATATGTTTTTATGAGAAAAAACACTCAAATATTTGAGTTTTCATCATACTGGTATTTGAATTGAACAGAAACTATTTTCGCTTTAGCAATGGCGTCTTCCCATGACGTCATCTCGTGAGACAGGCTCGCGCAGTAGCAGACATTTTTTTTCCCCAACGATTTTCAAAAAGTTTAAAACCACAAAAAATATTGTGTGCAACATCGTAAGCTTAAATTTATGGCGTCGAAGCAAACATTAGTGATTTCCTAATAAAGTTGGTCGTGTGGAGCAAAGTATTGTTAGATTCAGCGTTTGTCGATCGTTTCCACTTCGCAAGGGAAGCCCTCCTTTTGTAAGAAAACGAGGCAAATTGTTGCCAAATCGGTAGGCTTAATGCTGTGGGTGTAGGAAAAAATTGGCACGGTAGATTTAGTTTTTAACCTTTGAGAAAACACTAGGATTGATCTTGTTGCCGGTGTGAAGAGAATATTCTACCTCATCATATATCTACCCATTTCGATTTCGCACTTGCGCACTCCGAGTTTTGAGTTTTTGCGCATGCGCATTGAGCCAATCATCAGCTTACGCTAGCCTACTTCCTGTTTAAGCCATGACTTATTTACCTCCCCTCCTCTCTCTCTCTGTAAAACATGTTTGATTCGATTTCGATTATTGTTGTTTTATTTGTGCCCCCCCCCCCCCCCCCCCCCCCCCATTTCCCTCCCATGTGAATGTGCAAATTGCCTGATGCTTTAGAATTTCTGTTCTAATGCCGGTAAATGGGCATGCGCAAGGGTAGATATTTCATAGGACTACTAATTTTTCATGACACCGGCATTGCTTATTTAGTTATTAGTGGTGGGCTGATAGGGAGTGGACATCTGATTCAACTCGGAACGCACCCCTGATCAGTGATCTGTCTGAAAGTTGAAAATTTCAGCTTGAAAGCGAGGAAGCTGACTCCTCTGTACAGTCAGGACTTCTGTTATGGTAAAAGATAGAGCAAAGTAGCTGTCCCTTTTCCTGACCTGACTTGTCAATTGAAATGGTGATGAAACAGGTAATGACATCATATGTGTAATTTGTGGTTTTAGACAGGCAATGACATCATAAGTGTGATGATATTTTTTAATGACATCATCTAGTAACTAAGAAAATTAAAGACCCCACTATTCAAAGTTAGAAGATCTTCAAATAAATCCCTTCCTCACCCCACCCCTTGTGGGGATAGAGGGGGGGTCTTTCAGTACAAATAGTTCCCCCACCTTCTGGAAGTTCTGTGCGAGCATCTTCCTCTAATCTATCACTCTTTTTGAAACTGCCTTTTCCTTTTCTTACTATTATCTACTATTCTCCTGACTTTTTTTAATTTTTAAATCTTCCAAATAATGTTCTCCTTTGAGCTCCTCAGAAATTGGAATAATAATGCAGTGGAGAGACCAATAAAACCCTAAAAACTTGACACATACATACCTAACCCATATGGCCCAGGAACACAGAAGAAGAAATAAAGAACGAACAAATGAATAGACAGCCAAAGAAACAAACAAAAACGGCACAAAAAAACAAATAACCGAAAATGTTTATTAAATTGAACAAAATGTAAGGAAGTTTCTGTTTGTTCATCTGTCCTTTTATCTTCACAGAGTTAGGCGGTGGTGCCGTAGGTGGCTTTGGTTGGGGAGGTGTGTGCCTTTAATGGATTGGACAGTTATCCACCTTTGTTTATTTCATTGTCTTCACTTTTTTTTAATATTTGATTAAATCAAATAGTCCCAAACATATAACAGGGTAAGTGCATAAACAAGCATGTGAAAAAATAAATGGAACAAACCCTGATACAGGTAAATCTGGAACTTTGTTTTTATAATGTCATAATCACAATTCAAATCTTAATTCAATTTTTTTTTTTCATACTCCAATATCTTGTTACCAGTATATCATCATATGTATTATCAAAAGTTTGGGACTTTACAGGTGCTGCACTGCCTCCGGGCATTGCCTCCATGATCGCTCCCACCATCTTTATATCTACTAATGTCCCATATGTGTCTGTTCCAGACCGGAGGACATTTAAACAGATTTTCATTCACTCCCTAATCCAAAGTAGGTCTTATGTGGGAGGGAGTCTTATAACGGGAGGTCTTGTAAGGGAGGTTCCCCTGTAATATCATTACTAGCATACGACTGTATTGCCATGGGGACAGATGGAAATCGACAATGTGTATTTTGGCCATTACATGTACTACTTAACCCCTTGACTGCTCTCTAAGTATCACATTCTGACTTGATGACATCACTGATGGCGTCATCAGATGAAGAGGAATAACTCTGAAATGCTGGTTTTTGCTCTAACACAGTCAAGAGAGTTATATCCCCAGACCATTCTGCCAGACTGACTCTATTAGTTGGCTTTTTCATGGCATGATTTGTACAATTATTTTTTTCTTTTCTTTTCTGTGGCAGTCAAGGGGTTAGCAGTTAGAGGTAATTTCTTTTTTCTTTTGGCTGTCCCATCTTCTGGGCCGTACAGTCACAGACTATATATAGTCTGTGGTACAGTGGCGTTTCTCCCACGCCGCTCATTCCCAGTCCCAACTCACACTGCAGACCTGTTTACTCTCCTCTTTTCGAGTAGTATTCTTCTCAATTTGAACCTCTACTACTCTTCAAAACTGAAAATAATGCTCTTTAATTCTTGATTACTACTCATTTTCAGTTAACCTTATTTGATGGATTACTGAATAAAACTACACATTGTGCACCAAAACAGCTATCCAGACTACTCAAGACCTGTGTAGAGGTAAACAGGTTTGTCACAGCCACACCCTGGCTTGTTCAAGTTGCAGAATTAGAAAAGCAAAGATGATTTCTTACCCCTTTCCGTTTCTGGGGTCTCATCCCAGGTACCCGGGAACAGGAAGCCTGTCAAGCTGTCCCCATCCTCTCCCAGGAGAAAGTTGACACAAGCTTCCACCAGAAACCCCGGGGATGAGCAGAACTGGTGAGATAGCAGGTACACGACGGCCTGCAGGCTCTTCCAGGAGTGCTGGGGGAACATGCCCAGCAGGGTCAGCGCAGCTTGCATCTCCTCCTCCGTCAGTATGATCGCGCCCACATCAATCCCTCTGTAAATTGCATGCACATCCAAATATGGGCAGTGCTCACTTGTGTGAAATTCATACACCAACAGCTTGATGTATGTATGCATAAAATGATAAATGCATATGAAATGTGTGTTAGGATTTCAGTTGTTGGTTGCTTGTCACACCAATTGTCAAACTAGTCTATAATGTCTGCATGCATATGTTATGTATAAAAATATGAAATAAGTGTCAGAGATGAGATTCTCAGAGAACAAAAAAGGAGGGAAAAAATGTGGGAGTCCGGGGGCTGGCACAGGCCCTCAGTGTAGCATTGCCACAAGAAAATTACAATTCATGAGGGGAGGCAAATAAAGAAATTGGTATTAAAAAGCTTGCAATTCTGAGCAGCTAGCAATTTAAATTTTTCAAATCAGATGAATAGTTTTTAGGAGATATTCATGTTTAAAGGCGGTCAAAAAGGAATCTTTTGTTGGACGATTTACCAGACAACACAAGCATAACACAGAGCAGACAGCATGGACAAGTGAAATGACCAAAATTTGTTTATTTAATTGCATTAAAAATCATATACGCCTCTTCTCAAACAGCTACACTGGCTTCCTATCGCAGCACGTATCGAGTACAAGATGGCCACCCTAGCTTTCAAATTTCACAACGATTCTCTCCCTGCTTATCTTTCAAGTACGCTCTTGCCATATGTACCCTCTCGGTCTCTTCGCTCTAGCAGTCAAAACTTCCTAAAGATCCCAAACTACAATCTAAAATCAGCTGGGCAGAGAGCCTTTCGCTTCCAGTGCGCAAAGGTGTGGAATAGTCTGCCCGACAGTCTTCGCAACAGCCCATCTATCCCCACTTTCAAGAAGAACCTGAAAACCTATCTCTTCAGAAAATCCTACTGCACTTCTTTTGTTGAGTGATTCTCCTTTCTCCTCATTCTCCCCTCATTCTTCCCTCTAATGAAGGCCGACGTGTTGGAGCCGAGAGATGGTGCCTTGGCCTTGATGCGTACGCTATGTTTGAGATAGAGAACTCCAAGTGTGTGTGTGTGTGTGTGTGTGTGTGTGTGTGTGTGTGTGTGTGTGTGTGTGTGTGTGTGTGTGTGTGTGTGTGTGTGAGTGTGTGTATGTGTGTGTGTGTGTGTGTGTGTGTACGTGTGTGTGTGCATGCGCGTGTATGTCTCTGTGTGTGTATGCTTGCGTGTGTGCATGCGCATGCGTGTGTGTGTGAATCCCCCCCTCCCTTCTCCATTCTTACTTTATTATTGACTTATGTCATTTTGTTGACTGGAGCGGATTAGTGGGTGGGGTGGGGATTTGATTTTGATTTTTGTATGTGTGCATGGGCGTACGCGAGTGTGTGTCGTTTCTCTTCATTTACATTCATTTTCAATTATTATTTTTAACGACGTCAATATGTTGGCCTTAAGCTGGCGAGTGCGTGTGTTTTCATTTTTTCTTCCGTTTGCAGAGATCTGTTATTATCTCTCATTGTGCATGTGTATATTTATATGTATCTTATATGATCTGTATGTCCTGGTGTTCTATTGTGTATTTAAATAGTAGTATTACGTGCCTGTATTATCATGTTCATGTGTGTTTTGTATATGCGTTGTATTTGTAAGGCGCTTTGAGCTGTTGTCAGGATACTGCGCCATATAAATGTTATTAATTATTATTATTATTATTATTATATAATCAACATACCTAGATGAAAATTGGCAGTCTTATGGATTTAGTTGTGGCGACGCCGTTTACTATATGCTCGACGCGATCCGTCAAGTAATTTGTCTTATTACCGAAAAGAAACACAATTTTTTAATAATGTCACCGAGTGTTATGGTTCATATTTAATTTATACATCTGCCATCCTAAAAAGGATCCGTTTGTATGAATTTTTTTTTATAGATTTCAACAAATTATGCGTTAACAGGGTAGTTAAATCACGATTTTGTGTCTTAATACCGATATTTAACCAAACATGCCTGTGTTCACACACGTAATGTTCTCATCCCTAGCTAATACATTTGTACCATGATAGGGTTCAGGTGCTTCAGCTGTTGGGATGATTCCTGGAGTCCTTTAGCCAGGGAACGAAAACAAACAAAAAAAGTGGGGGAGGGGGAGGGAGTGAAGGGGTGTGGGTGAAGGCTCCTATCAAAAGCCTCCAATGACTGAAAGGAGGCTTTTCTTTCCGAAAATGAGCCACACACATACACATACACATGAACGTGCGCGCACACACACATACACAAAGTGCCCCCCCCCCCCCACACACACAAAAAAACAACTTTCACATGTAACAAAAAACTAACATGTGAAAGTTTTTGGTTTGTATGCATGCATAGACAAAGAAAACAGCACACACATTCTTAGTCTCAAGAAAATTTGTACTAAATAGGCCGAATGACCGCACTTTCCATTGATTATTATTCCAATATGTTCACAGTAAACAAACTATATTATTATTCCCTTCTCAACCTAAACCCCCTTTGTCTCGCTTTGGAATTTTCCGTCTAGGAATATCATGACTACTCTCGAAATGGAACGTTCCTCTTATGGTACAACAGGTTACAAAATTAATCTTACTCATCGGGATAATTTTGAATAAATTGAAGTCTTATGATCGTAATTCGACATAAACTGTTATAGAAACAATAATAATACACTCTGAGGCAATGAAAATGTTATCAACCAAAAGCGTTGCTGAAAAGCAGTGCGTGTTTCAAATCGTCGTACAGCTTCAAATCACAACCAATTTTTATGAAATAATGTTATTCTGAAAGATAAATGAACAAAGAATCTGTTCGTATGAGCCCGATTTGCCTTAAAATGGGTTATGGGGTAAACTTTATTGATGAACATGGACCAACTTCTCACCTCCATATTTTGTTTTGCAAGCAATACTCAACATCCGGGCAGGCACGGGCTTAAATAGCAAGCCTTTTTCTGATTGGTTGATGAAGCTGCTGCGTCACTTCTGTGAGACCTACGGCGATACGAAAGTAACCAACCGATCTAGCAAGCTTTTCTGTGTTGGCCATCTTCTGACTGGGGGCCGCGGGCCGGCGAATTGCGGTAAATTACCATTTTTACTCGAGTATTTGCAAAGGATTGAACAAGAAAATAACAAGAAACACAACTTCAATCATTTATCTTTCACTCTGTGTCTGTCAAATAACAACTCACAAAAACACAGTAGGTTTTTTGGTTGTTTTTCAAGTTGGTGACCAAAGCGAAATCCCACTTGTCCAATGGTTCCGAGTACCAGTGTGGCAATGCTACTCAGTGGAGTCCAGGGGCAAAACCCTTGGTGGGATTCAGGGGTCATCCCCCTGAAGCTGAAGAATTTTGGCCTTTGAACCAGTACAAATCAGCCTGACAGCAAAAATTTAAGTATTAAAAAATGTAATCTCCTTGAATATTCCTATAAAAAATTTTGTAAAATTATGAAGACCATTGACTCAGGCCCGTGACTCAGGGCTAGTGATTTTCTGAGAGAGAGAGAGAGAGAGAGAGAGAGAGAGAGAGAGAGAGAGAGAGAGAGAGAGAGAGAGAGAGAGAGAGAGAGAGAGAGAGAGAGAGAGAGAGAGAGAGAGAGAGGGGGGGGGCACAAACAGAGACAGAGATAGAGACAGAGACACAGAGAGAGAACAGACACCCCTGCCCCCACCCTCAACAGATTTACACTGATCTCAAAAATGATCCCTGGGGCCATCAAAAATGAAGAAATCATCCAATTGGAGGAAAAAGTCAGCTCTCATTCTCTGATTCTGAAGTGTTGAGTAGGGAGGGAGAGAGATGGATGGATGGATGAATGGATGGAAAGATGAACCTTTACAATTTACTGAAACCGGGTGAAAGCAACAAAAAGTGTACAGTACATTGACTGAGGTTAAAGGCACAGCCAGGAAATAAAAGGACCGAGTCAAGCCGCGTGGCTTCATTCTGCCTCCCTCCTCGCATGCCACAACTCTTTATCCCTACCTTGTAGCGCGAGACAGCAAGTGTCGGAATATCGTTACCCGATTCTATGGATCGGGTGTTTGGGCTTTAACTAGTTTAAGGTGAACATACCATTAGAACTTGATTCCAAAAACTTCTTCCTCTGCTGTCAATAAAACATAGTAAGTACATAACAGTGGAACCCCACCTGACAGGCACCTCAGTATCGCAGACACCCCACTAATCTGGACAGATTTACTCAGTCTCTTCTCTTCTTAATTATTACTAAAAGAGTCTTCACTATAGCGACCACCTCGCAATTACGGACAGTTTTGGCCAGTCTGTAGGGTGGTCGCAATACTGAGGTTTGACTGTAGTACACTAAAGAGTGTACATGCAAGCATACTGCCTGTAATTTGTTTTCAAGTCAGTGTAATAAAATTCCTTCTTCGTACTTCAAAATAAAATTCCTTCTTCTTCATTCAAGTTCTTGAAACACTAACCCAAAATCATATTTCAAAATCTGGTTCTGATTTTATGTCGCAGATGCTTTCTGATGATAATTTGGTTACTTTCATGGGGACCAGAGGGGAGGGGAAAGGAGAGGGGAGCCCCCTGCTCTGGGGAAGAAGTTGCGGTGGTCAAATCAAATTTAGGAGCCGAGTCTGAACCTGAAGAGGTCCAAGGACTCAGCTTCCATGGTTGTCTGGAGCAGAGCGTTCCAGTCTGGGATTGTCCGGGGGGAAAATGACATTTGCCTGTACATGTACTGCATAAGACAAGATGGAACGTCGTACACTTTGGTGTTTCATTTGATTTTCTGGCGCCTCTTCTTGTGCCTGATGAACTGGCAGAAAGACTGAGTTGATTTCAGCGAGGCCCTGGTTGTATTTGATGAGCATCTCCAGCCTTTTGTTTCTTCTCCTTTCTTCTAAGGATGGCCATTCCAATGTTAAGAGTATCCCATCCGCGCTGGAGGTTTGGCGGTACCTGTTTGCCACCCAGTGAGCACTCCTTCTCTGGACCTTTTCCAGGGTGTGGATGTCTTTCTTGGTGTAGGGGTCCCACACTGTGCTGTCCAGAGTACTCCACTATAACTCCAGAACTGGGCGGACAAGCGCTTTGTAGGCAGTTTCTCTCAGCCTTTTCTTCGTTGTTTTCAGGTTGCGCCTCAGAAAGACAGTCACAGAATGTTGATGCTGCTCTTCTAAGACTTCTTTTTTATTTTCACTGAAAAAAAATTGGTGGGGTAGCTAACCTGCACCTTTGCCACCTGACATAAAACTTGTAAAGTTAAGTACCAAAATGAGCCAAAAGTGTGATGACTAGAATTTCAACATGTCTCGGCGCTGCGTGGTGACCGTTTTTTCTTTTTCTTTCATTATATTATTTATATCGGCTGTAACAATGTATCACGCACAACCCCACTTTCTTTATCTACACCCCCCCCCCCCCTCTCTAAACACCCCCCCTCCCCTTTCTTTATTCGGGCCACCACTTTAATTACAATTCAACATCAAACAACGTGCCGATTCTGAAGCCTATCTGTTTGATCACGGAGTTTGCCTCTGATGACACCCACATTGGCGGTTTGCCTTTGTTCCCCGTATCTCCTTTCCCGATCACGAGAAGGAGGAATGTGACGTGCCAGTGATGTAACCGGCTCGTGATCGTTCTGTACTACTATGCATAATACTATGACATCATCTTGTGACTTGTCGACTGCTATGAACCAATGACAGGCTCTCGGGTGTTTGAAATTGGAGGGGAAAATTTGAGTAGTGAGGAAAGTTAGCCTACACATTCTCTCTCACAATACCTCCCAAAACCTGGCGAAGCAACATTGCAGACTCAACCTCTCTCCCAGCCAGTCCTAATAGCCCAACTAGTGAGTATTATTGATGGCTGGTGATTGAGATTTGTTTGGTTAGATCCTATTTTTGATCTAGATCCTATGTTCAATGATGAATAAGGAGTAGATATGTTATTGAAAAGAAGTGGTAAACATTCTGTTCTAATTATGTGCACTGATTATTTGTGTGTGTGTTTTTTACTTTAACTCTTTTGGTACCAGAACCGGATTTTATGCCTACTAACCCTTTTGTATATTTTAGTAGGAAGCCTGTGGGTTGCAATCTTGCACTTTATGATAACATTCCTTTCCAGGTGTTGGATGGAGAGTGATGTTGGCTTGATCATAGACTTTGATCTAGCCGGGTACTGAATAATATCAGTTGATTCCTGTACACCTTTTATGTTTTACTGATCTCAGTTTGTTAACTGAAATTCAGTTTATTTATTACTAGTGCTATTGTACAAGGGCAGCCTTCTAGCCGGTTGGGATCCACTAATTCCCTGCCGGCTGAAGACCCTTGTCTCTAAGCCATAGAGATCTACATCCACCTTCTCCTGTGATTATCAGCAGGGCATCGTGGTCAGGACGCTCAATCCCTGACTCACAAGGAAACCAGACGGGAACGCCGCCAAGACGCCCCGCACCCAGAATCCGCGAGGAGACCACGCCTGAACCGTGCCATCCCGCGATGCCGTAACCGGAACGACTGGGAGCTACTCTCACCTGACGAGCAAGCCAAGTCAACCCAACACTCACCGATCCCTACGGAGGAACTTCAGCACAGCCATGAGCTAAGTCACTACAACAGTGCCAAAGAACACTAACTGGAAACCAGGACACTTAGGACCCTTCCCGCTTGGGGCTAACCTTCTAGAAAGACAAAAGTCTTGTAAATCCTTTCGGATTTCATTGTTTTTTTCATTCATATTTTGTTTTGGCGCCATTGAGCTGCTTTATTATTATTGTTGCATAATCTTATGCAGATTTTGTGAGTAAATAAAATACAAGTGTCAAATAATTCTGAACCCTTTGGTCAGACTGATGAGAGTGGAAGTCTTGTAATTTCATGTAAAACCCTACTTCTCTCTGTCTGCCATTTAGAGCAAATCAACCACTTGTATTTCTTACAATCATACGAGCCAGAACCCGGGCACAAATATAAATTTATTAGATGAAAAGGGGCCGGGAAAGTTGCTCATCTCCCATACCCTAGAGAAGTGGGCTAAAGGCAAATTTTCTATGTGAAAATTTAACATACTAAAAGTCTTCCCTAGAGACTTTGCCTTTTAACCCATTACCTGGGCAATCGTCTGTCTTCAACCCATTGAAGTTGGCCGATTGACTTGAAGAAGAAGAAGAACATGAATATATATATGGGGATGATGGGATGGATCAGTCGTTAGTCGGTTCGAGTCCGGTTAGGCTTGTCATTACGCCTAATCATTAGGTCAGGTCAGGTAGATTAAGACGACTAGGCCTCGCGGCCTCTCAAATGTCTTTTCTCTTTTTTTCTTTTCCTTTTTTGGGGGGTTGGCACAGCTGTGACGGTTTTGGTAGACTATTACATTAGTCATACTGGTATTTAATTTACTAAGGTTTGGGTCTTTGTCCAGGAGGTTTGTGAATTTGTTAGTATCAGGTGCAAGTTTTGTCTGAGCAGGAAGTGCGTTACAATAGTTAGTCACTCTGTTACTGAAAAAGTGTCTCCTGGTGTTAGTTCTACTATACTGTGTTAGTATTTTTAATTCATGATTTCTAGTCTTTGAAAAATTTGAAATCTGAAACATACTTTTGTTAGTATTGTCAGGACCATTAAAATTTTTATATACATTAATTAGGCTAATGATTACAGGGAATGTCAAGCAACTTAGGCTTAGCAAGTGCTTGAACAAGTTGGTTGACGTGGTTAATCGAGAAGTTCGAAGTATATAATTACATATCTAGTCGTGTCAAATAAAACTTTTATTACAGATAATTTCAATTTCATTAGTCCACCCACCTTCTCGTATCATTGAGTGAAGTGAGTATACCAAAATGACCGCCTTCCATGGTCTCGATGCTTCCTTTTTCGTTTTCAACCTATTTGCAATGTTTTCGCGCGAAGGGCAGTCTTGAGTCTACTTTTGTTAACACAGGTGTTGCATAAAATATTTTACCCGTGAAATAAATACTCTTTTCCTCATTCATATTGTTTGCTGTTTGGGAAAGATTCGCCCCTAAATACATTCAGAGGCCTCTTGTGGCGTGCAGGAAGAACAGAAGATTCATCATTAAATACTGAGAAGTCAGGGATATTTTTCTAATATTTGTTATTATTTATTTTTGTTTGCACGGACAATTGTTTTATCGTCCGCCATTTTGAAAAATACGAAACTAAGTGACATGGCTTTGTATATCGATTTATCGGCAAAAATGTAGATTTACACCCTCCCGCTCTATTTCTTTGTTCTTTCTGTGTAGATTGAGCACTTAAATATCAATATTTTAAATAATAGTTGATTTTTATCACATGAAAAAGAGGAATGGCTCTAGTGCCCTTTTGAATGGTATGTACTTATTTCTCATGACACCGGATGTAAATCTTGAGAGCAAAACTTAGTGGAGTCCTAGTTCACCGTTTCAAAACTAAACTAAATCCCAAAGGACAGGGGAGTGAGGTCTCTTCCTCACTACTCACTTTAAAACGCGAATTAATTACTCCTGAAACGCGAATGAATTACTCTTACAATAATATCTGTATTGTTAAACATTCGGGACTTTCCTGGTGTTGCACTGCCTCTGGGCATTGCCTCCAGGATCGTTGTCACTATCTTTATATCTACTAATGTCCCATATGTGTCTGTTTCAGACCGGAGGACATTAAACAGATTTTTCTTCCTGTGACATTCCCAACCGGGAGTCCGTGGTGAGAGGCTGACTCTCTCATCATGTGATGATTCCGAGGCAAAGTAGCAGATTGCTATCGACGTCCTACTGGGTGGCAGCCGGTGGGAAGGGCGACACAGGAACTCTGACCTCCCTCACCAGATGGGAGTTGAGGGACTTGCAAGCTCACACGACGACATGCAGCGATTTGGATCGTCTCTGCTGATTTGACTTCGTCAATGATCCGCTGGCACCCAGCAGTGGGCTTTGGCTGTGTTGATTGCCCAAGGGGTGGGACTCGCAACTCATCCTCTGGGGAGGGTCCTTCAGCGCAGCGCCACTCACTGTTGGGAAGGGGACCCCTCTTGAAGGACCATGCCCGCCTGCACAGACAACCCGACTTCGCCTGTATGTCTCCTGACAGTTTGCGACGACACCCGGCCAGCTAGGAGTAGGTCGCCCGGTGGCCCTGAAGACGGCCTTTGGGGGAGAAGACTGCTCAGACTACACCAACGAAACAAGATCAGCAGACTACAGGAGCACCTGGACAACCTTCGGCTTGTCTCACAAATTGCTCCCGCCTAATAGATGCCAACATCTGCATCAAGACCAACAACCCACATGGATGCTGACTCGTTCAGCATCAGGACAAGATATTCTTAGACTCAGACCTTTCACATACCCTTTCAAACAGCATCTCAGCGACGCGTTATTAATGGTTGACCACAATAATTTTGCAATTGCATTGCACGAGAGATCAGGCATTAGGGTAAAATATTACGTAATCATAAAGTTTACGTATCTTACTTAACAAGTGTGTCTAAAACTTTCGCGTTTCTTTTGGCAGTCAACCAGTATAAGACTTTAATCCCACCCACATAGGACTTATAAGTAAACTAAAATTATTGTTAGCAATGCTTATGTCGGAGTCCCTCTACCACTATAATAATAGATCTAACGGCCGATCTACATGTAACTTTATGTATAGTACTACTGTAGTAGGTGTTATGTCAAAGTTGGTCGCCCACTCTCAGTCTCTTCTTCTGCTTCTTTGCTGTGCGTGGCCACAATCAACACTTTCATTCTTTTGCCATGGAACCGGGGAGTTTCAGCTACCTTTTGCTCAGTGGAAGAAAACGGCCTCAAAGCCTGATAGGAAATATCAAAACATATAATAGAGAGGTTCCCCGAATACGGAGTGTGGCTGCCCACCTGGCGGAGTAATCAAAAACGGTCACACACGTAATGTTCTCAGCTGATGCACTTGTACCCGCGCAGTGTTCAAGTGTTTCCGTTGTTGGGATGATCCCTGGAGTCCTTTAGCCAGGGTAAGCCAACAAACAAACAAACAAACATGATACAGAGGATGATTAAAAGATAAATACTGGACTGGCCAAGAATGCATCTGCTGTATTGAATGAAAATAGATCAGATTAACGTCCTCTGGTCCCGCTGGACATATATGGGACTTGAATGAAATTTAGATAAAAATTTGATTGTATTTCGCGAATAGATGTCGAAACGGCCCAAGCAGATTCAATAACTTGTACGATGTAAAGCTTATGACTGTTAACTATTTGACTTATATAGTGCTGAAGACGGGGTAAAAAGCCCATGGGCGGGTAAGAAGCCCATGCCAATTATCTCATGAAATAAAGAAAATTTCAGTCAAATGTTGCCCATGAGACGAGTGTTAATGTTGAGCATTCGTCTCATGGGCAAATTTGACTGAAATTTTCTTTATTTCATGAGATAATTGGCATGGGCTTCTTACCCACCCATGGGCTTTTTACCCCGTCTTCACCACTATGTTATTTTAAAATACGTTAGACTTAATTATAAGATAGTATTTAAAAGTTATGTATCGATGTTACTGGCCACTGGCTACAACTCCTGGCAACTACTAATGGATTAAAACTTTTCAGGACCACAGTTAAAATCATAATCTTTATTATTAAAATAACCGTGAAGTAAAGTAGGCTTGTTAAGTGCACAAACATAGGCTTTGACTTGGTCATGGTGCAAAGGTCCCCTTTGGCATAGAAGCTCTCCAGGGCTATTGGAAAAGAAACATCCAAAGACACAAGCTGTAGCTCAAAATCCAAGATGGCCACCATCGGCCATATTGGATAACGTGGTCGACACATGGAAACTTACGCAATACATGTTTTCTAGGTATTGTGAGGTCACTGAACTCATTTCGGGTATCAATTTTGCATTTGGGATGTTTTTAAAAGGTCAAATTTTTGAAAATTGATACCCAGAGTTGAAATGTTCGTACAATTTATGAATACACGAGTTAGAGGCAGGAATGAACGCACAAATTTTAGTCAATGCAAATCTTTCTTGTGAAATGTAACTTCAAGTGACAGTGTCTATTAACATTGAAGTGCATTAAACACATTCAATGGTATCCCTTTGTTCTTTTTGGAGCTAATCGGATTATCCATCTGTCTGTACCTCACTCCTGTTGCCATTGAGGGAGCACATACATGTACAGAGAATCATACAGGGCTGCCCATACATACAGCACCTGCAAGGAGCCTTACAGTCGCTCTTACACTGGCAACTGACAAGCTCTGGTAAGTTCCTCGAAATGATGGGAATTGTGGTGTAGACTGGGGTTGGCGCGGAGTCGGGAGATTCTTGTTGCCATCCCCATTCCATTGGAGAGACTGGGGCTGGAGCTTTGTTGAGCGTATTTCCCCACACGTGTCCACTCTGATAGGCTACTCTGAGGAAGTGTTGATGCAGAGCATCACTGCTTGGGGGTATGTGCTCAAAGTCTCTTCCTTTGTGTAGAAAGAGGTAGAGTCTGGCGGCATCCACGCTCGTGATGTCGTCTTCATAGACACCATAGAGCTGTATGACGAATCTCTCAAGCATGGTTGTGTGAGTTCTGACCATCTCTACGCTGGGGTTAGGGCATGAGAGCAGCTGTAGGGGCAAAGTGAGTTCCGGGAGAGACTGCCACACTGACCATGCTGTCTTCTTGCCTTTGCCAAATAATGCGGAGGTCGTATCACATCCAGTTAATGCATGAAACGCTGGCAGTGCCATTGCTTTAGATGGTCCAAGTTCGCGTGCAATGACATGTACTGGAATGTACCGGTATCGACGTCGCATTCCAAACGCAATCCAGAGTTCATCAATCTTCTGTCCAAGTGCAACAAATGTTGAGACACCCAGCACTACAACATCGCTGTCCATGGTTCGTACAATCACTCGACGATGACCAGCGGAGGCAGCTGCAGTCACATGCAGAAAAATCCTTGTGTCAGCTTCCTCGTGTGTGCAGGGGGCCACTGCACCAACATCAGCATCTGCTGATGAGCTTGCACAATCACCAATAATTGTGGTGAAGAGCTGCTTGCCCTGTGGAAGGGTTATGAGCTTCAGATTCCTGGCCATCTCCACAAACAACTCCTACTTGTTCAGGTCTACACGAAGGAAGGCAGCCCAATTGCCAGGAATTTTGGTTGAGAAAGTGACTCGCCTCCGTGCTCCACTGCCTCTTTGCTTCCGAATTCCTGATTTCAAGCTCGTCTTGGAGTACACATCCCAGACAATGTCAATTCGGTAATTTCCTTCAAACCAGGAGAGGATGTATGGCACAAACTCGTCTCTGAAATAGTCACCGATGGTCACAGTACTTCGAGGACGAAGCATTTGAATGAGCACAGCACCATCTAGCACAACAGCAGTCGTCGCTGGTCTGCGATTGTCAAGATCCGTAGGGACAATGCAGTCCAGGATCTCACTCTTGTCTCCATGGTGCATGATTCCCTTTCGAGTAAGCGAGGGAGGGAAAGTGGAACTTTCGTGGGAGAATATACATAGTCGTTGATGATGCGTCCAGAATTCGCAGCTAAGAAAATATGGGTAATTTTGGCTTGTTGGTCCTTGATGACAGAGACATCCGACTTTCGGCGTGGTTCAGAGAGAGAAGCCTTGAACAACTTTAGATTAGTTTTGTGTACTGGAGTAGTGAAAGCCTCTTCCTGAGAACTGACTCGCTTGTTGACAAATGCTGTGTATAGCTGCAATCCGATTTCCTTCACTTTTCTTACATTGTCTACCACGTCTGGAGGCATGAAGATTGACTGGTCCAAGTCAAGCAGCTCACCACTGTCTTCTAAGAAGGGGTTTCCCAGCTGTTCAAATGCATCCACTAACGCATTCACGTCAGACTTGAAGTTGGATTGGAACTTGGGGTATTGCTCATGGTGCATCCGTTCATCTGACTCCTTTGTACCCTCAAATTATCTGACTAGGCGAGCCATCTCTGGGCGAACAACCTGTTCACGGTGAACTGTGCATGGGTCATCCAGGTTCTCGATGACGCCAGCATGATTCTTGAGCCAATCGATTAGCTGCTCATGCATCTGGTCACGTGGAATATTCGAGAACGCTCGCCTTGACTTCTGTCCCATGAAGTGACCACGTTGGAACTCCATATACAGAGCAGGATGTCGTTCTTCCAGTGTTGCCATGTCACGGAGATGGATGGGCAAGTTCCGAGCGTAGTGAGTATGATCCAGCGCGAAAACCCATGGCATCAGAGAATCAAGGGTCTCCATGTAGAGCGAGAAGTCAGCTGTGCGACATGACTTTACAAACTGAAGAATGAGAAGATCCAGCTCCATGGACTTGAACCAGTAATCTGCTTGGGGCTGCGCGGCACACAACTGCTTAAGCCATTCGTGAAATGGCAGAGTAATGAGGTCAAAATGCTTCTAAATTGCAACTTTCAAAATATTGTTTTTTAATTTATCGTTCAAGCATTTTCTAAAGGCAAAATTGATGCCAGAAATGAGTTCAGTGACATCAAATTAAGTAGAAAACATGTATCATAATGGTTTCTACGACAAAATGTTTCTGAGCTATGGGTCAGACATGTTTTCAAATATGGCTGATGGCGGCCATCTTGGATTTTAAGATACAGCTTGTGTCTTTGGATATTTCTTTTCTTATGGCCTTGGGGAGCTTATATACCAAAGGGGACCTTTGCATCATGACTTGAAGTCAAAAACCCCTTAACATGTCCACTTAAAGGTCTTACATAGATATAGTTAAGTTCAATCCCACTTGAATGGGAGAACTCAATGAATTTTTTTAAATCAGAACCTTTATTGTTAAAAGAATTACATTAGTTAAGTTCGGAAAACTTAACCTCCACCTCATCTCCGACCTTGGCCCACCTGATCAGACTAGGGGAACTTTACTATACACCACTATACAGGTTAAAATATTTGTAAATACTCGTACTTTGTGATGTTAAAAGGTTAAAAATGGATAAAACTTCTTATAATATGGGCAATCAGGACTACTGGTAAGATGTTACTTTTAAGCCGATTATCAATAAAAATTAATGTTGATCTGTCTGTCACCAGCACAAGGCCGAATCAGACATGTAGTACTTTATGAAGATATTAAAATACGGATAAAATCAGTAAAATGGGGTAAAATCTAGTATGATCAGTGATAGCTCACGGTTTGGGAATAAGTAACAGTTTAGTTGAAAGTCTAGAGGATGGGATCAGCTGCCGACCAATATGGATCTAATATACGGTAATTCTAGTATGTAGCTGATGGATCTATCATGTAAAAGAAGTTCAAGGGCTGAGTGGGTGAGACGGATTGTTGCCGGGAGTGTTCTCCAACCGCGTGGAGAATGACCTCTTAAACCTGACAGGATCTGCTGTATTAAAAAATCAACTGTTGTTTAAGTGGTTGTTAGTAACATGATCCCAAACTGGGGCCATCAGACGTGGCATTTGCAGCAGGATGTTGTCTACTCTGGGGTGCTCCCAGACCCTGACCGCAAAGCTATCAGCTTTTGTTCTACCTGCTGGTGGTGGTAGGACGTTCCATATGCACTCTCTGGTTGTTTTGCTCGTTTAACTAGCTCCCGAGACTCTCCATCTACCTATAACTATGATCACGTCACTGGCTTTAAATTCAGTTCCTGAGTTTTTTTGGTGGAGGTTTTCACTGACAAAATATGCTTCACGCACCGCAATAGTTATAGCCGTGATGCTGATCAGAACTGTGTAAGGGTCATGGTCTCTAATGCAAACCCGGCAACGGGAACGCCACGACTGTCTGAATCACGACTCTCCGAATCTTTTATCTTTGGCGGCTCCGTATCAGTGACGTCTGTGGTACATGGCGAGTCGTTCATTAAAGCTACTGTCTACATGATCGTTCATTATTTCTGCTTTTGTGTGTGCTTCGTTATCATGTAGACCCTCATACATGATCCTTCATTAACATGTGTATTTTACATGATCTTCATTAACTCTACTAGTTGACCAGCTTACATGATACATGATCCTTCATTAAGTCTACTAATTTTTACATGATAACGCAGCAAAAAAATAGTACAAAAAATGAACGATCAGTCAGTAGCTTTAATGAACGATCATGTAGGGCCTACCACATACGTCATAATGACTGAACTATCACGTCTGTTAGAACGATAGGCTCACGGGAGTCCGAATGCGCTGAAACGTTTGTAGTGTGTGTATGTTTGTATGTATGGGCCTGCATGTGTTTGTTTAAATGTATGCGTTTACGTGTGTATCTGTATATGTGTACATTAAGTTGTGCCGGAGAGAGAGAGAGAGAGAGAGAGAGAGAGAGAGAGAGAGAGAGAGAGAGAGAGAGAGAGAGAGAGAGAGAGAGAGAGTGAGTGGGGGGGGGGGGGAGAGGGGGGCAGTGTGCATATGCGTGTGTGTTTGTGTGTGTCCGTGAGCAACATAGTATATTCCATGTATGATTATGTTTGTGTCGGAAATCATGTATTAAAATGTGACTGCCGTAAAATGATGGCTCTCTGTGTGTATGTGTGTGTGTGTCACTGTGTGTGTGTGTGTGTGTGTGTGCGTGTGTGTGCGTGTGCGCGTGTGTGTGTGTGTGTGGTGTCTGTCTGTCTGTCTGTCTGTCTGTCTGCCTTCATGTCTGCCTCAGTGGCTGCATGTCTTTCTAACTTCGGACAGCCGTGCTCCAACAGTCGTGATTCGGATCGCCGTTCATATGAGAGCCGTGATTCGAACAGTCGTGATTCCGACAGTCGTGGTCTCTCTCTCCTCTCCTTTTGTGTGTGTGTGCGCGCGCGCGCGCGCGTGCGTGCGTGTATCGTGTGTGTGTGTGTGTGTGGTTGGGTTGTGAAGTGCTATCTTGGTTGATCTGTATATCCGCGAAGCATTGGCCTATTTTAGAAAACTCCGCGAAGCTTTCTCTCTTCGTGTATGTTTTCCGCGAAGCAGTAGAGCAGCTAAGCGAAGCCAAGGTCGCCAAATCGCTCGATCAGGAGCTCTGCGAAGCAAAACACAACAAGAGGCGGGCCTATATAAAGCCAACTGCTTATGGTCGTCGTTAGATTGTGTCTTTCAGCACGATACCTGAAAGTTACTACAAACCACAAGTGGTGCATTTCAACAGCAAAGGCGTTACTAAAGTTATTATTCGGTTGATTTATCAAGTAAGTCAGTCTCTCTCTCTCTCTCTCTCTCTCTCTCGCTCTCTCCTCTCTCTCTCTCATCTCCTCAGGTCTCTCTCCAACTCAGTTCTACTCCTGTCCTCTTCGCAAATCTCTCTGTCCTGCGGTTCTCTCACTCTGTCTCTTCTCTCTCTCCTCTCTCTCTCACATTTTTTGTTTTTACATGTAACGTAATAATTAGCTTTAACTGGAAATGTTGAGGATTAGGAAAATTTGTTGAATACGTGTTAGCGTTGTTTGTTTGTTTTTAGATATATATTAGACATTTGATTTTATTCAAGTGTGTGATTGTTTGTTTGTTGTTGTTTTTTGTAGGGAAAAATTGTGTGTGTGTTCTTTTTTCTCTAACCAGTAACTTGATGTATTATTTCTTTATAACGCAAAATTAATTTGTCAAGAATAATAATTTTTAGATAAAAAAAAGGACATATGGTAAAAGAAATCACAAAAAAACAATAGCCTAGGCCTACAAACAAGTGATCAAAAGCAGTTCTGTTCATTCACAAAATGCAATAACATTGTGATTTCTCCGGCAAAACTTACTTGTTTTAACGTACTTGTTTTTTTACATGTATTTTCAAATAAGTAAACATTTATGCTTCATTTTTTGGTCGCTATTTTTTTTTATCGAGTCAACCAAACCTTGTTTTTTTTAACCCTTTCACCGCCAAAGTCGCATTTTAGCACCACAGTGATTTAAACACCTATGTCACTAAAATGGCATCAAATCGGGGTCTATTATCCAAAGACCCTATTGTCTTAGTTTTTGGGAAGTAAGGATAGACCTTATTTATATATTTGTCACAGGAGAATCCCCAATACTGCAGATGGATTTTGTTCTCTACCCAGGTAAATTTAATGGGAAATTTTGGCTGAAAATATGGCTGGCGGTGAAAGGGTTAACAGGCCTGAGAAATCTTTGCAGCAGGCTCACTGACTTGGTCTAAAGGCGTGCACGCTTGTTTGTGTGTGTGTGTGTGTGTGTGTGTGTGTGTGTCACGAGTGTTGTGTGTATTTTTAACCAAATATTTTTTTGAACTCACCCATGACTTTTTTTTCAATTAACATCGACCAAACATTATAATTTCAGGTTAAAGCAACAAAGCAAACCCTCAAATCCAAGATGGCTGCCGGTCCAGCAATGCCCAACGGTCCTCTCCAGGTGGCGTTCTCCTTCGACACCACAGGCTCCATGAGCGGGGCGCTGACCGAGGTTCGCGGGCGTCTCTCCGACATGCTGCAGCGCTTGCAGACCGACATCCCAGCGGTCACCACGGCAGTGGTCGCCCACGGAGACTACCAGGACGCATACGTCACCAAGCACATCGACTTCACGGACAACCTGCCGGAGCTGGTGGACTTTGTCAACACGGTGGGCACCACGGGGGGCGGGGACGAGCCCGAGGCCTACGAGGCCATGCTGAGGCTGGTCAGGAGGGACCTCAGGTGGACCCCGGGCTCCCAGAGGGCTCTGGTGGTGATTGGCGACGCCTTCCCCCACCCCCCTAACTTCCACCTCAACAAGGACAAGATTGACTGGAAAGAGGAGACCAGGGCGCTGCAGGAGATGGTGAGTGGTGGGGAACGGGTGTACGTTTTGGATGTGTGGGTTGTGACAGTTATGAAAAATCGTTATTTTGTAAAACTTGTGACATGATTTTTTTGTAGTTTTGTTGTTGTTGGTGTGGTGTTTTGGGGTGTTTTTTTTTGGGGGGGTTGCTGAAATGAAAAGTTTCCTGAAGATTTTTGTTGTGACATTTTGCTTCGGATTTGTGACCGACTGTGAGAATGGAACGAATTTTCCAACTCGGAGAAGAGTTAGGTGGGGGGTTTTGGGGGGTGTTCTACGTCACTTTAACATGACAGATTTAGGCCAAAGGGAGCATTCTACTAACTCCATGTTTTATATCTTTGCTTTTTATATTGATATAATTACAATTTTTGTGACTAGAGAAATGAAGAGACAAAACTTGTGACTAGATAAGTGAAGACACAAAAACAATTGAAGAGACAAAACAATCTATTCCATTTCTTTTTTTTTACCACAGGGAGTGAGAATTTACGGGGTGCAGGTGAACTCCAGTGCCCAGTCTACAGAGTTCTTCCAGACCATGACACAAGTGACTGGTGGTCAACACCTGAAGCTGTCACAGTTTGGAACGTTGTGTGACGTCATCATGGCCATCTGCTACCGAGAAAAGGGAGCAGAATTCTTTTCTGTAAGTTCCATGGATACTTTTTAGTACACCTGCACACTTTGCATAATTCTGTGTATCGTACTATGTAGTAATACGCGTTGATGCTCAGACTTTTTCTTCTTGACGTTTATGACTATGGTTTGGTTATGTACCGAGTCAAATTAATCGAATGGTTATTGAACAAAAACATTTCGTTCAGATGGAACTTCCAGATCAATATATAATCATCAAATGTTAAAAACACTGGGAACAAAAACATTTTAAACATAGCTGCAATACAATAGACGAAAAAGGGTAGGCCTATGATTTGTGTGTGTGTCAATCTTAGTTGAACTCTTTATAGTTTTGATCTTGTGTAAATTACCAATGCCATCCACTGCCCCCCCCCCCCCTTTTTGTTTGTTCGTTTCGCAAACAAGTAACTCATAAACCTATGAACCGTTCGTTCATAATATCTCTCTCTCTACCTCTCTCTCTCTCTCTCTCTCTATCCTCTTCGCTCTTCTCTCTCTCAGTTCTCGCTCTGACATATAATTTTGTCAAAAGGCATACGACCAACATTCACTGGCAAATTGAAATATCTTGTGCATGTTTCCAGAATTACGAGGCCGAGGTTCGTGCTCGCGAGGGGCGCCTGGCTCTGCACAAAGATCTCGAAGGCGTGTTTGGTGTGCTCAGACGAGCCGACTCCTCCGCCTCTACAGCTGCCCCTGCTGCTACTCCATCAGCCCATGCCCCGTCAACAACACCAGCACCGGCTGTCACCAAAACTCCTAAGGCAGCAAAGAAGTCACCCACCAAGAAATCCGTGTCCATTGCAGCTTCCAAGAAACGGGTTGCCCGTGCAACAACGAAGGCTCCAGCTCCAGACAGTAAGCCCTACAAGAGCAAGAAACTGGGCAAGAGAATCGTCGTGCCACGCCGTCTGACCCGTGAGAAAGTTCCCGACACCAATTTCCGTTTGAAAGACCTGAAGTGGTCTCTGTGGAAGCTGGCAGTGGTAGGGGTAGAGGAGGATGTGAAGAACGGCCAGTGGCGGCGTTTCCTTGGAGGCGTGGCTAAAGCCAGGGGAGGAAAGCTGATTGGAGGGGTGGCTGCCTCATCACGTGCTAAGGGGAGTGTCATGTGCGAAGCCGCCATCCAGACGCGACCAGGAGCTCGTCGTCACGTGGTGTGGTGTCGCGTGCTGCCCGTCTCTTCAGCCAATCGCCTGTCTCTGTCCCGCCTCCTGGCATCTCCCAATGTGCGTGCGCAGATGGGTCATGTCATGCGCAGCGGCTGTCGGCTGTGGATCAGGTAGACCAAGGTCAGAGATGAGGTGGAGGTCAAACAGGAGGTCAAGGACGTCTATGACTACGCCTGGTGCGCCAAGAAGAGTTGCCAGAGAAACGTGTGGGTTCCCAACGGTGATCCTTCTCACAGAGTTCAGATCTCTGGATACATGATGGCGTAATCTGAACATGAAATATTGCAAGAATTTTTGTTTCATTCAGTACGCTCAACTCATTTCAGTCACTATAAAAAATGTCATAAACTGTTCAGGGTTTGAGACCCAAACTTCCCACTTCGTGTCATAGACAAAGTGACACAAACCTACATGGTACTAGTTTCATTCAGCTTTTGAACTGTTGTATAAAGTGTTGTATATACACTGTTACATTCTATGATGCGGTGGTCCTTTTGTAACATACGGCGGCTTCGTGGTAGGTTTGCTCTTTCTGTGAATATTCTAATGCATTGTACTTGCCTCTATGAAAACGCAAACCTATATTTTAAGGTACTAGTTTAATTCAACTGTTGAACTGTTGTATTATTGTTGTACAATACAGTGTTGTATACTATGATGTGGTGGTCCGTTTGCAACATACGGAGACTTCGTAGTAGGTTTGCTCTTTCTGTGAAATATTCTAATGATTTGCACTTGCCTCCATGTGACAATGTGTGCACACAAGAGCTAATCTGTGATCGAAGAGAACCTATGGGAGAGAGGGAGAGAGGGAGAGAGAGAGAGAGAGAGAGAGAGAGAGAGAGAGAGAGAGAGTGAGAGAGAGAGTGAGAGAGAGAGAGAGAGAGAGAGAGAGAGAGAGAGAGAGAGAGAGAGAGATGAGGGAAAGAAATAGCACCCACAGCAATAGTTTGGAAGTGTTTATAATATTTTGGTTTTTGAAAACTGCAATTATATATATGTATGAAACCTATGTTCTGCAAATAAGGCCTTGTTTAATAAATTCAAACAAAAATGAACGGTTTTCTATCTGAGTTTGTGTATTGAGAGAGAGAGAGAGAGAGAGAGAGAGAGAGAGAGAGAGAGAGAGAGAGAGAGAGAGAGAGAGAGAGAGAGAGAGAGAGAGAGATGCCTATATCTAAAAACAAACAAAACTTTTGTTTTGAAAACAATATATTTCCCCACAAGATACTACAACGGTGACAGAAAGATCAGGAAAGGCACAAAATGTATGTGTGCCAGTTAGTCGTTTCCGACCATGACTGCCAGATAGCAGAGGGGGCAGATGCTATTCTGGCAGGCTGGGCGATAATTTGTTTATAGTGGATATGTCTTGCCCAGGGTACATCCCCACTCTCTCGGCCAAAGGGAGTCGAGAACAGCTGGCGTTGGGGAAGGTCCCCAATGGCCAACCCATCCCTTTGGCTGCAGCACTAGAGTCAATGCAAAGGCCCCCTCGTTTGAGAGTCATTGTCTTCCCCAAGAGACTAATATAAGTGTACCATGATATCCCATTACTGTAGAAAATCATAGTCATCTGTTGTACAACTCTCATGTTACTGTTGGCCTCTACTATAGGCTAATGTCAACCAATAATAATAGCCATTTGAACAAAGCTATCAGAGGCGCAAAATAAGGACGTGATATTTTGGTCTTGCATAATCCAGAGCAATATCTCTGCATGACCTTAGTGCACAGTAAAACGGTGGGGAAAAGTCACAATCCAAACGATTACAGAATGTGTGTGCGCGTGTGCCGTGCGTGAGTGCGCGCGCGCGCGCGAGTGTGTGTGCGCGCGCGTGTCTGTGTGTGTGGTGTGTGTGCGTGTGCATGCATGCATGCATGTGTGTGTGAGAGAGAGAGAGAGGGGGGAAGAGAGCGTGCATGCATCCATGTGCTAGTGTTTTTCT
Source organism: Phymorhynchus buccinoides (assembly GCA_017654935.2). Taxonomy (NCBI): domain Eukaryota; kingdom Metazoa; phylum Mollusca; class Gastropoda; order Neogastropoda; family Raphitomidae; genus Phymorhynchus; species Phymorhynchus buccinoides. Next base: position 69,068,560 of record CM065680.1, read on the forward strand.
TCTCTTCTCTCTCTCTCTCTCTCTCTCTCTCTCCCCCTCTCTCTCCACCCCCCCCCCCCCCCCCATGGCACTACGTCACTAAAACAACAAAATAATGAATTTTTAGCGTTTGTTTAATTTGAATGAAGCGAAGACCCGCTCTCTGCGTCAGACGACTCATCGGTGTGCTGAGTGGCTATCCCTGCTTGTACCCCCTTGCGGATATCCTCGGTCCTTTGTCCATTAGAGGGCTGCTGGACACCCCGGATGGCCTCTGGCCCGTCTCCACCTCTCACGTCTGTTGAGGAAGCATTTCGGTTAACTTTCTGAGATATTTGGCCGCAGTGTCAGTTACTTTTCAGATGCTACAGACGAACTTTGAGCTATTTTAAAACCCTCTTGCATTCAAGTCGGCTAAAACTGGCCTGGACAGAAGCTATCTTCTGGTATTCAATGTTGGCTCCAACCGGCCGTATCTTCCCCCCCACAACCCGCTCTGCTGGTATTTCCATAGCGAACAAAGTTCTGGCTATACGCACACTATGAAGATAGCTTCTCACTTGCAATGATGAAATGTAAATACGGTTGGTGCTGTGTGTGCTTCAAAAGATAGATTTCTTTTGAAAATTTCGAAAAAAAGAACCGGGCCTGTATTCACATTGCCTTAGTATTAGACTTATCATCATGATATTTAGAAGTCCTTCTAACAACTATATCTCCAATGTGAATACAGGCCCTGAACAGCTAGAAGAGGTTTTCCTGTAAGTACAGTAGTGTACACAAACGAGGAGGTTTCAGTGCATGTGGTCCATAAGAAGTAGCACAAGCACACACTACACAGAAACACCCACACACGCACGCACACACACACATGCACGCAAACGCACGACACGCACAACACACACCCACACACTATGTAAAGTATTTTTATTTCTTATTAAACAACGAACATCCTGAAAAAGAGAAGGTCGAAGGATTCGAGAAAGCGGACAGACCACAGACGAGAGAGAGAGAACAGAGTCAAAAATTAACGTCAAAGTCAAAAGACAGAGAGATGAGAGAGAGAGAGGAGAGAGAGAGAGAGAGAGAGAGAGAGAGAAAGAGGAAGACAGAAGAGACAGAGTAACGACACGCACAAACATACGATAGGATACAGATAAGAGCAACAAAACATCCGAATATCTAACGCTGTGATATTAAGAATAAACGACCTTCATATTAAATGTACATAGGACCTATGCCCGAAGCGAGGATAAGTGGGAAAAAACCCCACAAACCCCACCAGCCTGTGCCAGAAGCTCTCTCACGGATGGGGACCGAACACGGCCGGTCTTTTCATAGCACCAAGTCAGTGGATGAAGAGAACCCGCTGTCTCTATGGCACCCGACTGGAAAGCTGGGGGGGGGGGGGGTGGGACCACAACAACCCCACCAACCCATGCCAGAAGATCCTTCACCTGTGATGGGGACGAAACAACAGGCCTGTCTTTTCATAGTACCAAAGTGAGTGGATGAAGAGAACCCGCTGTCTCTATGGCCACCCGACTGGATAAGCGGGGGGACAACCCTACAACACCCCACCAACCCTATGCCAAGCTCCTCTCACCTGTGATGGGACGAACAGGCCTGTCTTTTCATAGCACCAACGTCAGTGGAGAAGGAACCCGCTGTCTTATGGCACCGATGGATAAGCTGGAAAAAACCCAACCAACCAACAAAACAAATAAAACCATTAATCCCTTGAAACGTATCACATACTGACTGATGAAATCACTGACACGTCATCAGAATGAAGAGGAATATCCCTGATATCATAAATGGCTTTTTCTCTAACACAGTTCAAGAGAGTAAATCCTCAGGACCATTGCCTGATAGCTCTATCAGTGTCTTTTCATGGCATGATTTGCCAAGTTATGTTTTCTTGAATGTTCTCTGAGTCAAACGGTGTAAAAATGTTTGTAGCTAATCTCCCGACAACAAGTCTCCGTTCATAACTCCATCTACACCATAACTTAAATAATAATTACACGGAATCGGTGTGGGTAACCACGTTGGCGGGGTAATAAAAAACGGGTCACTGATACACGTAATGTTCTCATCCCTATCTGATGCATTGTACGACAGTGTTCAATGCTTGGGGTGATCCCTGGAGTCTTTTAGCCAGGACTGTTCAACAACAATTATTATAAAGCATAACCAAAAATTTCTATTATTTTCAGTCTTTTTGTTTGTTTAATAAAAGTTATTGTTTTTTCGCAATAAGTTCAATAATAAGTCAATGGACTATCTGGAGTATGGTCCGTTTGATGCTAAAAAGCAGCCACACGCAGCTAAAATCGCAAACTGTACGATACGATTCGATCACGTGATCTCGAATCGCGAATCACATTTGTTCTTGGAGACACGTGATCGAATCGTATCGTACAGTCGGTACTAGTTCTAGATGGACGTGTGGCTGGCCCTTTGTTTTCGGTATTTCTTCCGTTTTATTTAAACGATTTGCAAAAACACATCTTTACTTACAACTCTGACCAGCAAAGCTTTTTCATACATGTATAACTTTGCTTACTTTAAATTGACAGCAAAACTTTTCACATGCATATATATAATATTTTTCTACCGTTGGAGAGATTTAACACAACCCCCAAAATCCCTAACCTTCTAAAAGGACATGTCCAAAGCATGTCTTACTGAACATCTTAAAGGTTCTTCGGTTATAAATAATATTTTGTTTGACTCACAGTTCCTCCTGGTCCTCCTTTCGACTGTCGACACGACCCTCTTCCAAGCAAAGGCACTTGGCACAGGAGAAGCAAAAGCTGCAGAATGGTGTCGGTTCTTTGAATCTGAGAGACCAAACCATCCCACCGACGTATCCTCTCCTCTGTTCAGTGGGGGTTCTTCTCTGTCAAGCGAACTGCATTGGCCAGTAGCTGGACAAAAAACCGCTGACGACGTTCCAGCCTCAGTATTGCAGTAATCTCTTCAGGTCATCTTTTAAGTGGACGGCTCGCCGGGGCAGAAAGCCATATGAGAGTGATTTGAACTAAGCCTTTGGTTTATGTAGGCGACGAGCTCGAACTCTTCACAGTTTTAGAGTAAGTTTGCTTCAACTAACCCAATTACACCTGAAGTGTCCAATCAGTGTAGCTTCGCGTTGATACGAGCTCGAACTCTTTAAGCTGTGCGGGTGCAGGCAGCCAACCTTCACAGTTTTAGAGTAAGTTTTGCTTCAACTAAACCTGCAATTTTACACATGAAGTGTCCAATCAATAGCTTCGTTGTTGATTTTAATCTCTCTTTATTGTGTGTTGTGTGTGGTGTGTGTTGGTGTGTGTGTGTGTGGGTGTGTGTCTGTGTTAGTGCATGCGCGCTTCTGTCAAGTCTCTCTCTCTCTGTAATCGTGTGTATGCAGTGCGCGCGTCACACTCTGTTGTGTATGTGTCACAGTGTTGTGCGTGTTGCTAACAGCATGATTATTTTCCTCGTTACTTGCGCTTAGTCAGTTCCCTTCCGTTTCTTTTTATAAAAAAAAAAAACACCAAGAAACATCTGAGGAAAATTTTCTGGGACTTTCCTGAATGCTTGTTTTGTGGTTCGTGAAATGTGGTGAATGCGCATTTCGTTTGTGTGTGTGGTAATATGTGTGAATAGTTGCATATGATGACATGTGGAAGGTTGGTTGCAAGTACATGTAGTCCATCTCCCCGCCTACCCCGCAGTCCCAGGCCATGTGTGACCCAGTGGTTTGCCCCAGAGAGAGAGAGAGGAGAGAGAAGAGGAGAAGAAGAGAGAGAGAGAGAGGGAGGAGAGGAGAGGGAGGGGGGAGAGAGGGAGGAAAGGGACGTAGAGATAGAGAGAGGGAGGAGGGAGAGAGAGAGAGGGGAGGAGACCCTCATACATGTACATATTTTTTAAAAGGCTTAAATA
>CM065680.1:69072968-69080468 GCA_017654935.2 Phymorhynchus buccinoides
AGAGAGAGAGAGGAGAGAGAGAGAGAGAGAGAGAGAGAGAGAGAGAGAGAGAGAGAGAGAGAGAGAGAGAGAGAACTCTGAATTCTGAATGTTTCATTTGCACATTGGCCTTAGGCCACAATACAAAGGAAGGGTTAGTAGGGCTAGTTAGAAACTTAATTGTAGAAGCATCAATATAAAAACAATCAAAGCAACAGCGAATCAACAACGTAAGATATGCGGAAACATTAACAGCCATCGCTATATGAATTATGTATTTGACATTGAAAGAACACATTGCATCAGCCTTATCCGAGTCGTCTATCCATATTGTCCCTATTCAGGAGAGAGAGAGAGAGAGAGAGAGAGAGAGAGAGAGAGAGAGAGAGAGAGAGAGAGAGAGAGAGAGAGAGAGAGAGAGAGAGAGAGAGAGAGAGAGAGAGAGAGAGAGAGAGAGAGAGAGAGAGAGAGAGAGAGAGAGAGAGAGAGAGAGAGAGAGAGGAGAGGAGTGGAGTGGTGGTGGAAGGAATTCTTTCAAGAGTTTGATAACAGCACTGATAATACAATATTTCGTCACGATGCAAAACAAGCACATTTAATGATGCAAAACAAACACATTCAATGATGCAAAACAAACACATTCAATGATGCAAACCAAACACATTCAATGATGCAAACCAAACACATTCAATGATGCAAAACAAACACATTTAATGATGCAAACCAAACACATTCAATGATGCAAAACAAACACATTCAATGATGCAAACCAAACACATTCAATGATGCAAAACAAACACATTTAATGATGCAAACCAAACACATTTAATGATGCAAACCAAACACATTCAATGATGCAAAACAAACACATTTAATGATGCAAACCAAACACATTCAATGATGCAAAACAAACACATTCAATGATGCAAAACAAACACATTCAATGATGCAAAACAAACACATTCAATGATGCAAACCAAACACATTCAATGATGCAAAACAAACACATTCAATGATGCAAAACAAACACATTTAATGATGCAAAATAAACACATTTAATGATAACCCCGACAGGGGAAACCCACAGAGTTATGATTTCAAAATAAAAGAACGTGTTTTGTCCCCTTTCAAAACTGGGAACAGTAAATAGGGCAAGACGGGGTAAAAAGCCCATGGGCAGGTAAGAAGCCCATGCCAATTATCTCATGACATCAAGCAAATTTCAGCCACATTTTGCCCATGAGACGAGTGTTAATGTTTAGCATTCGTCTCATGGGCAAATTTGACTGAAATTTGCTTTATTTCATGAGATAATTGGCATCCTTCTTATCCGCCCATGGGCTTTTTACCCCGTCTTCACCTCTTAAAACCTTCGGATTAGCACATTTTAAAGCGACTAATAACGAATTGATCAGTTACAGTCTCTTAACAGAATGTATCGAATGAAACGAATTTAGACCTTGCTCTGGCACTTTTTCCACTGTTGCAGGTGAACTTGGAACTGAGGCACCGAAGCAGACGCCAGAGTCGTCGGATCGAGCAGCTGAAGACGTGGGCCACCTACGCCAAGTCCTACCTCAGCCTGTGCTGCCAGCTGGTGACGGTACAGCCTGCGCAACCAAAGATTACCACCACGCCTTCTCTGGCACGCTGTGCAGACGGACCCCAACTGCCGCCTCATGCGGATGAACCACGCTCCCAAACCAACCAATGCCAAGGTCGGGAAAGGGCTGCGAGTTGCTCACACGGCTGTGGGGAAAGACAGGAGTCACATTCTTCCATGGCAGGATTTCCCAGAGGAACGTCCCCTTCGCTGGTGTCCGACACCCCCGAAAGGCAGGGTTATGACGGAGGTCTGGGGTTTATGACGCATCCGTGGTTCCAGGCGACTCGGGATTGTGAACCTCCCCTGAAAGACACAGCAGCAACGCGGGCTTTTCCTGAAACCGCAATGACGGGGACCATTGTGTCTTCGACGTCTACAGCGCCCGGTCACCCACAGTTTGCTCACTCCATGACCACCATAATTACGGGTAAGAAGATTCTTCTTCTTCTTCTTCTTCTTCGATCACTCACACAGTTTCCTGTCAATTATGAGCGCAGGCCGGTGCGTCATGCTGCCGTTATGCGCTTAACGAAGAAATAGTTAGGCCCAGCATGTCCGACTTCGACAGGAGGGAATTTAAAAAAAAAGTGTTTCGTCATAAAAGGCAGGAGAATGGACCGGTAAGATAGTTAGATGATAGAAAGCAAAAGGGAAAACGCAGAGTCAAAGAGAGTGGCAGATTTGGGGAAGTTACAAGCACAGAACTTCCAGAAGGTGGGGGAACTATTTTTACGAAAGACCCTCCCCCCCGGTATCCCCACGGGGATAAGAAGATTCAGACTCTTCTGTGGGAACAAAACACTAATTTGCATCTCTTTTATATTTAAAGGAAAAGTGTTTGAGTGTCTCTACTCAGGCTGAAACACCAAAAAAAAAAAAGCCCTGGTCAATTTTCTTTCAAATAGCACAACACTGAGTTGATTGTCAAGAGATCATCCACAACAAATAAACACAATGGTATAGACTTTAACGTGTATCACACATCAACCAACACTAGGGTAAGACGGGATAAAAAGCCCATGGGCGGGTAAGAAGCCCATGCCAATTATCTCATGCAATGAAGCAAATTTAAGTCAAATTTTGCCCATGAGACGAACGCTAAACACTAACACTCGTCTCATGGGCAAAATTTGACTGACATTTTTGTTTCATTTTATGATATAATTAGCATGGGCTTCTTACCCGCCCATGGGCTTTTTACCCCGTCTTACCCTAACATTGGGGTTTCTGTTCACAGAGCGATCTGACGAGGGCAAGGTCTGCGTGGACGATAGCATGGACGTATTCTGCTCGACGGGCATGCTGCAGTTTCTGTTCTCCGATCCCACAGCGTTCTACACAAACCTTAGCCGTTCCCCAAGCTGCCAGAACCCACTTGGATCGGAACGTCACTGACCAAGACAGGCTCGGATGCTCATGGTGTCATAATTATCCAAGGAAGGAAAAAACAACAGATTGTCACGGGGGCCTTTCCGTTACTCGGGACACAGTGGTGGTTATTCTTGGACAAGAGAACTGCCATCACATTATATGGTTGCCGTGGCTGCTTTCTATCAGGGAAGGAAAAGGAAGGAAGGAAGATAGGAAGGAAACATGATTGTTGGTTCGTGTAGCCGAATAGAAAATCATCCATGCCCCTATGCTGGCATTAATACTTTTGTCCAGTTTTGTGGTTTTTGCTGTTTGAATGAAAACCACTTTTGTGCTGATGATTAAAACGTATTAACTTTTTTTGTGCAAGTTCTTGGCTTTATTGGGATTTAATGTTGGTTTGTACATATATTTCTTTTCAACATTTTTTTCTCGTGTCAATATTTTGTTTTGGATACTCTGCTTTGGGTATGTGCTCAAACTGAAGAAATGCCATACTGCTTGATCAGTCATGTAGACTGGAGTGTCTTTGGTTAGAAATACTACCAATGATCAAAATAAATACCAAATAAACCCAATAAAGTATTCCCACCGAAATAACCGTAAAGATTTGTAGCAGATCTTCTGCAATCACTAGTCTTAGGTAATATTTGAACTGATCAATGTTGATAGGCAATGCTTACATTTTGTGTTGACGGGTTTTAGGAACAGGAGGGGCAAGACATAATCCGAATGCTGTGTAAGGATAGTGGGTTGGGAGTATGTAGATATGAGGTACATGATTTAACCCTTTCACCGCCAACGTCGCATTTTTGCACCACAATGATTTAACACCCATGTCACCAAAAGGCATCAAATCATGATTGTGTTATCCAAAGACCCTGTTCTCTTCATTTTGGGAGTTGGGGATAGGTCTTACTTTAAATATGTCACAGATGAATCCCAAATATTACAGATTTGTTTCTCTACGCAGGTATGTTTAATGGAACTTTTTTTGCTGAAAAACGGCTGGCAGCGAAAGGGTTAAAATAAAACCAAATAAAACTCCTATTCTTTTCCTCCTCTCTGTTCATAATTGAAGCTGACTGTGTTGACACTACATCATATCCATCCATAGCCCTACAAGCATGGCACCAAATAAGAGTATTACCAGGGTAAATGTCTCAAGTCCAAACCTGGATGGATTTGACCTTCGCATTTTCTCCACAAACAATCCATCATCTGCAATATTTTTGTCATGAAAATTCGGCAACATGTAATATACCCTGATTGCTGTGAAAGTCTTTCAAATCGAAAACATTATGTCGGATATTTTTTTTAATAATAATAATGGGAGTTTATATAGCGCTCTTTCTCACATGAGAGCAGTGCGCTTTACATTGATAACAAGAACATTAAAGGCAAACAAATAATTAATCATTAAAAAGTAAAATAAGCACGATGCTTGCACGCAACGTTCTCTTACTTCCTTACACACACACACACACACACACACACACACACACACACACACACACACACACACACACACACACACACACACACACACACACACACACACACTCACACACATGCGCGCACACACACACACTCACACACAATTAATTATACAAGAGTAAAATAGTTACAATATGAACATTTTAAGAAGAAACATAGAGACCACATTCACATTCTCAATCAAGTTTGAATACAATACTGCAACTTTTTGTGATCTATCAGAAAGGGATTTGATGACTTCTTTCCTGTAACATTAACCATCTTCACGCCGTTTTACCCTTTCAGTTCCTCATCGCCAGTGGACCCTGCAGAAATGTTGGGCGTTGGCTGTGCTTTAACGCAACAAGTAAAAAAATATGACCCCACTGGGAAAATGGTGATCCTTTACTGAGGGACAAAGTAGTCGGCGGACTTTCGCATAACAATGTTACTTTATTAAAATAAGAGTGATATTAGATAAGTGCTGCATTGAGGATGGTTCGAAATATGTGATCCAGCACCACGAAAGGGACATTAAGTGTCAAAATGACAATTCTGCGAAAATGGTACAGTTAGAGACTTCAGACAGTTCTCTTTCAAATTAGATAAGAACCATTCTTGTAGCTTGTTCCGTTTTAGAGTTATGAGTATTTAAAGTTGGTAGGGTGACTGTTGGCCATTTTGAGAAATCACTGTCTAAAGTTAAGCCTAGCTGAAGAAAATGCATCAACCTAATCATTTCAAAGCACTCTTTGGAGTGATTAGAGACCTTAATAATAATAATAATAATAATAATAATAATAATAATAATAATAATAATAATAATAATAATAATTATAATAATAATAATAATAATAAAAATAATAATAATACAAAAATATTCTATAGCGATATTATCCTGCCACAGCAGGACTCATTGCGCTTTACACGAAAAAAGAAGAAAATAGTTTACCCCACGCACACAAAAGATATTCAAAATACATGTACTTAACAATGATTGTTCCTTATAAATATGAAAGATGAGATGCTAGAGAGCACGAAAATACACATAACTGAAAATTGATTTTTTAAAATGGGATGTTTGACTTTGCAAGCCTGTTGTGAGAAACTAGCCCAGCGACTTAATGTCCCTTTCGTGTTGCTGGGTAACATATAGGGGAAGACGGGGTAAAAAGCGCATGGGCGGGTAAGAAGCCCACCCCAATTATCTCATGAAATAAAGAAAATTTCAGTCAAATTTGCCCATGAAACGAATGCTAGACATTAACGCTCGTCTCATGGGCAAAATGAGACTGAATTTTGCTTCATTTCATGAGATAATTGGGGTGGGCTTCTTACCCGTCCATGCGCTTTTTACCCCTATGTATTAAAAAAGAGTAACTACCACTATGGCCCAAGAAACACTTCCAGTTGGTACTGATTATTTCCTGGAGGGATGAGGGTTTGAGTGGAGTAGAAAGACGAGAAGGGGGTTGGGGGGGGGGGGGAGGCATTAAAGACTCACCACAATTAAGTCCCTTGTTTTTGTCTGGGTATCTGTGACCCACATACAAATGCCCCCAACTTCAAATTGAGGCTGCTCTTTAAAGTGATGTTTCGTTTTCAATTTGGGGGCATTTGTATGGGAGTCAAACCTGGTCAAGACAAGATTTCTTACCAGCTATAAGAGGAAAAACACTTGAAAACCGTGATTTTGACACGTGATCTGGTGGGTCTTTAAAACAAGTTGAAGCTAGATTCGCGGACATTTAAAAAAAAGTTAAAACACGTATAAATAGGCGCATAATTATGTAAAGCATGTAAATAATACAGCATAAACTGGTTGGTATATTTGTATTAATGTTGTGTGTTCCGTGTGCTTTTTTTGGTCTCATTTTAAGCTACCATAAATTTGATAAATCACTGACACACACTAAAAATACAATTAAATAAAAACTAAATTGCTCTGATACAAACAACACCCCCCCCCCCCCTCTAGCATTGCAATGCTTTAATAGAGTCCTGCTAAATTTGAAGTCTGTGACTGAAAACAAGTTATAGTTTTAAAACTAGGTCTACCCTCTTAATGTCTACTAATTAAAAACTTAATGTAAATAAGATTTGATTCAATGATTTATTTACTACTATTTGAACATTGTTATTGATATGAAAACTACATGTAGGGGCCTATTGAAATTTTTTACACGTATTTTTTCTGTGATATTATGAACTTGTATCTGCATCATCTCGTTTGTACATGCACAGAGACATTTTCTAAAGCAAACTCAAGTTTGTGTGTGTGTGTTTGCACCACTCAACGCAGCATGTTATGTTATGCTTTCTCATTTTTGAGACTACCGCATAAGTTTATTAACATATTCATTGTAAACAATTTTGCACAAATCAACAGTGCATATAAAGCTGTTTGGTCTGAGTAATTTGCATTAGTGTTTACAAATAATACAATTAGTTTGTGTCATTTTTTGTTTAGATATTTTCCAGGGGCATAAGAATGATAAACTATTTGTATATCTCCCTAAAGACTCACAGGCTTTGAGAATATTATGATGGCATGTTCTTGGAAGAGCCTTATAAAAAGTTTGTTGTACATTCATTGTTAGATTATAAGACGAGAAAGAGAGAGAGAAGGGAAGAGAGAAGAGAAGAGAGGAGGAGGAGGAGAGAGAGAGAGAGAGACGGAGAGAGAGAGAGAGAGAGAGAGAGAGAGAGAGAGTGCGCGCAGAGAGCGAGAGAGCGAGAGAGAGAGCGAGAGAGAGAGAGAGAGAGAGAGAGCGAGAGCGAGAGAGAGAGAGAGAGAGAGAGAGAGGGAGAGAGAGAGAGAGAGAGAGAGAGAGAGAGAGAGAGAGAGAGAGAGAGAGACGAGAGAGAGAGAGAGCGAGAGAGAGAGAGAGAGAGAGCGCAAGAGCGAGAGAGAGAGCGAGAGAGAGAGAGAGCGAGAGCGAGATAGAGAGAGAGAGAGAGAGAGAGAGAGAGAGAGAGAGAGAGAGAGAGACAGAGACAGAGACAGAGAGATAAAGAGACAGAGAGAGACAGACATAGATACAGAGACAGACTGACCCATACACAAC
>CM065680.1:69085468-69087968 GCA_017654935.2 Phymorhynchus buccinoides
TCCCAATATTGAAGATTTTTTTCTCTCTTCCCAGTTAAGTTTAATGGTAATTGTTGGGCTGAAAATGGCTGGCGGCAAAAGGGTTAATGTTTAACCCTTTCACCGCCAGACATTTTTCCAGCCCAAAAAATACCATTAAACTTAACCCTTTCACCGCCAAAGTCGCATGTTTGCACCACAATGGCTTAACACCCACGTCATACAAAAAAAACCCATCCAATCAGCACCTGTTATCTGAAGACCCTATTTTCATAATTTTGTGAGGTAAGGAAAGGCCTAATGTTGTACATGTCACAGAGGAATTCGCAATATTGCAGATTTGTTTTCTGTACCCAGGTAAATGTAATGGTATTTTTTGGGCTGAAAAATTGCAGGCGGGTGAAAGGGTTAACTGGGTAGAGGAAAAAAAGTTATCGGCAATATTGAGATTTTCTCTGTAACATGCGTAACATCAGACCTATCCTTACCCCCAAAAAAATTAAGAAAAAATGGGTCTTCGGATAACAGGCCCTGATTTGATGCCTTTTTAGCAATATTGGTGTTAAACCATTGTGGTGCATAAATGCGACATTGGCGGTGAAAGGGTTAAAACACACAATTATGGTGTATGTGCGCGTTAGTCAGTCGTATCGAACGAGCTAGGCCTACGCCCGCCAGATAGCAAAGGAGACAACTGCTAATCTCGAAACTGGGCTGTATTGAAAAAACCCATAATGGATTACTTTGCCTAAAGTGCATCCCCACTCTCTCTCTCTCTCTCTCTCTCTCTCTCTCTCTCTCTCTCTCTCTCTCTCTCTCTCTCTCTCTCTCTCTCTCTCTCTCTCTCTCTCTCTCTCTCCCCCTCTCTAAATAAAATTCTCATCTCTCGGCTCTCTCAATCTCTCTCTCAGTCGTCTCTCTCGCCCCCTCTCTCTCTCTCTCTTTCTCTCAGCTCTCTCTCTCTATCATTAAACTTAACTGGCCATAGCCATTTTGGGGCAACCGTCTTTGGCCCGCAGACAGGGGTTTGATGCGCTAAAATACCATTAACCCCCCCTGGGTAGAGAAAATAAACTCTTCTATTCTATTTCCATCCCCCCCCCCCCCTCTCTCTCTCTCTTTTCATTTTTCAATTGAAATGTAATGTCAGCTTTTGCTACATGTGTTCACTTTAGCACGAGATTTGTTCTCTTCACCAAACCTCCCCCTCCCCACCCCTTAAACACAACTGACCCTTGTTTCCAACTTCTACCATCTGTGATTGCGTACTCACTGTCCCCAACCTCTCTCACTAAAGTATGCCCCCCCCCCCCCCCCTTGTTATTTGTGTTCACAGCCTTGCTCTTTGGTTTCAACTTTGTTGTATCATTTACACGTTGGACTGTAGAGGGGAAGTATTGTTTTTATTTTGATCTTCGATGGTTTTTTGCTCCTTCTGTTGCCTGCTTTTTGCTCCTTTTGCTATATTTGATGTTTGCTGTTTAATTGTTTGTCTGTGTTGATAAAGGCGCATTCGCCAAAATATCCAGTAGTTTTGTTTTGTCTCTTGTGAATAAAATAACGTCACTTTGCACTTGTCGTGTAGTTGTTTGTTTGTTGTATGTTCCAGTGAGGTTGCAGTCTGTTTCATTTTTTGGGTAGAGAAAATAAAATATCTGCAATATTGGGAATTCCTCTGTGACACATATATAACATTAGGCCTATCCTTATCTCCCAAAATTAAGAAAATACGATCTTTGGATGATAACAGGTCCCGAATTGATGCCTTTTAGTGATATGGGTGTTAAGTTATTGCAGTTGTGCTAAAATAGACATTGGCGGTGAAAGGGTTAAGGCTATTCGTAAGGATATACTCGTTGCTATGATTTCACGGGTGGTGAACGGAGGGCACTAAAGTATGCCCACTCCTTGTTATCAGTGTTAACTAAGCCCCTTATCGGAGCTATTCGGGTAGTTGTAGTCGCTGGATCAAAGAGTGCACTCGCATCGGTAGGCCTACCCTTTGTCGTTCGTTCGTTGCTTGTCTCAGGTGTCCCGTGCTCCTTTCACTTTGTTTAATTGACGTTGACCCCTGCTTGTAACCGCAGTGTAGGTATCTCTGTGGCTTGTAGTACCACAAAGCCTGACCCCGATTGCTTGCACCCCGATATACGAGCCGCCACTCAGCGAGAGAGAGAGAGAGAGAGAGAGAGAGAGAGAGAGAGAGAATGAGAGAGAGAGAGAGAGAGAGAGAGAGAGGGGGAGACCAGAGAGATCCACGAGAGGGAGGGGGGTGTCAGGGAGAGCACAGAGAGAGAGAGAGAGAGAGAGAGAGAGAGAGAGAGAGAGAGGGAGAGAGGACGAGGGAGGGGGAGGGAGAGAGAGAGAGAGAGAGAGAGCAGAGAGAGAGAGAGAGGGAGAGGGAGGGAGAGAGAGAGACGAACGAGAGAGAGAGAGAGAGAGAGAGAGATCTAAGAGAGAGAGAGAGAGAGAGAGAAAGAGAGGGAGGGGGAGGGAGAGAGAGAGAGAGAGAGAGAACCCC
>CM065680.1:69092968-69100468 GCA_017654935.2 Phymorhynchus buccinoides
AAACTTTACTATATCCGAACATCGTTTATAAGAAAAGCCTGTTATAGTAAAGGAAAAGCCTTGCTCCCCTGCACTTTACTATAAGCGGGGTGTACTGTATCAACATAAAGTTCTATTGGAGAGAGAGAGAGAGAGAGAGAGAGAGAGAGAGAGAGACTTTGACGCTTTGACCATTTAAACCCATGAATATAAAGTTCTAATGGAGAGAGAGAGAGAGAGAGAGAGAGAGAGAGAGAGAGAGAGAGAGAGAGAGAGAGAGAGAGAGAGAGAGAGAGAGAGAGAGAGAGAGAGAGAGAGAGAGAGAGAGAGAGAGAGAGAGAGAGAGAGAGAGAGAGAGAGAGAGAGAGAGAGAGAGAGAGAGAGAGAGAACACTGGAACAATGGCTTTTTAATGTGAGGCCTCTGAACATGTACATTAAAAACAGCACAAGATTCAATCAAAAACTGAAAATACCCTGATGATAACTCAGAATAACTTTAACTAAATTACATTGATTACTCTCTTAAACAAGTTGCATGATGAACAAACATAGCCACGTCTCTCGTTAGGTATATAATTGTTTTCATTTTGAAAAAGAAACTTAAGTGGATTATATTTATAATGTTTGTAAATATACTTTTTTTTCTCACGTAATCTGGAATTCATGGGGCATTTTAGAAGAAAGTGAATTTCATTTTCTAAATCATTACAAAAAGGACATTTTTTTGGAGTGTGTGTGTGTGTGTGTGTGTGTGTGTGTGTGTGTGTGTGTGTGTGTGTGTGTGTGTGTGTGTGTGTGTGTGTGTGTGAGAGAGAGAGAGAGAGAGAGAGAGAGAGAGAGAGAGAGAGAGAGAGAGAGAGAGAGAGAGAGGAGAGAGAGAGAGAGAGAGGAGCATTTTTCTCTATTTGTCTGGACTGCAATCATTTTAATTAAAGACCCACCACGTCACGTGTCAAAATCACGGTTTTCACGTGTTTTCCCTCTTATAGCTGGTAAGAAATCTTCCTAGCATAAGAGGGAATGCGACACATGACGTGGGGGGTCTTTAATAGGTCAAGTGCGTTTTGAGTATATAATATGGCAAAAATGGGAGTGCCGACACACGGGGTAAAAAACGAGATTAGAGATGATTCAGACATTTTGTTTTTATCGCTGATGACTGTTTACTTGAAGTAGGGGAAGACGGGGTAAAAAGCGCATGGGCGGGTAAGAAGCCCACCCCAATTATCTCATGAAATAAAGAACATTTCAGTCAAATTTGCCCATGAGACGAATGCTAGACATTAACGCTCGTCTCATGGGCAAAATGAGACTGAAATTTGCTTCATTTCATGAGATAATTGGGGTGGGCTTCTTACCCGCCCATGCGCTTTTTACCCCGTCTTCCCCTATACTTAATGTCTCTTATTAGTCCCCGAGCCGAAGGTTCGGGGAGCTATTGTTTTTGTCTGGTCCGTCCGTCCGTCCGGTGTCCGTCCGTCCGGTGTCCGTCCGTCCGTCCGTCCGGCGTGCCTCCGTCCGTCCGGCTATTCGTCCGTTTTTCTCAAAAACTATTCAGTCTATCATCATCAAATTTGGTATACTAGTTTGCCAAGACGCAAGCTATCCACTGATGTATTTAGTTTTACATTAAGGTCAAGGTCGCGCCAGTTACGGGGTTCAAACCCCGAAACACATAATCGCTAATATCTCGCGATGTTTTGCATGTATTTTAATACAATATTTTTCAAAACATTTCTTGATGAATGGTCTATAACACAGTTGTCATGAATTTTTCTGTGCGCGCGTGTGCGCATGATCGCGCGCGCTCAAATCACGGGTCCGAACCCCAAGGCTATATATAAAAAAACTATTCAGTTACGTGCTGTTTTGATGCGTTTTTATGTAGTTACGTGCTGTTTTGATGCGTTTTTATGTATGTGTACAGCCGACACATTCCGATTTCGGAGTAGCTCGGCGATGCTGCGAGGGGACTTTGCAGCCGCTCGGCGTTACACTTGTTATAGGTTTACATTGGCCCGAAATATGGACCACCAGCAAAGTGAGAACTGTATGTGTTCCACACTAATGGAACCTGTTGGTATAGTTTAGTCTTTCGTTTATTGATTTGTCTCATTTTTCTCCAAACCTCATTGTTTCTGTTTTGTGAGTATCTGTTTTATCCCCTCCAAACCTTATTGTTTCTGTTTTGAGATTATTTGTCCTACCCTCTCCAATCCTCTTTCTTTCTGTGTTTTGATAATATATGTCTCATCCTCTCCAATCCTCATTGTTTCTGTGTTTTGAGAATATTTGTCCTACCCTCTCCAATCCTCTTTGTTTCTGTGTTTTGAGAATATTTGTCCCATCCTCTCCAATCCTCTTTGTTTCTGTGTTTTGATAATATTTGTCCTACCCTCTCCAATCCTCACTGTTTCTGTGTTTTGAGAATATTTGTCCCGTCTTCTCCAATCCTCACTGTTTCTGTGTTTTGATAATATTTGTCCCATCTTCTCCAATCCTCATTGTTTCTGTGTTTTGATAATATTTGTCCCATCCTCTCCAATCCTCTTTGTTTCTGTGTTTTGAGAATATTTGTCTTATCCTCTCCAATCCTCATTGTTTCTGTGTTTTGAGAATATTTGTCCTACCCTCTCCAATCCTCTTTGTTTCTGTGTTTTGAGAATATT
The DNA here is from genome assembly GCA_017654935.2 of Phymorhynchus buccinoides. Lineage (NCBI taxonomy): Eukaryota > Metazoa > Mollusca > Gastropoda > Neogastropoda > Raphitomidae > Phymorhynchus > Phymorhynchus buccinoides. The sequence goes on from CM065680.1 coordinate 69,095,618, forward strand.
TGTCCTACCCTCTCCAATCCTCTTTGTTTCTGTGTTTTGAGAATATTTGTCCTACCCTCTCCAATCCTCTTTGTTTCTGTGTTTTGAGAATATTTGTCCTACCCTCTCCAATCCTCTTTGTTTCTGTGTTTTGATAATATTTGTCCTACCCTCTCCAATCCTCACTGTTTCTGTGTTTTGATAATATTTGTCCTACCCTCTCCAATCCTCATTGTTTCTGTGTTTTGAGAATACTTGTCCTACCCTCTCCAATCCTCTTTGTTTCTGTGTTTTGAGAATATTTGTCCTACCCTCTCCAATCCTCATTGTTTCTGTGTTTTGATAATATTTGTCCTACCCTCTCCAATCCTCTTTGTTTCTGTGTTTTGATAATATTTGTCCTACCCTCTCCAATCCTCACTGTTTCTGTGTTTTGATAATATTTGTCCTACCCTCTCCAATCCTCATTGTTTCTGTGTTTTGAGAATACTTTGTCCTACCCTCTCCAATCCTCTTTGTTTCTGTGTTTTGAGAATATTTGTCCTACCCTCTCCAATCCTCACTGTTTCTGTGTTTTGATAATATTTGTCCTACCCTCTCCAATCCTCATTGTTTCTGTGTTTTGAGAATACTTGTCCTACCCTCTCCAATCCTCTTTGTTTCTGTGTTTTGAGAATATTTGTCCTACCCTCTCCAATCCTCACTGTTTCTGTGTTTTGATAATATTTGTCCTACCCTCTCCAATCCTCATTGTTTCTGTGTTTTGAGAATATTTGTCCTACCCTCTTCAATCCTCTTTGTTTCTGTGTTTTGAGAATATTTGTCCTACCCTCTCCAATCCTCTTTGTTTCTGTGTTTTGAGAATATTTGTCCTACCCTCTCCAATCCTCTTTGTTTCTGTGTTTTGATAATATTTGTCCTACCCTCTCCAATCCTCATTGTTTCTGTGTTTTGATAATATTTGTCCTACCCTCTCCAATCCTCTTTGTTTCTGTGTTTTGAGAATATTTGTCCTACCCTCTCCAATCCTCTTTGTTTCTGTGTTTTGATAATATTTGTCCTACCCTCTCCAATCCTCTTTGTTTCTGTGTTTTGAGAATATTTGTCCTACCCTCTCCAATCCTCTTTGTTTCTGTGTTTTGAGAATATTTGTCCTACCCTCTCCAATCCTCTTTGTTTCTGTGTTTTGATAATATTTGTCCTACCCTCTCCAATCCTCTTTGTTTCTGTGTTTTGATAATATTTGTCCTACCCTCTCCAATCCTCACTGTTTCTGTGTTTTGAGAATATTTGTCCTACCCTCTCCAATCCTCACTGTTTCTGTGTTTTGAGAATATTTGTCCTACCCTCTCCAATCCTCACTGTTTCTGTGTTTTGAGAATATTTGTCCTACCCTCTTCAATCCTCTTTGTTTCTGTGTTTTGAGAATATTTGTCCTACCCTCTCCAATCCTCACTGTTTCTGTGTTTTGAGAATATTTGTCCTACCCTCTTCAATCCTCTTTGTTTCTGTGTTTTGAGAATATTTGTCCTACCCTCTCCAATCCTCACTGTTTCTGTGTTTTGAGAATATTTGTCCTACCCTCTTCAATCCTCTTTGTTTCTGTGTTTTGATAATATTTGTCCTACCCTCTCCAATCCTCACTGTTTCTGTGTTTTGATAATATTTGTCCTACCCTCTCCAATCCTCATTGTTTCTGTGTTTTGATAATATTTGTTTGTGACGTAAGTGTCCCGTGCGACCCACTTTCTTTATTTCTTATCTACACCCCCCCCCCCTCCTTCTCCCCTCCCCACCCCCCACCCTCTCTCCTTTTCATGTCTCGACCAGCCGCCACGTTAATTGCCATCCACCATCAAAGAGAACGCCGATTAAGGGAGTTGTCTCTCTGATCTACCCTCCCCGGTCTGCATGTAACCCCTACCGAGGTTATCTCCCTTCACCCCCCCCCTCTCTTATCTACCCTCCTCACCATGAGAAAGTGACAACCACGGTCAATTCCCTTTGAAGACGGTTTTGCCTTTCCTATCATGAGCAAGGTTAGGAATGTCCGGCATGTGATAATGCTGTAATCGGCGCGTGATTGTTCTGTACATTTTGAACATCATCTTGTGATGTGTCGACTGCTATAAACCAATGACAGGCTTTCATTGTTTGAAAGTGAAGGCTATAATTGGAGTAGTGAGAAAAAGTTGTCACACAAGACGCTGAAACGTAGCTAGAGCAACACTCCCAGCCTGTCATAATAAGCCCACTAGTAAGTATTATTGATGGCAGGTGATTGAGATCTGGTTTTTGTTTGACCCTAGTTTTGATCTAGATCCTATGTTCAATGATGAATAAGGAGTAGATAGATATGTTATAGAAAAGAAGTGGTAAACATTCTATTCTATTTATGTGCACTGATTATTTGTGTGTGTGTGTTTTTGACTTGAACACTTTTGGTACCAGAACCGGAGTTTATGCCTACTAACCCTTTTGTCTATTTTTAGTAGGAAACCTATGGGCCGCAATCTTGCACTTTATGATACCATTCCTTTCCAGGTGTTGGATGGAGAGTGATGTTGGATTGATCACCTTTTATGTTTTACTGATCTCAGTTTGTTAACTGAAATTCAGTTTATTTATTAACTAGTGCTATTGTACAAGGGAAGCCTTCTAGCCGGTTGGGATTCACTAATGCCCTGCCGACTGAAGCCCCTTGTCTCTAAGCCATAGAGATCTACATCCACCTTCTCCTGTGATTATCAGCAGGGCATCGTGGGCAGGAAGATTACCCCTGCCTCACAAGCACCAAGACGGGAAAGACGCCCCGCACCCAGAATCCGTGAGGAGACCACGCCTGAACCGTGCCATCCCGCGAAGCCGTAACCGGAACGACTGGGAGCTACTCTCACCTGATGAGCCAGCCCAGCCACCCCAGCACTCGCCGATCATTACGGAGGAACTTGCCAAGAGCTAAGTTTATAAAACCGCGCCAATCACTGGAACTTTCCTACGGACACTGAAGATAATTAGTAACCCTTCCGGCATGGGGCGAACCTTATAGAAAGACAAAAGTCTTGTGAATCCTTTCGGATTTCATTGTTTTTTTTTATCCATATTTTGTTTTGGCGCCATTGAGCTGCTTTATTATTATTGTTGCATAATCTCATGCAGATTTTGGGAGTAAATAAAATACAAGTGTCAAATAATCCTGAACCCTTTGGTCAGACTGATGAGAGTGGGAGTCTTGTAATTTCATGTAAAACCCTACTTCTCTCTGTCTGCCATTTAGAGCAATTCAACCACTTGTATTTCTTACAACCATACGAGCCAGAACCCGGGCACAAATATAAATTTATTAGATGAAAAGGGGCCGGGAAAGTTGCTCATCTCCCATACCCTAGAGAAGTGGGCTAAAGGCAAATTTTCTAAAGTCTTCCCTAGGGACTTAGCCTTTTAACCCATTACCTCGTCACATTTGTCCTACCCTCTCCAATCCTCATTGTTTCTGTGTTTTGATAATATTTGTCCTACCCTCTCCAATCCTCACTGTTTCTGTGTTTTGATAATATTTGTCCTACCCTCTCCAATCCTCATTGTTTCTGTGTTTTGAGAATACTTGTCCTACCCTCTCCAATCCTCTTTGTTTCTGTGTTTTGAGAATATTTGTCCTACCCTCTCCAATCCTCATTGTTTCTGTGTTTTGAGAATATTTGTCCTACCCTCTCCAATCCTCTTTGTTTCTGTGTTTTGAGAATATTTGTCCTACCCTCTCCAATCCTCATTGTTTCTGTGTTTTGATAATATTTGTCCTACCCTCTCCAATCCTCACTGTTTCTGTGTTTTGATAATATTTGTCCTACCCTCTCCAATCCTCACTGTTTCTGTGTTTTGAGAATATTTGTCCTACCCTCTCCAATCCTCACTGTTTCTGTGTTTTGAGAATATTTGTCCTACCCTCTCCAATCCTCTTTGTTTATGTGTTTTGAGAATACTTGACATCCTCTCCAATCCTCACTGTTTCTATGTTTTGTGAATATTTGTCTTACCCTCTCAAATCCTCTGTTTCTGTGTTTTGAGAATATTTATCTCATCCTTTCCGATTCTCAATGTTTCTGTGTTTTGAGAATATTTGTCTTACCCTCTCCGATTCTCAATGTTTCTGTGTTTTGAGAATATTGAGAATGCGTAAAACATTGTACGCATTGGACTGTAGAGGGGAAGTAGGGGAAGACGGGGTAAAAAGCGCATGGGCGGGTAAGAAGCCCACCCCAATTATCTCATGAAATAAAGAACATTTCAGTCAAATTTGCCCATGAGACGAATGCTAGACATTAACGCTCGTCTCATGGGCAAAATGAGACTGAAATTTGCTTCATTTCATGAGATAATTGGGGTGGGCTTCTTACCCGCCCATGCGCTTTTTACCCCGTCTTCCCCTACTGTTTTTTGATCTTGTTGATTTTTGTGCTCCTTTTGTTGCCTGCTTTTTGCTCCTTTTGCTATATTTGCTGTTTTCTTGTTTGTCTATGTTGATAAAGGCGCGCATTCGCCGAAATATCCAGTAGTTTTGTTTTGTCTCTTGTGAATAAAATAACGTCAATTTACACTTGTCGTGTAGGGGAAGACGGGGTAAAAAGCGCATGGGCGGGTAAGAAGCCCACCCCAATTATCTCATGAAATGAAGCAAATTTCAGTCTCATTTTGCCCATGAGACGAGCGTTAATGTCTAGCATTCGTCTCATGGGCAAATTTGACTGAAATTTTCTTTATTTCATGAGATAATTGGGGTGGGCTTCTTACCCGCCCATGCGCTTTTTACCCCGTCTTCCCCTAGTTGTTTGTTTGTTGTATGTTCCAGTGACGTTGCAGTCTGTTTCAGTTTAA
>CM065680.1:69107968-69140468 GCA_017654935.2 Phymorhynchus buccinoides
TCGATCGCAACCCCGAATGAATGAAAAATGGTGTTTTACGTCCTCTCGGTCATAGACACATATGGGACATTTGTAAATACAAAGATGGTGGGAACAATACTGGCTGCAATGCCCGGAGGCAGTGCAACACCAGTAAAGTCCCGAGTTTTTGACAATATAGATAGGTGTAGCGGTAACCACGCCTCGGTTAAACCTCATCGGCTATGGTACCGCCACATACCAATGTTTTGCGGATCCGGTCGCAACCCCTAGATAATCAAAATGTTATGTGCTTATTTTGCTTTCATGTTAATTACGTGATACTGAATTAAATATTTACCAAAGACAAACCAATTTGCCTCAACCGTTTTTGTGGTACAAGCCACAATGCAAGTGGTAAAGGACTTTTGCGTTTTGCGATTTTCAATTATTGTCAGGGCACCTTCCTGTAATCCATCTCAACCATAACAATCGAATTTTACGTGCTTAATTTGTTTTCCGATACTAATAATGGGATGTTGAATTAAATTCACCAAACATTTTGCTTCAACAGATTTTGTGGTACAAGCCAGAGTGTATGTGGCCCTTAACTTATGTTGATGATTGTACAATGCATACATGCATTTGTTTGTTTGTGCGTGCTTCTGTCTGTTGGTCCGCATGGAAGGTACCTCAACTCCATAACACGTTGGACTTAGTCCCCAAGAACCACGTAGGTATACTATTCTTGATCAGCATTAAAGAAGACATACAGTTAGGCATGTTTTGACAGTGCAAACCTCTGTCAAGGAACACTGACTAAAAACTGGAAATCGTTGGCCATAAAAGGTCATAATAAGTAATAACACGGGGTCACAATGCATGGAGTCATAAGGACATGGGGCCACAACGGCATGTAGACCATAACCTTATCCAAGCACCGTGAATCACTCGCAAAACGAACAAGGGCATCGCCGAGCGGCAGCAACGCATTGTAAGTGCATCGCCGAGCGGCAGCAAGGCATTGTGACAATGCAAACCCGGCCAGAGTTATGTCCTCTCCCCCCCCACCCCCCAATAAGCACACCACTTTCCACCCTTACAGAACGCATAAAATACATAGCCCAAAATTTGAAGCGATTCTGTTCACTAGTTCACGAGATACAGCTGAACATTTATACAAACTTCCTTGCACCATGGTACATCACCACACAAAATTTAAAGCGATTCTGTTCACTAGTTCACGAAATAAAGCTGGGGGGAAATTACATAGCCCAAAGAAGGAAATTTCGATTTTCATGGTCAAACTTCAAGATCAAGGTCAGCACGGTGTTGATTAACGAAAAGAAGCTTCCCTTTCAAGCTGCCAATTTTAATCAAAGTCCAAACAGTAGTTCTTAAGATAATCGATACACACACACACACACACACACACACACAGACACACACTTGGAAGAAGGAAAGCGCATCAGTCTACCTGATCCAGGCACACCTCTCTACATTCCTCCTCACCGGGAGTATGTTGGTGTTTACTACGATTTCTATGACCTCCCTTATTGAATCCTTCACTGGATCCACCAACATGGCATCCCATCTCTTCTACTCTCTTCGAGGGATTGTAACTTTAGAACATTATTATTTTTGTTATTTTACACAAGATTGTTACCATTTCTTTTTAATTAAGTGCTGGTTTGCTTTTATTGTGGACTTTCAATCTGGTGCAAAGAGGACAACCTTTCTCTTGTAGAAAGTCTTCTAGCTCAGTTTGAATGTTCACTGTGGACATACTTTGCAGGCCGATATGCAGACTGAAGAGTCTTTCCCAAAGACGAAACAGCTGTCTTTGCATAGGCATTGTCTATCTCCCCCCCCATTGGGAGAAAAAGTAAATCAGCACATTATTTTCTTTTCAGAACACAGAATAAATTGTAAAGTTAAAATTAAAGTTATTCAGTTTCTTTCTTAGGCTCACAAACTTAAATATTGGACACAAAACAAGGTTTTTTCAAGCAAACTATATATATATATATAAGAGGAAAGTTTAATGGTGTGGTTGTTTTTTCTTCTTCAATTCTTGTACGTTTTTATATATATGCACATGGACAGACACACACACACACACACACGCACGCACGCCCATTTCAGTAAACGAAGTACTGTTCGAACTCTTACATTTAAAACAGTCAGGAAGTCGCGATTTGGATGGGAAAATACTGAAAACCGCTTCATTTGCTATAGCAGACACTCTCACTTACATATGTAACTTATGCATTGATAAAAAACAGTTTCCTCTAAAATTCAAGCAAGCAAAAGTTATACCATTCCATAAAAGCGGTGATCGATCAAATCCAGCTAACTACAGACCTATATCAATATTAAGTATATTGTCTAAACCACTTGAAAAGCACATCCAAAAACATTTGAATCATTACGATTTAATAAATGAAAATCAGTCTGGTTTTAGACAAAATCACTCCTGCCATACTGCTCTTATACAACTAGTAGATAGATGTCTTTCAAATATCAATAACAACGAATTTACAGGTGCTTTATTCATAGATTTTGCTATCAACCATTCACTTTTAATTAAAAAACTTACTCATTGCAACATATCTAGCAGTGCTTTGTGTTTCATTGCGTCGTTTCTTACTGATCGACAACAGCTGGTTGAAATCAATTCTGTAAGGTCAAAGTTACTCCCGATAAAGTTTGGTGTTCCCCAGGGATCAGTCTTGGGGCCACTTCTATTTTCAATCTACATTAACGACTTGCCTTTGTACATTACATGCTGTTGTGAAATGTTTGCTGATGACACTTCATTGCAATCTAACAGTGCCAGTCCTTTTGAATTAGTAGACAATCTGCAGACCAATGTTAATAAGCTAACTGAGTGGACAGAATTGAACCACGTCTCTTAATGCACAAAAAACAAAATGTATGTATATAACCACACGTCAAAAGCGAAAGAAGATGAACTCTGTTTCCTCCATTGTATGTCAAAGATAAAATAATTGAAGAAGTTTCCTCCCATAAAGTGTTAGGGGTTATCATTGATAAGGACTTATCGTGGAGTGATCACATTAATGACCTCGGTAAGCGTATCTCTAAAATAATTTACCAGTTATCAAAAATAAAGAATTTCTTAGACCTTCATTCAAGAAAACTCTTTTTTTCATGCACACATCTTACCTCTTATAAATTACGCATCCACGTTATGGGATAGTGCTAGTGAAAATAATCTAAAATACATAACTCGCTTACACAAAAGAGCTTTAAAGCTTGTCCTACTTAAGTCTACTAGTTTGACAATAATTGACTATAAACAACTAAACATCCTTCCGTTTAAAGAAAGACTTTTCTTAAACAAATGCCTATGTATGTACAACATCGTAAACGGAACAGCCCCAAATAAAATAATAAGTTCCTTTACATTAAATGAAAATCGACATACTCATAAGCTTTCATTTCCTAAGCCCCATAACGATCTGTTCAAATCCAGCTTGACATACTCTGGGGGAAACACATGGAACAACTTGCCATCATTCTTGAAATCATGTCCATCTAAACCAGCTTTTAAAAAAGCTTTAAAGAAGCACCTGGTTGATAAATTGTAATCTGGCATTATTAGGATGTGTATATGCATTGCATGTTTTTATGTCTGGAAATATTCTTTCTTCCTTCTATCTTCCCTTTCCTTCTGTTTTTTGTTTTGTTTTCCAATTGTGTGTGCAGTGTGTGTGTGTGTTTGAGTGTGTGTGTGTGTGTGTGTGTGTGTGTGTGTGTGTGTGTGTGTGTGTGTGTGTGTGTGAGTGAGCGTGTGTGTGTGAGTGAGCGTATGTGTGTGTGTATATGCGCACACGCGCGCATGTGTGTATGTGAGTGTTTCCTCCCCCAGCTTTCTCTCCCTCTCTCTTCCTCCCTATTCCCTTCTCTCTCTTCTGTTTGGTTCTTTGTTGTTGTTTTTTTTCTTTCATTATACTGATCATAATGTTTTCTGTTTTGTGTTCCTGTAAATATGTTAAGTTCATTGATTTTTGATTGATGTGTATTTTTTTTATGAGGGCAGGATGAAAAAAAGCTTTGTTAGCTTATTCTTTAACCCTCAATAAAGATGATTTTGACTTGACTTGACTTGACTTGACACACACACACACACACACACACATATATATATATATATTAATATATATATATATATATATATATATATATATATATATATATACACAGAGACACAGACACAGACACATGTACATACAGACAGACAGATAGACAGACAGACAGACAGACAGACAGACACACACACACACACACACGTGCACACACACACACACACACACACACGCATACACACACAGACACAGACACATGTACAGGTACAGACAGACAGACAGACACACATACACTCACAAACTTTCTTTTCCCAGACCCCGTAATAATCTTTATAAATCTAGTTTATTGTACTCCGGCTGTACGGCGTGGAACAATTTATCTTTTAATTTAAAATCGTGTACATCAAGACAGACATTTATGAAAGCACTTAAATTTCATATGTTAGAAACCCTATGAATTAGTCTCTAACTTTAGAAATTTAGCACCTATTCCGTCGGGATATGTCCTTTTAATTGATACTTTACAATGTTTATACTTTGATTGTTCTTTGCTTTGTTCCATTGTGTCCGGGACATTTGTTAATAATGGTGATGGGGAGGAAATGAAATGGGGAAGGGACAACCACATTCACTTCAATATCCCATTCATTTACTCTCTCTCTCTCTCTCTCTCTCTCTCTCTCTCTCTCTCTCTCTCTCTCTCTCTCTCTCTCTCTCTCTCTCTCTCTCTCTCTCTCTCTCTCTCTCTCTCTCTCTCTCTCTCTCTCTCTCTCTCTCTCTCAATAGAGTTATTTCAATGCGTTATATTATTAGGCTAATGTTTAGTAGTTTGGAATGTTTTGTTTTGCATGTTGAGTTATTTTTCGAGTTGCTTTCGTATTACTTTTCATTCTGAGGACAGGATGAAAAAAAGCTGTCAAGCTTACTCCTTTATCCTCAATAAAGATCATTTTGACTTGACTTGACTTGACTTGACACATTACACACACACACACACACACACACACACACACACACACACACACACACACACACACACACACACACACACACACACACACACACACACACACACACACACACAGACACATGTACAGGTACAGACAGACAGACAGACACACACACACACACACACACACACACACACCCCCCTCCCTCTCTTTCACTGCATCCCCTAATAACCAACCACCAGCCATAATGTCAGATTTCCCTGTAAGACCAATGTCGATTCGCGGGCAGGAGCGCGATGACAGAACCAGCCTCATCGATATTCCCGACGCATTGTGATGCAATTGCGGGATAAATAAACGAAATAGGTCTAATATAAAACGTGTGCAGTAGGCTAGTAGTTGAATCATTTTTAATTTTTAGGGACGCCAGTGTCACAATCTACTTTCGATTCCGCTAGCATTCTTCTATACGCTTCGTCGACTGTCAATACTCAGTCAACGACATGACTGTGACGGGCGGGGTCTACACGGCTCGATCAGAGAGTTAAGTAAGTGTTATATATATATACTAGCTCTTATTACATTGACGGTTTGATCCATTCACACGAACACCCATTATGAATAATGAAAAAAGTTGTTGTAAATCCCTGTTAAAGACCCCGCACGTCACGTGTCAAAATCACGGTGTTCCCGTGTTTTCCCTCTTATAACTAGTAAGGAATCTTAAAGACACACTGACCCACCACGATTAAGTCCCTTGGGTTTTTTTCTGGGTAGCTGTGACCCACATACAAAATGTCACCAACTTCAAATTGAGGCTGCTCTTTAAAGAAGATGTTTCGTTTCAATTTGGGGGCATTTGTATGGGAGTCAAACCAAGATTTCTTACCAGCTATAAGAGGGAAAACCCGTGAAACCCGTGATTTTGACACGTGATCTGGCGGGTGTTCAAGAAATCTTCCTAGCATACGAGGGAATGTGACACGTGATGTGCGGGGTCTTTAAAAGGATGAGGGAAGGGTGGAGTGGAGACGAACCTGATCATGTGCTTTCGACATTTTTTTCTCTCTAAATTTCAATTGAAGATATGCAGGTTTTTTTCTCCTGAATGATTTCTTTTCAGGTTCGTCTCCACTCCACCCCTCCCTGTCCTTTCCCTCATCCTTTTAAAGACCCCGCACGTCACGTGTCACATTCCCTCCCACAGTTCTGTGTTGGATTTAAATAATTCTTCTTTCTTCTTCCCCCGTCACGAACGGAAACTGTCATTGCAGTATAATGTATCTCTTTTTAATAGTAATCCACAAGGGTGTTGCGCGCTAAAGAAACTGACACACCCGAGGTCAAAGGTCAAGATTTGGGTCAGCAAACAATGGGTCAAACCAGCTTCAGGTCACTGCCATCCTAACAATTAATATAAAGTGATTGTATCCAGCGGTTCAGTAAGATAACGCAACATATAAGGTCAAAAGTCAAGGTCATTATGGTTAATAGTTTGTATCACGTGTTACCTTGGGCGTATCGATCAACTTGCCAAATTATGGTAAAGTAACCGCGTAAATGTGAACATCTGGTATAGAAAACAAACTGATGAGCGCAAGGTCACAAATCAGGGTCAAGGCAAGAAAGTGATAGTTAATAATATTCTGTCTGAAATATACCCACTAATCACAGTTTGAGACTGTAACTGCAAAGATGTGAGAGATTTGAGTAGAAATTTACGTTTTGGAAGAAGTCAGATTTCAAGACTGTGAACGGCAAGTTTGCCAAAAAAAGAGAGAAATATTTAGAAATGGGGTACGAAATTTGATAAAAAATCACGGGTTTCACGGGTTTTCCCTCTTATAGCTGGTAAGAAATCTTGGTTTGACTCCCATACAAATGCCCCCAAATTGAAAACGAAACATCTTCTTTAAAGAGCAGCCTCAATTTGAAGTTGGTGACATTTTGTATGTGGGTCACAGCTACCCAGAAAAAAATCGTGCGAGAGACAGATAGAGACAGAAAACCAAATACATACTCCTCTTTCATGGACCGAAACAAAACGATCACCCTTTTTGAATTAAGAACGCTTCCCTACATTCGTCTTTAATCTGTTCGATTGGCCGGCCCTAGAAGCCAAGCACAGCATGGAGGTTTCACGTGTCGAGTCAGGCATCAGTTATTTTAGGGCCCGTTTCACAAGGGCTAACGTTACGTAGCGTGAGCGCAAATCGCAAAAACGGTCTATGAAACACCCTTCGTTTGCCGATAGTTCGCGTAACGTTTTGTTCTCTCTCGTACCCTAGCACGCCGCAAAAATTATTTAATGTGGCGGTACCATAGCCGATGAGGTCTAACCGAGGCGTGATTACCGCTACACCTATCTATATTGTTAAAAACTCGGGACTTTACTGGTGTTGCACTGCCTCCGGGCATTGCAGCCAGTATTGTTCCCACCATCTTTGTATTTATAAATGTCCCATATGTGTCTATGACCGAGAGGACGTAAAACATCATTTTCATCATCACCTAGCACGCTGCAAACTGTTAGTTGCATCATGGGAAATGTGCAACTTTTTAAAAAAAAACTTCCGGCTAAAATTAGTTCTCGCGAGTACGTAACATTTGGCCGGTTTACAAATGGAAGACAAAGTCTAGAAAGTGGATACAGGCAAATATTCTTCACTCTACAGCGAAAAGATATGGGAAGATTTTAGCAAATTAAACAAATACAAGTATTTTGAGTGCTTTTTCTTAATTTTGTATCATGTTAGATGGCATAATGTAGTGCAAACTTAATTTACTGCACGCAGATAGACTGACAATGAAATCGAAATCTTTGTACAACCTGTCAGTGAGGTATGATTTATCTCCCTTTTGATAGCAACTCTTTTCTCTCTCTGAAAGTGAAGAGTAAGCTATTAGAGTTATCTTTACTTAGCTAACGTTATTCTCGGTTAGTGGTGTTTCTTAGACCCCTTTAGGCGTAACAGTTATGCGCGCGGCGACCGTCGCCTAGAGAAACTAAATCCTGGTCTGCACATCAGCAGCAACGTCTTGTATAAAAGCCGTTGCAATCGATACACATACACACAGAGACAGAGCACGCAGCAGTCACGCCCGGCCTTCACATGTCCCAAGGTTGCTGGTCTATGAATGAAACGGTGTTGCGACATTCCACCCGTCCACAGCCCATTCGAAGCCACCCTGTCTGGAGTTGATAGTACGCTGCCCCGTCGCAGACACAACATATTGCATCACCACCCGAGCTAGGAAGATGTACGTGGTTGACAGTGATGTCCATTGCAACTGCTCTGAGAGTTGATTCATGTTTCTTTTTCAGATAGGCATATAGTTATAAGTCGACGCTTTCCCAATTATTTGTGCTCTATCGTTGTTTTTATAGTCTGGATATATATTTGTGCAGTGACAGAAACTTGTGCAGTACGCATCGTTTGTGTCGCAAGTAGGGCAGTAGATAACCACTGCTGCTGCTGCTGCTGCTGTTATTACTGCAGCCGTGCAACAATATTGATATTGTTTAACCCTTTCCCGCCAGCCATATTTCAGCCAAAAAATTCCATTAAATTTACCTGGATAGAGAACAAAATCCATCTGCAGTATTGGGGATTCTTCTGTGACATATATAAAATAAGGTCTATCCTTGCTTCCCAAAACTATGACAATAGGGTCTTTGGATAATAGACCCCAATTTGCTGCCTTTTAATGACATAGGTGTTAAATCAATTTGTGGGGCTAAAATGCGACTTTGGCGGTGAAAGGGTTAACGACAGGTCTTGTATGTGTGCACACTACGCTGTAACTTAAAACAAACTTATGCCCTACTCTTTGTTCATTTTTTTGTATACAGGCTTTTGCTCTTTATGGTTGAAGTGTTTGGACTACACATGAAAAAAAAAGATTTTTGTTTTTGTTTGAGAAAATCCTATCTTTCTATTTCATACCGTCCTATCTCTCAAAAAATAATTATTGAATTACCATGCCTAATTTCCTAAATGCAGTAGGGGAAGACGGGGTAAAAAGCGCATGGGCGGGTAAGAAGCCCACCCCAATTATCTCATGAAATAAAGAAAATGTCAGTCAAATTTGCCCATGAGACGAATGCTAGACATTAACGCTCATCTCATGGGCAAAATGAGACTGAAATTTGCTTCATTTCATGAGATAATTGGGGTGGGCTTCTTACCCGCCCATGCGCTTTTTACCCCGTCTTCCCCTACCTTCGTTAGTCACAGCTGTGCCGAAGGAAAGGCTTAAATGTCTTATAACTATTAGCCTACTAATAGCATTGCAATGCAACGACTCTGTTTAAGACAGACTTTAAAACGTGTTTCTAAAACCAAACTAGAGCGTGAAAACCCTTGATCAACCAGCGGCGCGGCAGCATTCCCGGCTCCAGTGACCTTGACCTTTGACCAGTGCCCTTCATCTTACTGGATATGCATTGTAACTTCCTATCCGCATGAAACAAAAATTGAAGGTCCTAGGTCCCCCCGTCCAAACGTTTCCGTGTCAACATGGATAGACAGATAGTCAGCCAGGAACAAACAGACAGCCAGGAAAACACTAACCAGACTTTGCCTCGCCGCTGGTTCATCAAGATGCTTCGCTTTGAATCGGTTACAGTGCAGGAGACAAACGTGCGGAGAACTCCATTCCACCACGACCATCACGTTGCAACCAAGTGGCTGCGTCACACTAGGGATACATCCACCGCGCGTACCTCGTCAACATCATCATCAGGTAGGCGAACATCTTTGTTTTCTTCTCCTTCTAACGGTGGCTTGTATATAATTATACGGTAAAGGTCAAGATGTGCCACCCCCATGCAATTCTCGGTTAATTGTATTTTTGCCGTTTTTGCCTTTCTTACCATACATAAAGCTGTATTTTAGGAACATTTTTAGCTAATTACCTTTTTGGAATACTAACCCTACCCCTACCCCTAACCCTACCCCCCACTATGTACTGCAGTACACCGTTTTTTGTCACAGTTGTGGTTCGTTGCGTTTTTCCGTCTTATACGGTGGGGGGTAGGGTTAGGGTTAGGGCTAGGGTTAGGGTTAGGGTTAGTATTCCAAAAAGGTTATTAGGGGAAGACGGGGTAAAAAGCGCATGGGCGGGTAAGAAGCCCACCCCAATTATCTCATGAAATGAAGCAAATTTCAGTCTCATTTTGCCCATGAGACGAGCGTTAATGTCTAGCATTCGTCTCATGGGCAAATTTGACTGAAATTTTCTTTATTTCATGAGATAATTGGGGTGGGCTTCTTATCCGCCCATGCGCACCCCGTCTTCCCCTAGCTAAAAATGTTCCTAAAATACAGCTGTATGTATGGTAAGAAAGGCAATAACGGAAAAATACAATTAACCGAGATAGGTAGGGGGGGGTGGCACATCTTGAACATGTACTTGATTTTTGTTTTTGTTTAGGCCTTGAAGTTTGAGGGTTTTATTTTGTGAATGCACAGGCTTTTTTAGTTTTAAGAATATTAACCAAGCAACAAAACAAAAGAGAAGAAGAGGCGGAGGAAGGTAAGGCTAGGGGTGGTGGGGGTGGGGTGGCAATGGGGGGGAACTGGGCACTGATCAAAAGTCCCCTCCTCTTTCTATACAGCCCTCGTCCTTCAAGGGTGTAGCCATGCAGGAGCCGTGCCAGGGCAAGAGCAAGCGTGAGGCGTGGCTACCGACCGGTTTCAGAGAACGTGACACCTCTCAATATGTACCAGCGGTCTCTCCGCTCCTGTTGGTAAGAGAGGTAACCAGTGTGTTTTGAAATCAATACGCCCGCTTCATATGTAAAAGACAGTGCTTCCAATTCTGTAAAGGTATTAGAGTCTTACTCTATCTATGTCTGTGTCGTTTCCATACAGAGCGAGTTTCAACTCCCCCACGACAACGATGTCGTCTGCGTTTCTGGAAGAGAAGGGGAGAGCACAACGGGGCAGCCCCAGGACAAGCACGAGCGGCGGAAGAGGCAGAAGCGCAAATGGGCATGGGAAAAAAGGAATGAAGTAAAACAGAATCTGCTGAATCTTCAGGCTGTAAGTGGACCTTCGTCATTTCTGGGCAGCATTGCTGATGACCCGCAAGAGATTGTCATAATTAGCTAGAATTGTGGCTGATCTGGATATGTCCATTTTGAATGGAGAAATCGTTGCCTCCCCCCCCCCCCCCCCCCCCTCTATAATCCCGTTCCTGTCGAGTTCTTTGAAGTGTGTTTCTGTTCACTGTTTTGTGTTATAGGGGAAGACGGGGCAAAAAGCGCATGGGCGGGTAAGAAGCCCACCCCAATTATCTCATGAAATGAAGCAAATTTCAGTCTCATTTTGCCCATGAGACGAGCGTTAATGTCTAGCATTCGTCTCATGGGCAAATTTGACTGAAATGTTCTTTATTTCATGAGATAATTGGGGTGGGCTTCTTACCCGCCCGTGCGCTTTTTACCCCGTCTTCCCCTACACACCAACGACAATTAAGACAGAGTACACAGGGATTCTCACACCTTAATTATAGGTAAGTTGAGGGCTGGTTAGGGTTAGGTAAGAGCAAAGTAAAAGGCACCCCCCCCCTCTCTCTCTCTTTTCCATGCAAACGAAAAACATAGACAATGAATACAAAGCCAGTTTTTGTGTGCGAAAAAGGTGCTGTGTAAAGGAAAGCGGTATGTAGAGGATAGGGTAGAAGGTGTCGCATGAAAAAAGGTAGCTCGTAAAAATAAGTAGCTCGCTACCTATGACAGTGTGTATTTGCGACATTGAGCACTGATGAACCACAAATTTCACTTTTTTCTAGGGTTAGGGAGCGGGTTAGGGTTAGGGTTAGGTAAATGGTTAAAGTACAGAAAAAGTGAAATTTGTTGTTGTCGCAAATACAGACTCTCATAGTAGCGAGCTATTTATTTTTACGAGCTACCTTTTTTCATGCGACAGAAGGGACGTAGTCCCTAATATTATGGCGGGGTGGGGGTGGGGGTGGAAGAGTTAGCTAAAGGTGACGAGAGCAAGAGAGACAGAAAGAGAGGGAGTGTCTTGTTTGTTTTGCTGAAAAGTGACCTGGATCCTAAATTCCCGGTGTGCCCTTTATGCGTGTAGCGTTGTACTGAATGGATAAAAATAAGTAGAATCTCAACACTAGTTCCCGGAACTCCACACCAAATTAGGAAATGCTATGCGTGACCTACCAACTAGGCCTATACGTCAGCCACACCGAACAATTGTTACTAGGGGGAAAGGAAATTGTAAATGGAACTGTCCAGTGTGTGTGTGTGTGCGTGTGCGTGTGTGCGTGTGCGTGTGTGTGTCACTGTGTGTGTGTGTGTCACTGTGTGTGTGTGTCACTGTGTGTGTGTGTGTGTGTGTGTGTGTGCGTGTGTGCGTGTGCGTGTGTGTGTGTGTGTGTGCGTGTGCGTCACTGTGTGTGTGTGTGTGTGTGTGTGTGTGTGTGTGTCACTGTGTGTGTGTGTGTCACTGTGTGTGTGTGTGTGTCACTGTGTGTGTGTGTGTGTGTGTGTGTGTGTGTGTGTGTGTGTCACTGTGTGTGTGTGTGTGTGTGCGTGTGCGTGCGCGCGCGCGCGTGTGTGTGTGTGTGTGTGTGTGTGTGTGTATATGTACTTGTGCGCGCGTGCGAGCGCATGTGCAATACGCACAGACATGTACGTGTGTGCATGTTTGAATGTACATGTCTCTATGTATGCGCGCGTATACATTCATAGACTCGCGCACGCTTTTGTTAATGCGCGTGTATGTATAACAATAGTTTCCGAACACCTTAAACATTGACTATCCATTGCAACAAACACGGAAGTTGTATCGACATTACTGGCCGGGCATGTGACGGTGACGCAATGGGCTATATTTAGGTACAGCTAACGGAATTTCCCACGACTATGAGATAGCCCATAGTGTGCGTCGACACGATCGATTCGATAATTGATAGAAAGGTAGCAGTCTAAAATGGATTATTTATTGCACGGGTCGATACGAGCGTGATACACAAAGCATGCACCCTGTGCGCCAATAGCAATCTAAACGAAGACTTTTGGCGTGGGGCAGGATAAACATCCCTAATCGGACTGAAGAAGAACTGTGCACAAACACTGCAGATATTCGTCCCCATACTTCTCGTTCGTTGTTTATTCTCCTTTCATTTCCTCCACCCCCTTCAACTCTGTTTTTGTTTTTATTCATATTCCATCCACTGTTCCAAATGAATTAACCACCGTACACATTTTAAGTTAATTAATACAAAGCGCAAACTGAAAGGGGAGGAGAGAGGAAGGATGTAGATTGGCCTTGTGCATATTCTCTCTCTCTCTCTCTCTCTCTCTCTCTCTCTCTCTCTCTCTCTCTCTCTCTCTCTCTCTCTCTCTCTCTCTCTCTCTCTCTCTCTCTCTCTCTCTCTCTCTCTCTCTCTCTCATTATTATTGAATATATAATATAAAAGTGCTGTTTTGCCTCCCAATTGTCCTTACATGACACAGGATAAATTGATGAATTATGATTATGTTTTCTTGTTTGAAGTATTTAAATTGCTGTATATTTTACATATAACCAACTTTTCTGCATTCCTTACCCCTCCCACTGTTCCCTCAATATGCGATGTCTGTGGTTTTGTTATGAATTCTGTATTTATTATTAGTTATATGCCATTGTTCATTCTCCCCCTCCCCACTGTTCCCTTGTGACATGGGCAGAAGGCCTAGTCAGTAGACTGAGTTGAGTTGAGTTGAGTCTCTCTCATTGGAGAGCTTATGCGATCGTTCTGTTCGTGTCTGTTTGGTTATTGTAGAGTGTAATTTGTTTGATCTCTTTCTTAACAGCTTTGTTTGTCTTGTGAACCCACTACACAGAATCACTTCAAATAGTGCACCGTGGAATGTTTCATACATTTGATGCGTTCCGACGAGTAACTATTGCGACGGAGAACTTGAAGCAGTACTGGACGACACCTCTTTTTGTATGTGCGTGTATTTGCAGAAAAACAAAAGCCTGGTGTCCAAACAGGAGCGCCTGAAGAGCGACATCATGAAGCTGAAATCCAACCTGAAGTACTACGAATGTATGATGGCAACGCTGGGACAGATGAATGTCTTGTGTTCAAACACGCCACAGCCACAGGCCCCACTGATGTCATCTACAGCCTCATCTGCTTCTCAGACTCCTCTTCAAGGCTTTACAGAGACAGCCACGTCAACTATCTCGGAAACTCCGACTTGTTTGGATGCGAAGGGTAGGTTAACCCTTTCGCCGCCAGCCATTTTTCAGCCGAAAATGTCCATTAAACATTACCTGGATAGAAAAACAAATCTGTCTGTAATATTGGGAATTCCTCTGTGACATATTTAAAGTGAGGCCTATCATTACCTCCCAAAACTAAGAGAATAGAGTTTGCATAACAGACCCTGATTTGATGCCTTTTAGTGACATGGGTGTTAAATCATTGTGGTGCAAAAATGCGACGTTGGCGGTGAAATGGTTAAAATTGTCGTTACACGTTTTTATACCTTGACGAGCACTGATTATTACAATGATTAAAAAAAAGGTACTCTGTATGAAAAGTATATTTCCAGGATAAAACATAGTCCAGTGACTAACAAATGTCAATGAACTTCAACAGAAACGTTTCTCTGTGCCTGGTGCACAGAATGATTTTAGAAGACGGAATTCATCATCCCTCTCCTTTCGTCACCAATAAACGTTTTTTGGGCTGAATCCGACAATCGTTTACTGTTAGCTGGGCAGATAGAATTGCCAAGATAGAAAACTTCGTAAATGATAATGTCTAAGTGGTTTAAACAGTAACTTTGAGCTTAATTTAATTTCACATAGAATTACCATTCTACTACGATAGTATGCCCATTTTGATGGTGAAAATGTGAGAATTCTACAATGTGTCTTAACATTGCTGTTCTATCGTTTCAAACGTTACGAACATCCGAATAATTTCTCTCGCTGTTTCTTGTTTGTGCTGTGCAAATATTCAGCTCTGTCGACGACGACTCCCAAACCGGAGGAGATGACCCCGACTTCAGCCACGAGAACATCAGCTGGTGGTCAGGGAGGGCCGGTCAGCGGGGTCAGCGACGGGGAGATGGTCATCCCTGAGGACATGGGACAGAATGGGGCACCCAGAGGACCCAACCTGATGGAGACCACGCTGCTGATGCCTCAGGCGCCTAACGGCGTCCACTGCGAGATGTCCAATGCGGGTCCTGGTCCTCAGCCTCTGGCTTCTGGTTCTACTGATGGTAATTTGCCTTGGCTCTTTCTGTCTGCGTGCCTGCTTTTCTGGTTCATTCTCTCTCTGTCCCTGTCCCTGTCTCTTTGTGTGTATGCCTGTGTGTGCGTGAGAGAGAGAGAGAAAGAGAGAGAGACGAAACGAAAACGAAAACGAAATTTTATTTAACCAGGGAAACATGAGATAAGCAATAGAATGCTTTTTTCCACCCAGCCCTGGGGCAAATAGAACATTCAATAACAAATTAACTAAGTTAACTAACGCATGCAAAAGTGAAAAGGTAAATGGGTTACACAAAAAGAAAGAAACGCTTGGAGTAATTACAGGTGAGGGGGGGGGGGGAGGAAGGGGGGGGGGGGGCAAGGAGGGAGAATAAGGGGGAAGGGAGGGTATGCTGAAGCATGTCACAACACACATAACACATGAGAGAGAGGGAGAGAGAGAGAGAGAGAGAGAGAGAGAGAGAGAGAGAGAGAGAGAGAGAGAGAGAGAGAGAGAGAGAGAGAGTGCAGTGATGTACTGAGGATCGAAACGTGATCCAGGACAAACTGTCATAAGACAAGATACATCAATAGGACAATGTCCTGGCTCTTGCAGAAATCAATAAGGCAAAGTGTGCCAGTGTTAAAAATGTAAACAGACATTTGTCATGACAGAGGAGAACACAATATGACATTTCCAATTTTAATAGGTCAATGGGCTATGACCGGAGTCTCGAGACATCACTGTGTGTGTGTGTGTGTATGCACGCGTGAGTGAATGAGAGAGAGAGAGAGAGATAGATAGATAGAGAGAGAGAGAGAGAGAGAGAGAGAGAGAGAGAGAGAGAGAGAGAGAGAGAGAGAGTGTGTGTGTGTGCATGTGTGCTGTGCGCATGAGTCAGCTACTAGTCTAGTACCATACCAGCTTGCCCAACCTAATTATGATGACGGTGAATGTTCTCTTTTGATATTACATTATGACATCCACCCCCTCACCCCCCTGACACGATGTATCACATGTAGCCTAAATCGACACATGAATGACTATTAATGCATCTTCAATTCAAACTCTGACAGTCAGCGGTCTGTGCATACTCATGCTATGCATCATATGTAGCCCACATCGTACACAGGAATGCCTATTAATGCATCTTCAATTCAAACTCTGACAGTCAGCGGTCTGTGCATACTCATGCGATGCATCATAATTATGTAGCCTAAATCGACACAGGAATGACTGTTAATGCATCTTCAAATCAAACTCTGACAACACTAACCTGGGTGGGTGGGAGGAAGAAGGATCCTAGGAGGTAAATCACTGGGTGACAAGTTTTGAGCATAGCTCTTCGTCAGACTGAATTTGCAGTGGTGCGTTGGCAGTCTGTAATGGGTGAACACATGTCAGGAATTAAGTGTGATTGGAACAAGGGTGAGCAGTTGTTGGGTGGAGAGAAAGTTATCCAAAAGCGAGGGATGGGTAGGTGGTGGTTGCAGCACATCACTGCAAATTCAGTCTGACGAAGAGCTATGCTCCAAACTTGTCACCTAGCAATTTACCTCCTAGGATCCTTCTTCCTCCCACCCACCCAGGTTAGTGTTTACCAATAGGATCCTTCTTCCTCCCACCCACCCAGGTTAGTGTTTACCAATAGGATCCTTCTTCCTCCCACCCACCCAGGTTAGTGTTTACCAATAGGATCCTTCTTCCTCCCACCCACCCAGGTTAGTGTTTACCAATAGGATCCAGCAGTCACCACCTTGTTTCTTCAAACTCTGACAGACTCGATGGCCACCGGAGCGGGCGACGATGAGCCTGCCTACAGCCAAGAGGACATGGACAGTCTGCTGCAGTGGTTTGAGGACCAGGTCAGCCCGACCAGCAAACCCAGCGAGGGTCTCCTGGACTACAGTCCCGTGCCCATGGACGTCAACCTGCTGATGTACGACGAAATGCGAGCCCCCATTCCCAGTCCCGAAGTCAACCTCCTAGCCCAGCAGGTTCGGGACACCACCCAATCCAACGTCTTCACTCTGCATGCCGGGGTTTGCTTTTCCTTTACCGATAATTGCACTTAACAGTGGGTTGTGGGGTGGTCCGTACAATGTTCGGTCTTTAGAGAGTTTGATTGGTACCAAACACCGAAGCATAATTCATAGCATGCAAGTTGATGTGTCTATCCGTTCCGTTTAGGCGTCATGCATTCTGATTAGCATGTATCCATCTCACACAACGCAGATACATTTCAGAGTCAGTATCAGTTAAAATGGGTGCACGATACCAGCATCTGTATTACGTAACACGGACACATTTCAGTATTCAAGCACAAAAGGCTGGGCATGTATGGTAATGTCAGTCTTCTGGTAGGGAACAAAAGTCGGAAAACAATGTCATGTTTTCGTTTATTTGGCAAAGGCTTATAGAAGTATCAGCCTGTCTGTCATAGATTAAAACAAAACGAATCCTGTTCAGCCGAGACAGGTCCAGAGAGAGGAAGAGGACGGCTGCTCGATTAGAATAAACAACATCACAATATTGTTACTGGGACACTCACACACACACACGCACGCACGCACGCACGCACACACGCACGCACGCACGCACACCCCACCCACCCACCCACACCCACCCACACCCAACACGACACAACACAACACAACCACACATACGCGCACGCACACGCACACGCACGCACGCACGCACGCACGCACGCGCGCGCACACACACACACACACACACACACACACACACACACACACACACACACACACACACACACACACACACTTGTGTGTCATACCTCTAAGAACTCTAGTGTCTTTTACAACAAGAATATGAACGTATATAATGCATCATACTGTGCAAATTCCGTCGTATGGAACGCACAATCCGAACCAATGTTGAGGAAAACACCACATTTTTTGTTCTGTGAACAGAAAGTCTTAAGACCCACTGACCCACCACGATTAAGTCCTTTGGGTTTTTTTCTGGGTAACTGTGACCCACATACAATTTCCATCAACTTCAAATTGAGGCTGCTCTTTAAAATAATGTTTCGGTTTGAATTTGGGGGCATTTGGGAGTCAAACCTGGTCCAAACAAGATTTCTTACCAGCTATAAGGGGGGAAACACGCGAAACCCGTGATTTTGACACGTGATCTGGTGGGTCTTTAAGAAGCAGAGAAATCGTGGGTTTCGAAAAAACCCAGCGCTGAATTATTTATGAAATATCTCTTCCTCTCTACCTATCGCTTTTTATTTGTCAAATATAACCAGGAACAGTACAAATTCTATGAACAAAATGTCACTCTGGAAAGAGCAGACCACCTAACATCAATTCTCCAGTCGACTAATTAATCCAGATTTTGATTTATGCGAATGAGCAAATTTTCCCCCACAAAAAAAAGACAGAAAAAAAGAAATGTTTATCGTGCTTGTGCATTTTATGCCTATAATATTATGATGAGCGTAACCCATAAGAATAGATTTGACTACCACTGATTGTAGTGGAGATGGTTGTGTTGTTTTGCTTATTGAATGTGCTTGTACATTGATTGCATTAAGATTTTGTTTTATATTGATTTTATGGAATCAACCAGCTAAAGATTAGGGTAAAAATTCCTAATTCCCCGGATGAAAGTCGCTTGTTGGGGGACATCCCGCTGTCGCTACGTATCGATATCACCACCAAGATAAATCAGTATGGCTATCACTACGTATCGATAACACTACCAAGATAAATCAGTATGGCTACGTATCGATAACACTACCAAGATAAATCAGTATGGCTATCACTACGTATCGATAACACTACCAAGATAAATCAGTATGGCTATCACTACGTATCAATAACACTACCAAGATAAATCAGTACGGATATCACTACGTATCGATAACACTACCAAGATAAATCGGTATGGCTATCACTACGTATTGATAACACTACCAAGATAAATCAGTACGGCTATCACTACGGATCGATAACACTACTGGGCTAAATCACTACGGCAACTAAGGGTTAGGGTTAAACTTAGGTAAGGAATAGGGTTAGGTCACGAAAAGGGTCCGGGTTAGGGTTAGGAACAGGGTTAGGGTTAGTCTGTCGGAATTCAAACTGACAGATTGGCACAGTCATCATCAATTGTTCTCTACGGCTAGTAGTGGTAACAACGGGTATTGTTTTTCGATACGTAGCGATAGCGCTACGCATCCGCTTGTTGCCAATTCACAGAACGGCAGCTTATTAACTCCCACCCCTCGACATCTATATATACCCCCCCTCCTTTCAAAAACTATTGGAGAGCTTAATATTTTGATGAAAACGATGGAAGAGCCACGTGTGCTTTCGGCCACAAGGATAGTGTTTCTTAAGCTCATCATTATCACCATTGCGTGATTATAATTATAATAACAGACAGAGCCCAACCTTCCTAGGGGAAGACGGGGTAAAAAGCGCATGGGCGGGTAAGAAGCCCACCCCAATTATCTCATGAAATAAAGAAAATTTCAGTCAAATTTGCCCATGAGACGAATGCTAGACATTAACGCTCGTCTCATGGGCAAAATGAGACTGAAATTTGCTTCATTTCATGAGATAATTGGGGTGGGCTTCTTACCCGCCCATGCGCTTTTTACCCCGTCTTCCCCTATTCAAGCGCCTTCTTTCTCTTCCCTTAACCATAGGACGTTTTCTTTCAATGCAGGAAGGACAGATTGGACCAAGGACAGGAGTTATCGTTTGGTGTGTGTCTGTGTTTGAATTTTTGAAAATGTACTTTTGTGTGTATTCTTTCTTACCTATAATTGTGCCATTCATCAAAGCTCGGCGTTTTCTGTTGCAAGCTTTTGTATATAAAATATAGCCATTATTTTTCCTGTAATATAGTATTCATAGATTCGATGACTTTCTACGAATTATCTACCAAAGCAGAATGAGAAGCAAGTCCGTGTTTGACAACAAAAATCAACAACAAACATCACAACAAGCAGAGGAACGCAAACAGACAGTAAAACAACACCAGACAACAAATGACAACACACTACGCGTCCGCATGTTGCCAATTCACAGAACTGCAACTTATTAACACCCACCCATTTAATTTTTTTTTTATTAGAGAGCTTAATATTTTGATGAAAACGATGGAAGAACCTCGTGTGGCTTTCGGCCACAGGGATAGTAGTTCTTAAGCTTATAATTATCACCATTGCGTGACTGTAATTGTAATAACAGACAGAGCCCAACCTTCCTGTTCAACCGCCTTCTTTCTCTCCCCTTAACCACAGAGCGTTTTCTTTCAATGCAGAAAGGACAGGTTGGGTTTTCAATCAGGAACCCCTCCCCCCCCCCCCCCCCCCAAACAACATTCCATCGTACTGATGATTCAACCTCTTGACCTTCAACCATAGAGGCAAATCCTCTAATCATTTAACCCTGCTGGTGGTTGATTAAGGAAACAAAACAAAATAGTGAGTAAAACAATGAACCATCAGCGCTGGCCCTTTTTGTTTGTACTTTTCTACATTGCCTTGTCTTCTAAGTCAGTAGAAAAATGATTGGAAAACACAACCCATGCGACGATTGAATCAAATATGTTTAGTTTTCTTTTCGAAACTACAAGCTTTTTAAAAATATTTTTAATGTTCAGCGGGAAAGCCATGCAAACGCTTGTTGAAAATGATTACTTCAGTAATATGAATGTCAGGGTCACTTTTTCCAATTGTTCCCTTTTTCCAATTGTTTGAGATGTCATTCTTCTTTTGAGGACAAAAGGCAGATGTAATAATAATATGCAGACGAACTAGCCCCCTTTAACCCTTTCACCGCCAGCCATATTTCAGCCAAAATCTTCCATTATGTTTACCTGGGTAGAGAACAAAATCCATCTGCAGTAACGGGGATTATTCTGTGACATCTGAAATAAGGTCTATCCTTACTTCCCAAAACTAAGACAATAGGGTCTTTGGATAATAGACCCCAATTTGATGCCATTCAGTGAAATAGAAGTTAAATCATTGTGGTGCTAAAATGCGACTTTGGCGGTGAAAGGGTTAAGGTATGTTTGTTTTTCAAACTATGATTGGCCTTTCTATTTGCATTGTCTCATTGAAAAGTTTTGATCGTAGTTCTACACATTGTTAATGCAGCTTGTTTTGTACGTGTTGCTTTCAATTGAAATGTGGTTGTTCTGATTTTAACCCTTTCATCGCCAGCCATTTTTCAGCCACAAAATACCATTAAACTGAACTGGGTAGAGAAAATAAGATATCTGCAATATTGCGAATTCCTCTGTGACATGTCTAACATTAGGCCTATCTTTACCTCCCAAAATTAAGAAAATAGGGTCTTTGGATAACAGGCCCTGATTTGATACCTTTTAGTAACATGGGTGTTAAACCATTGTGGTGCTAAAATGCGACATTGGCGGTGAAAGGGTTAAATGTCACTGTTGTCAAGATTGATTTGTAAACAGCTGGAAATTTTGCTTAAATAAGACTATTATTTAGAAATAAGAATGTTATAGCTTTAACAACAAAAACGTGGTTAAATAGTCTTTTGCTAATTGTTTACATGATTATTTTGTCTTGGAGGAATTCGGACTTGACAATCTATATGGTGATTGATGTTAACATGAACTGTGGCTATTAGGGGAAGACGGGGTAAAAAGCGCATGGGCGGGTAAGAAGCCCACCCCAATTATCTCATGAAATAAAGAAAAATTCAGTCAAATTTGCCCATGAGACGAATGCTAGACATTAACGCTCGTCTCATGGGCAAAATGAGACTGAAATTTGCTTCATTTCATGAGATAATTGGGGTGGGCTTCTTACCCGCCCATGCGCTTTTTACCCCGTCTTCCCCTACATTTCGTCTTTCGACAGTTTAGCCATGTGATATCATTGTTAGCAAACCGGTGCCAAGAATGAAAGTATTGCCATTTTTTTTTTATGACTTCGGATTGCATATTGATCCGTGTCTATTCATTATTTGAAGCACTTACAATGCAAATGTATTTTACTGATTTAGACAGTGTTGTACCAGTGTAGCAGTTATCGCTTTTTGGTGTCTGTGTTTGAAGTTTTGAAAATGTACTTTTGTGTATATTCTTTCTGACCAATAATTGTGCCATTCGTCAAAACTCGTCGTTTTCTGTTGAAAGCTTTTGTATATAGCAATTATTTTTTGGTAATATAGTATTAATAGATTCGACTGTCTACAAATTATCTACTGAAGCAAATTTAGAAACAAGTCCGTTTCTGACAAGAAAAATCAACAACAAACATCACAAGAACCAGAGGAACACAAACAGACAAGAAAACAACACCAGACAACAAATCACAACACACTCAGCCACAGACACACACAGACAGAATCACACACACAGACAGAATCACACACAGACAGAATCACACACACACACACACACACACACACACACACACACACACACACACACACACACACACACACACACACACACACACACTTTTGTAGAATATGACTGTTGCTGAGCATTAAAATCGTTCAGTCGTTTGAGCCAAAAGTTTCATGTAGTCAAGAACATCTGTCTGACGAACGCATGAAATGTTTCGCTTTTATGCATGAACCTGTTTTGCCTCCAGAATGATGAGCAAAACAAACCAAAAACGCTAAAAAGCATAAATATGCAGTCTTCAACAATAAAGGAATAATAATAAATAATAATAATAATAATAATAATAGTAATAATAATAATAATAATAATAAAACAATAACAAGAACATCGGAAAGAGTTATCCCACTAGAAATAAAAGAGCAAAACCAGTTAAAACAGGGCCAGAACAGGGAAAAAAAGTAACCAACTATTTTCAAGTAGCCTACACCGGTAAAATGCGCTTTCCTGAGTTTCAATGAATCATTACAATACAAAGTTGTAGTTATAAAGAGTGTTTTTTTTAATTCAAATTTTCTATGGAGCTGTTCCTTTCTTTCTCACGTGTAGCTGCTGATATTTTCATCTATGCTTTATTAGTGGAATAAAAGTACTTGTGAAAAAAGTCAAGATACTTAGTTTTAGTTGTACGTGCGTATGTGCAATTGTTTGTGTTCATATTTGTGTTCGAGCATCATCTACATAATGTGTGTGTGTGTGTGTGTGTGTGTGTGTGTGTGTGTGTGTGTGTGGGGAGCGTGCGTGCTTGTGTGTGTGTGTGTGTGTGTGTGCGTGTGCGCGCGCGCGCGTTAGTAATATCTACATGATTCATGTTAATTAAACATATTCGAACCAAGCAAACGCTCCTTGATATAGACTAGCAGTTATATAAAAAGAAACAAACCGATTAAAATATATATATAAATGATGTACCTTTTGTGCCTATTTTAGTAGGACTACAAATAAATGTCTCATAGAGATTGGTTTAGACTTGGCAGGAGTTTACATAAGTGCAGTCACAAACCTCAAGACAAAGCATATCACACACACACACACACACACACGCACACGCACACACACACACAGTTTTAAATTTAAAAAACATTTTTTAATCGTAGCCTACAAAAAATTACCCTCGCACGCTTCTATCGTCACGCTTTCTTGCGCACAGATGATACAGTACGTGTATCAAGCAGAAATTAGTTAAGGGGAGAGAATAACAATAAACAAGCCTTTACTTCAGGATTGATTTAAAGAGTTACTGCCCTTATGTAAACTTCACGCACGCTACCAAAAAGCCTCAACGTGTGGAACGCTAAACGTAGGCTTCTTGATGCTACAACAACAGAGTACAATGAAGAAAATACCGATAGGCTTAGCGGACGAAAATAAAATCTTTCACGAACTCTGTCGAACTCTCCATTGGCACTGGCGCATGAAAGTTTCACCTTCAGAAACCATAAATACTTTTGACTTACAAGACTTGCAACGTAGGCTATCCCATCTCGTTTTATTTCTCAACCCTTTCCCTACCCCTCAATCCTATACATTCACACACAGACACACACATACACATACACACACACAAACGCGCGCGCGCGTACAAGCACACACCACACCCCCAGACAAATATGTTCAGCCAGAGTCGCACACGCACTCGCGCACGAATGCATGCGCGCGCACGCACACGCACACACACACACACACACACACACACACACACACACACACACACACACACGCGCGCGCGCGCGCACGCACGCACAGATGCATGCACGCAAGCATAAGCTCACGCACACACATATTCACGCACACACAGAGACATGTGCACCCAGAATCACACACACACACACACAAGCATGCGCGCGCACCAACCCACACCTAATCCCCACGCAATGATCACATTTTGTTTTAGCATTCTGGACACGCTACTCAATACTCGGAAGCTTCAGAGCCCTGCTTCACCATGTGAGCCCTGTCCAGGCAGATCTTCAGGAAGCCCCCTCCCCACGCCGGTGAAGGCAGAGGCTCCGGCAAAGTCAGCAGCGTGGCGTGCTCAACGTCCACCACCAGAACGTCGTCGTAGACCACATTTCCGAACCGACCCCCTGCCACAAAGAGGCGGCTCCCGTGCACAGCCGTGCCGAACATGGCCCGCTTGAAGTCCGGGATGGTGGCCACCGCTCGGAACGTCCGGCAGTCCGAGGTGGTGAAGACGGTGCCTTGAGGACCCAGGAGGAGGACTCTGCCTCCTGTGGTGACGGCTGCGGACAGAGCCATGGGGCAGGGCAGTTGAGCCGTCACCCTGCAGGATCCAGAAGCCGGATCGAAGGTCTGCACCAGGGCTGAGGGTCTGTCTTTGCCCTGGAAGCCCCCGAAGACGTGGAGCTTGTCGCGGAGGAACGCCGCCGAGGCTCCCCACACGGGCTCCGCCAGAGCTCCCACCACGGTCCAGGCGTTGCGGTGGACGTCGTAGCATTCGATCACCGTGGTAGCAATAGCGCGGGGCGAAAGAGGAGAAGCGGAAGAGGCGGACGAAGAAGCGTCGTTCTCGGCCACCCCTCCGGCGACGAAGAGAACCCCCCCTGCTGCCGCTGCTGCCATGCTGTGGCCCTTCCTACCCACCACCATGGGGGCTAATAGGGTCCAGCGGTTGTGGTCACTGTCGTACCTGGCCAGGCCCTGGCGGCTGTCCCCCGTGCCGCTGACCAGGATGTCCTGGCCGTAGAGGCAGCAGGCGGCGCCGCTGTCGCAGGCCTGGGGGAGCGGGGCCAAGGGGAACCATTTGTTGAGGGCTAGGTTGAAGGCGTGCATCTTCTGGCTGGCCCTGAACCCCCGCCCCTTCTCCGCTTCCACCACTCCGCCCACCAGCACTAGAACGTCGTCCAGCTGTGTGTCCTGTGGATTAGGATTAGGATTAGGATTAGGATTTCTACAAAACATTACATTCCAAGGCTAGGGTAAGACGGGGTAAAAAGCCCATGGGTGGGTAAGAAGCCTATGCCAATTATCTCATGAAATAAAGCAAATTTTAACACATTTTGCCCATGAGACGAGTGTTAATGTTTAGCATTCGTCTCATGGGCAAATGTGACTGAAATTTTCTTTATTTCATGAGATAATTGGCATGGGCTTCTTACCCGCCCCTGGGCTTTTTACCCTGTCTTCACCTACTGACGAAGAAAATATTACCTCAAAGATTGATGATTTTCTTAGAGGTGAACACTTTGCTAAGCTGGATGAGGAAGAATAGCTTGCGAAGGCATGGTGAGTGAAACAGAAACAGGTGAATCAACGAATAACTAATTCGCTTTCAATGCACCACAGTTTGCGTACGAGCATACATAAACAAGTGCGAAATCGCAATAGTTTGTGGCATGCGGTCTATTTTTACCACTCCAATCATGAGTTTCCTCCCCTGGATTTTCAATAAATTTAATCTGTAAACCAGAATGTTATCTCTGCACCATTTCGTAACTTTTTATATCTTTTGGAAAACATTTAAAACTATGTATCCTACTTATACTCATCAAAAGAAGCACCGCATACTCGTCGTGTCTGTTGTAGTGTCTGTATTACGTATGTTTATTATTTTGTACGCTTTTAAAATACATCATTTTAAAGAGCGGCCTCAATTAATTTTGAAGTGTAGCCTCGATTTGAAGTGCGACAATATTGTCAAATGTGCGACAATTTTGGAACGACAGACCGACAGACCGACCGACTGACAAAGTGAGTTATAGGTTTGTGGCTTGAGCTACAAACAAAAAGGATTATACTAACATTGACAAGTTATTGTTTTACATATATGTTGTGAGAAGGCTTTCTTCATTAACTGGACTAAAGCTTTTATGCTCATATAGTAGGTTTAGGTTTTTCGATCACAAATCCACTTTAAATGATTCAACAAATTTACGTCAACATCACAAGGGTCATAACGTACGATAAAACAAGGAAAACAGAGACGGAACGAGGAGAGTTGATACGGGTACAAAAGTGAAACAGAGGGTACAAAAGTGAAACAGAGGGTACAAAAGTGAAACAGAGAGGGTACAAAAGTGAAACAGAGAGGGTACAAAAGTGAAACAGAGGGTACAAAAGTGAAACAGAGGGTACAAAAGTGAAACATAGGGTACAAAGGTGAAACAGAGGGTACAAAAGTGAAACAGAGGGTACAAAAGTGAAACAGAGAGGGTACAAAAGTGAAACAGAGAGGGTACAAAAGTGAAACAGAGGGTACAAAAGTGAAACAGAGGGTACAAAAGTGAAACAGAGAGGGGTACAAAAGTGAAACAGAGGGTACAAAAGTGAAACAGAGAGGGGTACAAAAGTGAAACAGAGGGCACAAAAGTGAAACAGAGAGGGGTACAAAAGTGAAACAGAGGGCACAAAAGTGAAACAGAGGGCACAAAAGTGAAACAGAGGGCACAAAAGTGAAACAGAGGGCACAAAAGTGAAACAGAGAGGGTACAAAAGTGAAACAGAGAGGGGTACAAAAGTGAAACAGAGGGCACAAAAGTGAAACAGAGGGCACAAAAGTGAAACAGAGAGGGGTACAAAAGTGAAACAGAGGGCACAAAAGTGAAACAGAGGGCACAAAAGTGAAACAGAGAGGGGTACAAAAGTGAAACAGAGGGTACAAAAGTGAAACAGAGGGGGGAGGGGGTACAAAAGTGAAACAGAGGGCACAAAAGTGAAACAGAGGGCACAAAAGTGAAACAGAGGGTACAAAAGTGAAACAGAGAGGGGTACAAAAGTGAAACAGAGGGTACAAAAGTGAAACAGAGAGGGGTACAAAAGTGAAACAGAGGGTACAAAAGTGAAACAGAGAGGGGTACAAAAGTGAAACAGAGGGTACAAAAGTGAAACAGAGGGTACAAAAGTGAAACAGAGGGTACAAAAGTGAAACAGAGAGGGTACAAAAGTGAAACAGAGAGGGGTACAAAAGTGAAACAGAGGGCACAAAAGTGAAACAGAGGGCACAAAAGTGAAACAGAGAGGGGTACAAAAGTGAAACAGAGGGCATAAAAGTGAAACAGAGGGCACAAAAGTGAAACAGAGGGCACAAAAGTGAAACAGAGGGCACAAAAGTGAAACAGAGGGCACAAAAGTGAAACAGAGAGGGTACAAAAGTGAAACAGAGAGGGTACAAAAGTGAAACATAGGGTACAAAAGTGAAACAGAGAGGGGTACAAAAGTGAAACAGAGGGCACAAAAGTGAAACAGAGAGGGTACAAAAGTGAAACAGAGAGGGTACAAAAGTGAAACAGAGGGTACAAAAGTGAAACAGAGGGTACAAAAGTGAAACAGAGAGGGGTACAAAAGTGAAACAGAGGGCACAAAAGTGAAACAGAGAGGGGTACAAAAGTGAAACAGAGGGCACAAAAGTGAAACAGAGAGGGGTACAAAAGTGAAACAGAGGGTACAAAAGTGAAACAGAGAGGGGTACAAAAGTGAAACATAGGGTACAAAAGTGAAACAGAGAGGGGTACAAAAGTGAAACAGAGGGTACAAAAGTGAAACAGAGAGGGGTACAAAAGTGAAACAGAGGGCACAAAAGTGAAACAGAGAGGGGTACAAAAGTGAAACAGAGGGCACAAAAGTGAAACAGAGAGGGGTACAAAAGTGAAACAGAGGGCACAAAAGTGAAACAGAGAGGGGTACAAAAGTGAAACAGAGGGCACAAAAGTGAAACAGAGGGCACAAAAGTGAAACAGAGGGCACAAAAGTGAAACAGAGGGCACAAAAGTGAAACAGAGAGGGTACAAAAGTGAAACAGAGAGGGGTACAAAAGTGAAACAGAGGGCACAAAAGTGAAACAGAGGGCACAAAAGTGAAACAGAGGGCACAAAAGTGAAACAGAGGGCACAAAGGTGAAACAGAGGGCACAAAAGTGAAACAGAGGGCACAAAAGTGAAACAGAGAGGGGTACAAAAGTGAAACAGAGGGCACAAAAGTGAAACAGAGGGCACAAAAGTGAAACAGAGGGCACAAAAGTGAAACAGAGAGGGTACAAAAGTGAAACAGAGAGGGTACAAAAGTGAAACATAGGGTACAAAAGTGAAACATAGGGTACAAAAGTGAAACAGAGAGGGGTACAAAAGTGAAACAGAGGGCACAAAAGTGAAACAGGGAGGGTACAGCAGTGAAACAGAGGGTACAAAAGTGAAACAGAGAGGGGTACAAAAGTGAAACATAGGGTACAAAAGTGAAACAGAGGGTACAAAAGTGAAACAGAGGGTACAAAAGTGAAACAGAGAGGGTACAACAGTGAAACAGAGGGTACAAAAGTGAAACAGAGAGGGGTACAAAAGTGAAACAGAGGGCACAAAAGTGAAACAGGGAGGGTACAACAGTGAAACATAGGGTACAACAGTGAAACAGGGAGGGTACGAAAGTGAAACAGAGGGTACAAATGTGAAACAGAGGGTACAAAAGTGAAGCATGGTACAAAAGTGAAACAGAGAGGGTACGAAAGTAAAACAGAGAGGGTACAAAAGTGAAACAGAGAGGGTACGAAAGTGAAACAGAGGGTACAAAAGTGAAACAGAGAGGGTAGAAAAGTAAAACAGAGAGGGTACGAAAGTGAAACAGAGAGGGTACAAAAGTGAAACAGAGAGGGTAGAAAAGTAAAACAGAGAGGGTACGAAAGTGAAACAGAGAGGGTACGAAAGTGAAACAGAGAGGGTACAAAAGTGAAACAGAGAGGGTAGAAAAGTAAAACAGAGAGGGTACGAAAGTGAAACAGAGAGGGTACAAAAGTGAAACAGAGAGGGTACGAAAGTGAAACAGAGAGGATACGAAAGTGAAACAGAGGGTACAAAAGTGAAACAGAGGGTAGAAAAGTGAAACAGAGAGGGTACAAAAGTGAAACAGAAAGAGACACTCAAGTACACACACACACACACACACACACACACACACACACACACACACACACACACACACACACACACAAGCACACTGTCACACACACACACACACACACACACACACACACACACACACACACACACACACACACACACACACACACACACACACACACACACACACACACACACACACACACACACACACACACACACACACACACACACACACACACACACACAAGCACACTGTCACACACACACACACACACACACACACACACACACACACACACACACACACACACACACACACACACACACACACAAGCACACTGTCACACACACACACACACATACACACACACAACAAAAGTGAGAGAGAGAGAGAGAGAGAGAGAGAGAGAGAGAGAGAGAGAGAGAGAGAGAGAGTGTGTGTGTGTGTGTGTGTGTGTGTGTGTGTGTGTGTATACGAGTACTCGGGTGTGTGCGTGCATGGACTTATTAATGCTTTTTTGTTGTTGTTTGTGTGTGTGTGTGTGTGCTTTTTTTCATGTTTATTTCCTTCTTTACTTGTTGTGTTATAGATGGCTTGATGTAACAAAACAAAAAAAGCAAACCATTTTTGCTTATTCAATGTTCCATCTGAAAATAAAATGGTTGACTTTGACGTTTTGACACACACACAGAGATACCATACCTGGCGGGGCTGAAATGCCGGCTTGGTGTTCGCCAGCAGGGCCTGCTGTGCCTTCTCCCTCTCCCGCTTGGCCGCCCTCTCCCTCCGCCTCAGCACCTCCACCACCATCTCCGTGCTCCTCCGGTCCTCCTTCACCACCTCCTCCTCCTCCAGCACCTCCCGCAGCGTCCCTTCTGGAACCTGACACCGACAGTAAGGATGAAGGCAAGAAGAAGTTTCTGATCAGATGAACATTATTTAGCATGATCGTCATTCCATTCCCCGAATTAATATAAATACATTTCCTTGACTCTGCTGTTCTGGTCATCTCAGTTTCATTTCTACTCCCAGCTAAGATCGTGATGAGTTAGGATTCAGTCAAAGTGTTCAGTACTTTTATGGGAAAGAAAGGACCCGATGGAGGCGCCCTCGGAGGAAGACCTCACTAATGCTGATTCTGTGAATATAGTTCCACGGTTGTCGGCAGGGAATATGATAAATAGACTGCGCCCTGTTGATGTGATGTTGAACGAAAAGAGGTTCAACAAAATTGTACAAAAAAAACATATCAGCAACAAGATATCAAATCTTGCTCATGAATTGAAACAACATCTTAAGTACTTAACTACTTTTACACACAAATAGATAACCCAAACCTTACTTTATGCAGACTGATGTGGCCCAGGAGGTCCGCCAGCATGCTCTTTCTACGTCCCTGGTCAGCCTTGACCCAGGCTAATACAGCGTCCAGGAGGACGTCCTCACTGGAGGACATCGCCAGGTCACCGCCTTCCCTGAGGACGGCCTTCAGCTCCTGCACGGTCAGCTGCCGGAACAGTCTGGTGGGCCACAGCTGCCTCAGGTTGTCCGCCATCACTCGCCGCGCCATCTTCTCAATTTCTTGGCTCTTGGTGGCTCGCGCCATCTTTGAAGAGAAGGGACACGTGTGTGCAATGCCAGTGAAGTCTACTTCGTTGGCTCTGCGTGTGTGTGTGTGTGTGTGTGTGTGTGTGTGTGTGTGTGTGTGTGTGTGTGTGTGTGTGTGTGTGTGTGTGTGTGTGTGTGTGTGTGTGTGTGTAAAATTGCTAGGAGTTAATTGAAGAAAGCGACCAGTTTGTAAATAGGGCATTTACCACGAGTGTTCGTTCACTACACTAGACTACTAATTTGCCCGCACTCGTTCTGCCCGAGTTACGCTAACCTTTCTAATTCAACTCTCTAAATTTAACTCCGTGAAATTCAAGGTCGCCGGCGCGTGGCAAATGCCCTAAGCATTACTTTGTGATCGATATGGAATGTTGTCGAACTTTTCGCTTTTTGGGGTAAAATGTGAACAAACGACTGAATTGTAGATATAGGCCTGTTTTAAACATCGCGTCAAAATGGTTTTCTTGAGTTAATTATGGAAATCGAATAGATTTTGTTTAAACAAATCTTTATTCACTCACTCGGAAACGATCAAACAAAAAGACAATTAGATCGAATACAGTTGAAGTACATTTATCCATATCTATGCTTTTCACTACGCCCCCCAAAACCCCACAATTCCCCTTCAACGCGTATCCATAAATGCACATACACGCGAATACACGGGCATACACACATATACAAATCACACGGAAACGACACGCACGATCGCATTTATCCATATCTATGCTTTTCACTACGCCCCCCAAAAACCCACAATTCCCCTTCAACGCACCATAAATGCACACGCGAGTACACGGGCATACACACATATACAACACACGCACACGCACGCGCACACACGCACACGCACACACACACACACACACACACACACACACACACACACACACACACACACACAAACAACATTAAAAACAACAACATTATAACAACAACAACGACGATCCAGACCACAACAACGATCCAGACCGCAACCTCGCACCCTCCCGCCGCCCCTCACCTTGTACCATCGCACAGCGTTGCCGAGGTGAACGCGATCCTTCAGGAAATAGTCGCACCGGTCCTTGAGGGCCACCATCCGGAACAAGGCGGCCGCCCTCAGCAGGTCCTCGGCGTTGTCGTCCCTCAGCTGACAGTCCCCGGTGTACACGAAATCCAGCACGTGCGCCACGATGTCTCTGGCCACGTCGTGAACGAAGAGCAGATTGACGGGGTTGTCCCTCTTGCCGTTGAAGAGCCGGGCGTGGAAATACGGGGAGGCCGAGGCCAGCACCACGCGGTGACACCTCACCAGATGGCTGTCCACCACCAGCGTCAGGTCCGTGTACAGTCGACGCTGCCACAGCAGCTTCAGACCGGCAGTGACAT
>CM065680.1:69147968-69172968 GCA_017654935.2 Phymorhynchus buccinoides
CCCCTCCACGAGTCTCTCCCCGTGGGGATACCGGGGGGGGGGGGGGGTCTTTCGTAAAAATAGTTCCCCCACCTTCTGGAAGTTCTGTGCTTGTAACTTCCTCTTGTCTTTCACTCTCTTTGACTCTGCCTTTTCCCTTTGCTTTCTATCGTCTACTATTTTTCTGACTTTTTGGCCCATTCTCCTGCCTTTTCCCCCATAAACATCTTCCAATCTTTGAGCTCCTCCGAAATCGGAATGTGTCGGCTGTACGCAGCGGGGAGACCAGTGAAAACTGAAAACAGGACACGTACGTACCTTAACCATTATGGCTATATGGCCTGGGAACGCAGAAGAAGAAGAAGAAGAAGAAGAAAAAGAGATCTTGTGGAGCATCTTAAGGGCCAGCCACACTTCCATACGATTCGACCCCAGCGCGATCCGATCGTTACATTTGTGAGGCATGATTCACGTGACATTCTACTGTCTAAAACGAATCTGATGGAATCCTACTGGTTATGTTCACTATATGTGAGGCATGATTCACGTGAAATTCTACTGTCTAAAACGAATCTGATGGAATCCTACTGGTTATGTTCACTATATGTGAGGCATGATTCACGTGACATTCTACTGTCTAAAACGAATCTGATGGAATCCTACTGGTTATGTTCACTATATGTGAGGCATGATTCTCGTGAAATTCTACTGTCTAAAACGAATCTGATGGAATCCTACTACTGGTTCACTATATGTGAGGCATGATTCACGTGACATTCTACTGTCTAAAACGAATCTGATGGAATCCTACTGGTTATGTTCACTATATGTGAGGCATGATTCACGTGAAATTCTACTGTCTAAAACGAATCTGATGAAATCCTAGGCTACTGGTTATGTTCACTATATGTGAGGCATGATTCACGTGAAATTCTACTGTCTAAAACGAATCTGATGAAATCCTACTGGTTATGTTCACTATATGTGAGGCATGATTCTCGTGAAATTCTACTGTCTAAAACGAATCTGATGAAATCCTAGGCTACTGGTTATGTTCACTATATGTGAGGCATGATTCTCGCGAAATTCTACTGTCTAAAACGAATCTCATGAAATCCTACTGGTTATGTTCACTACGTTTGTAGTCCCACGTACACGAATCTGATGAAATGTCTGTAGTTCTTTTTGCCTCCCTCATTTTATTTTTGATTCGTGTATTGCGAGCTACACGAGTATTGCATAGCGAGCGAAAACGCTAGAATTATTTTTAGACGACAGTATTTCACGTGAATCATGACTCACAGACATCGTCACACTCGGATCGCGATCGCATCGCGTCGTATGCAGTGTGGCTGGCCCTTTAGTTACGTGTAGTTTCACTAAAAGTGAGCAGAAGTAGGAAAGTTTAGCAGTAATGATCGGAAATAGAATGACCTATTGGCCACTGCAAAGAACACCTTTTGCAAGAGTGAATGCCCTTGGTGGGTGGGGTAAGATGGTTGAGCAGGCCTACTGACCAAACAAGTAGTAGTAGTAGTAGTAGTAGTAGTAGTAGTAGTAATTAGAAGTGGGCCTCGCGGCCCTTTTACGCCATTACTCGTTTGTGACTTTGGTTTGTTTCAGGGTGGTTTGCTTTCTACAGCTAAACCACAAAATTTAACAAAAATATGGAATGGACTTTTTCTTTTATTTGTATTCATCAAAAGGGCATAACTCTCACCAATAACCCTATTTGAGGCCACTTAATGGCTGCCATTTGCAAGAGTGAATGCCCTTTTGGATACTGATCAACACGGGCTTAACTAGTGCCGCCAAGGGCGTTAATAACCCTAGTGGCCAATAGAAAAAGCAACATTTTGATTCATATTCGAACTGACAAGACAGCCAGCAGTGGATTTGCTTTGCCTCTAACCTGTTCTTTGCGAACAGCTAGAGTCAATGTTGTTGTGTTGTGGCAACATAAAGCAATGAAGCACCGGAGTTGTAAACATAGTTTGTGCATGACTCGGTACACGTGCTAAGGACTCATCGTCGTCATTCCCTCTTTTTAACCCACTTCATCTTGTCAGGCTGTGGATTCTTGTGACACATGGATCGGTGTTTAATAATCTGAATATTTAAACGATTAACTCTCTTTCACAGAGACAGAGAGAGAGAGAGAGAGAGAGAGAGAGAGAGAGAGAGAGAGAGAGAGAGAGAGAGAGAGAGAGAGAGAGAGAGAGAGAGAGAGAGAGAGAGAGAGAGAGAGAGAGAGAACTCGAAATGTTGAATGAGAATAAACTGAGTAAGCATAAATTAATAACTGCTTCTTTTCATCAGGTCCTCTAAAATAATGATACATGAAGTGAAAAAATAAATAAGAGAGAGAGAGAGAGAGAGAGAGAGAGAGAGAGAGAGAGAGAGAGAGAGAGAGAGAGAGAGAGAGAGAGAGAGAGAGAGAGAGAGAGAGAGAGAGAGAGAGAGAGAGGGGGAGGAGAAGATGCAGTGTTATCACCCCAAATCTATGCGTGCACATATTTAATAATTCAGAATTCTGTATACGAGGACTGAACCCAAACAACTTTAAGAAGGCCTACTTCGAAGTACACTTTGCACAAACACAAAAAGACGAATAAGAAATAAATACCCCCCAAAACCGCACAGCTGTCGATTCTACAACAAACTTTGAGAAAATATTTTGCAAAGGGAGAGATGACCATATCCCTTTCGATGAGTTTCGTGCTTGAAAGCTTCTGCAGCCTTTCCGTTTTTTGACCGAAAAAAGTGCCATGGATGAACACATGAATATGATTCTCTGTGAGAACGAAAGAGAACAAAACCTGATAGCAAGCCATGTAAACGACATCATAGTGAATCTGAGAATTTGAACTTTGATGACAATGGGGGTGGCACACACACACACACACATCACACCACACACACACACACACACACACACACACACACACATACATACACACTCATACACATTTACCAATACGCTAAGACTCACACCGAAGAGAGAGAGAGAGAGAGAGAGAGAGAGAGAGAGAGAGAGAGAGAGAGAGATACCCCCCCCAGAGAGAGAGCACAGAGTCGAGAGGAGAGAGACAGACTTTGAGAAAGATATTTTGCAGAGAGAGAGATGAGAGAGAGAAAGAGATGAAAGAGTGAGAGAAAGTTTCAGCTGTCATTCCTGTTGGTTTAAACAAATTTATTCATAAACAATCACATATCAAAGCAGCATCAGAATAAGGATCACAGAGCGCAACAAGCTTAAAGCTTATACTAGGTGCTCAAAACATTTAAACGACACAGTATTGGCTGCAACTAGTGAAATTAGTACACTGAGTAAATGATGACAGAAAGGGAACAGAAACAGAAGCATAACAGACGTGGGAATACTAAGTAAAGGAGAACAAACAAATTCATAGACATATTCATGAACAACCAATGAACAACCAATCAAATAGATACAGAAAAACAAGAGGAAAAAAAAGAAGAAAAAAAAAAAGAAGTACACACATGATAATTATGACAAGTACACACAAGTACACAAGTAGGGGCAAGATTATGTTAGTTAATTAGATACCAAATACATCATGTTTCAGCATCAAGACAAGCAGACCATTGCGAAAGCATTTCATTTCAACCAGGGCAACATGGGGTGTGAATCCAAACAGATCATAAGAACTAAGTAAAGCAATTAATCATTGATAAATCTTTTTGATAGTTGCAAAAAAGAGAGAACTGTAGACAATATTTGTGAGTTTTCAGACAGATGTCAATGCTGGCTACCATACAGTAGTACTGTTACATCAGATTTTACATCAATAGGCAACATATCAATCGTCTGGGCACGAGCAGTTTGAAAAACAGGACAGTCCAGTAGAAAATGATTAACGTCTTCGGTGGGAGAGCCACACGCACAAGATGAGTTGTTGGAGAGATGTCGTTTACATAAATCGTCATTTAAGTCACTCATTCCAAGTCTCAATTTGCAGATGTTTATTTCAGAAAGTCTGTCAGGTAAATAATAGTAAGTAGGTACACAACTGTCATTGCAACTAAGGAAACGCTTTAAGATACTCAGAGAATCAGACTGTTTTATATTG
This sequence comes from Phymorhynchus buccinoides, assembly GCA_017654935.2. Classification (NCBI taxonomy): domain Eukaryota; kingdom Metazoa; phylum Mollusca; class Gastropoda; order Neogastropoda; family Raphitomidae; genus Phymorhynchus; species Phymorhynchus buccinoides. Next base: position 69,152,042 of record CM065680.1, read on the forward strand.
TCGGGGAGATTGTTCCAGAGAACTGTAGTTGAAGGGAAAAAAGAAGACTTGCATAGTTCTAACCTACACCTTGGTAGTTGTCTCTCAAAAGGATAACGTCTATGATATGGATTAAGTGAGGCGACTAACTGTGGAAGACGATTTATTAAATATAAAGGTACAATACCATTAACAATTTTATAATATAATATGATTTTGTGACGACGCCTTCTTTCTCTCAAGGGCGTGAACCCTGATTCAGTGTACAGGTTATCGTGACTAGTCCCTCAATGCTGTTGATGAGAGTTCAAACAAACGAGATTAATGAAACCATTTATCAGGTTCTTGAGAATTTCGAAAGCACACACACACATACACACACACAGGGACACACACACACACACACACACACGAGCGCGGTCACTGAGACACACACACGCGCGCGCGCGCGCACCAACAGTTGAACGCACGCACGCACACACACACACACACACACACACCACACACACACACACACACACACATACAGAGCAGACAAGCCGATAAGCGAACGGATCCTCGTTTCAACTTTCAAGTACTCTCATTTTGTAAAAGAAAGGTGGCACAAGAAAATGACAAGAGAATACTACTAATAATAATAAACAATAAAAAATATAAAAAAAGCAGCCATCACTGTTGCGGCTGTGTGTGCTGCCAAAACACCAGCGTTTCGACAGGCATGAGGACCGCCAAAGACGCTGATGACGGCACTGAAGTGGAAGCTCCACTTAGTAAGCTAGGACCCTCAAGAAGTTGAAGAACAAGGGAAGACGGACAAAGAGAGAAAAGGGGTTTGGGGGTGGGAGGAGGGGGTGTGTGGGAGTAAAATGAAAGGGAGAAGGAAAAAGGGATATTTTGTACTTTGCACACACACACACACACACGCACGCACGCACGCGCACGCACGCATACACGCACGCACGCACACGCGCACACGCACACGCACGCACACACACACACACACACACACACACACACACACACACACACTCATCTAATTTTCGCATTGAAAAGTTTCACTGAGAAAACAACATTCTGTCAATCTCGGGAAAGGGATAGGATCAGAACCAGCCAAGTCCCCCCGTGGGGATACCGTGGGGGGGGGGGGGGGGTCTTTTGTAAAAATAGTTCCCCCACCTTCTGGAAGTTCTGTGCTTGCAGCTTCCTCCAATCTGTCACTCTCTTTGACTCTGCCTTTTCCCTTTTCCTACTGTCACCTACTATCTTTCTGCCTTACCGGGTCCATTCTCCTGCCTTGTTTTCAAGAAACACTTTCAGAAAAGATTTCCTCCTCCAGCCGAAGTCGGACTGTGCCGGACCAAACTATTTCTTAGTTAGGCGCATAACGGCAGCTTGACGCATCTGCGCTCATAATTGACAGGAAACTGTCTGAGCGATCGAAGAAGAAGAAGAAGAAGAAGAAGAAGAAGAAGAAGAAGAAGAAGAAGAAGAAGAAGAACCAGCCAAGGATTATTTTCATAAAACTGAAAAAAGCAGACTTTGAGATTCAGGGTCGTAAACATGAAAAAGGTGTTTGTGTCTAAAGTACAACTTCTTTGCCCCCCAAAAGAACGAGGGGTGAGGGGGGGGATGGGGGGGGAGGAGGGGGGGGGGGGGGGGGAGGAGGGGGGGGGAGGGGGGAGGGAGGGGGGGAGGGGGGGGGGGGACGCCGGTCCAAAGAAGATGCTGGGCCGCTCACGCGCTATTCTCTGCGCTCACGTCTTGACATGGTCAAGTGTTTTAGCAGCGTAATGAGGCCGCTTGGTCGTGTGGCTGGCTGATCGGTGGGCCCGAAGAAAAGCAGCCTGAGCGTCTTGTACAAACCATATTAGTTTTGAAATGATTAATAATGGAGTGAGAGGGTATGAGAGCACACACGCACGAGAGAGAGAGAGAGAGAGAGAGAGAGAGAGAGAGAGAGAGAGAGAGAGAGAGAGAGAGAGAGAGAGAGAGAGAGAGAGACTGAAAAGACCATGCTTTTGGACAGAGAGAGAGAGACCTATTGAAAAGCACAAATGCTTTTGGCTATTTCTACAGATACATGTGGAAGACGTGTGTGTGTGTGTGTGTGAGAGAGAGAGAGAGAGAGAGAGAGAGAGAGAGAGAGAGAGAGAGAGAGAGAGAGAGAGAGAGAGAGAGAGAGAGAGAGAGAGAGAGAGAGACGTTTTGAATCCCCAAGCTCATGTTTACCTGGAGTGCCGAAACGGAGATTGGGGTGGTGGGCGGAGGGCGGAGAAAGCGCGGGGCCAAATATTGTCCTATCAACGATTTCTGATTTAAGCTGTTGACTGACCCCGGGCGGGAGAGGCAGGCGGTATTAGGGCACGCTTCAATTTGTTGTTGCAGCTTCTGATCGGCCCATAATGCAGGCAACAACATCGTCAAGGGCCCTCCAGCCAGGCACCGCCCTGGGGAGCTAACTCTGGCCAAGGGGGGGCTAAGTATGACAGGCCTACAACAGCATTACAGAGGGGCTCGCGGCAGTGTCTCGAATGGGGGAGGCAATCTTCTCTCTCTCTCTCTCTCTATGTCTCTGGCTCTGTCTGTCTGTCTCTGTCTGTCTGTCTCTCTCTCTCTCTCTCTCTCTCTCTCTCTCTCTCTCTCTCTCTCTCTCTCTCTCTCTCTCTCTCTCTCTCTCTAACAAACTATATAAACTTTACTATCTCAATTTAAGGTAATGGGCTTTTGGTCAATTTCCCTTTAATATGCTGATTTCTTACTTTGAAGATATTAATGCTTATTATTTTCATTTTTCTGTTTTTGTTTCATATGATTTATTTGTGTGTACGTGTCCACATGCGGACAGGCTGGTGGCCTTTTTGCATTAACATTTCCGAGTTCCGAGTTCTGAGTTATCTCTCGCCCCCCCCCCCTCCTCTCCTCTCTCTCTCTCTCTCTGGCAGCTTGTCCGTCTGCCCGTCTTCTATTTCTCCACCACTGAAAGCATACCTCATTCTTCAAAACAATTCATGCCAGGGATTTTATACCTTCGATTTTTGTTTGGTCTGTCTGTCTGTCTGAACGTTGTGAACTATACTTAAAAAGACATGACTTTAACCCTTTCACCGCCAAAGTCACATTTTAGCACCACAGTGATGTAACACCCATGTCACTAAAAGGCATCAAATTGGGGTCTATTATCCAAAGACCCTATTGTCTTAGTTTTGGGAAGGACGGTTAGACCTTATTGTATATCTGTCACAGAAGAATCCCCAATACTGCAGATGGATTTTGTTCTCTGCCCAGGTAAATTTAATGGAAATCTTTAGCTGAAATATGGCTGGCGATGAAAGGGTTAAAGATGGGGATTTTAAACAGATCTTGATTAAAGATGGGAAATGATTGATGAAAAAAAAGTGCTCAAATACACCTAAAACAACAACAGGATATACACAAGTTTTACCTCGTAAACATATAGAAACATATAGAACGTGATCGTTGTCCTAGGATAACTTGGAAAAAGCCTTTGTACTTGTGAATCATGGAAATCATGGAACACTGGGAAAAAAAGGATTTTGTAAATCCGGTTTAGAAAAAATAAGCAAGAATGTTTGTATACTATAATAGTCATCATTCCAGGGAAAACGTTCTCGCGAAAAAGAACAAAAGAGTTATCTTCAGGAGAGAATGGCGAAACTTTAATTGCCCTTTGGACAATCACCAGAATAACAAGAAAATAATTTAAAAAAAAAAATTAACGCCAACAGCACTTATGTCCATGATTCATAGCAAAAATACTAGTATCTTCATTGCTGCCATTTTCTTTAACGTATGAAATAGAAAGAAAAGAAAAAAAGGTCTGCTAATCCCCATTGAAACTATTTATTTATATGAGATTCTCGTAAATATCTACGTGTACCCCTTCTGGTTAAGACGGTGGTCCTCAAACGAAAGAACAGAAGACAGCTTGCAGTGGTTTGGGGTATATAATATATATGTTAGAATTCGTTAGTCTCCCAGATCCTAGTGCTGATCTGCTGGCGCCAAAGCGCCTCGCAAGACCCGTCTTTCTAATCCGTCTTCCTCAATGCGGTCTGGAGAGCTCGTGTCAAGACTTTAAGGGGAACACGTATGAGATAGAAAGGGAGAGGGTGTAAGTTTAGTTTGTCACCAACTTTACCTTGTGCGTTTTGCTTCATTTCGTGGATGGGGTTATATGACAAAAAAAAGAAAAAAGTTTTGAGTTTGAGTTTCAAATGTGTTGACAGGCGGAGGTTAACTTGAAGAACTTGATGGTGTAGGTACTATTATTGCTGCATTTGTAAGCGTTATTCTTGCCTCGGTTAAAAAACCCCACCTGATTATGTTTTGATTTAAAATGTATTTAAAAAATGCGTTCTGCTTTTTTGGGAGTAATTGTTCGTATTCGTCCAGTTTGTTAATTACAATATTGCAGTGTTATTAGTTATTAGTTTATATTCTTTAATTGTTGTTGATAAATGTGTTTATTGTTGCTGTTTTTGTTGATAAATGTGCTTACTGTTGTTTTTCTCATGTGCACCTGGTTGCAATTACTCTGTTATGAGATAATAAAGATGATTTGATTTGATTTGATTTGATTTTAAGTTAGGATAGTAATATTGTAATTCTATTTGCGTTTTTCACTTTCTTTTTTTTTACAGTAAGAAATAAATCATTTGTGTGTGTAAGTGCTGGTGCGCATTCTATGTTTTTGTGTATGATTGTTTTCTTCTTTATTAAATATTAAAGCACAAGAGAGGATGAAAGCATTTATCATAATATAACCCTTAATTATAGGTTGACCCCTCATCCGTCCTATCCCCTCTTTTTTCTTCTTAAATGCTACCTATAAACAAATGTTGATACTGTTTTCAATAATCATGATACTATTTCGAATCTTTTTTTAGGCTTGAAAAGAAGAGTTTTAATGCAGGGGAGGTAAAAACGCCCCACCCCCTCCCCGCCCGCCCGCCGAAGATGCCTAGGATAATTCCAGAAAAACACACTTTCCACAGTAAACCATTTGGAAAAAAATCTTTCATTGCATTTCTTTCGTGATTTCAATTAATTCGTCATTTGTACAGAATGTTCATTTATAAATGGGTTAGCCTTGAATTTAAATCGCTAAAAAGAAAGATAATTTTCTTAGCAATGGACAGTGGACTCTTGATTTTTTTTGTTTGTAAAAGTTGTTTGGTTTAAATGACGTTTAAAAAAAATCTCAAATGTTACAAATTAAAACAATAAAAATGAAAGTTGTTTCACACACAATGAAGAGTTTTCTTGAAACGGGTTGCTATAGTAGCAGTTCTTTTTTAGAACTTTCCCCGACCTCTTCAAAACAAAACACACTAATTTAACCTTTCATGCATTAAATCTTATTCATAAGCATTAAACATCAAAACAATAGTGTGATCGTTAAAAAATTGTATAACGAAATTAGGGGCCATTTTTACGGGGGCCATTTTTTACGGTTATTGTCTGTGCCTTTGTAAATCTCAAGTTTAATAACAATGGGTTTTTTTAGAATTAGTAACGAGGTGTGCGGAGGAGGGAGGGAGCACAGAGCACGGGGAGAGAGAGAGAGAGAGAGAGAGAGAGAGAGAGAGAGAGAGAGAGAGAGAGAGAGAGAGAGAGAGAGAGAGAGAGAGAGAGAGAGAGAGAGAGAGAGAGAGAGAGAGAGAGAGAGAGAGAGAGAGAGAGAGAGAGAGGAGAGAGACATTTGAAACATTTGTTTATTGAGGGAAAAGAATAAGCACACAATGGGCTTGTTTACATCTTGAGAGAGAGAGAGAGAGAGAGAGAGAGAGAGAGAGAGAGAGAGAGAGAGAGAGAGAGAGAGAGAGAGAGAGAGAGAGAGAGAGAGAGAGACACTGACTGTTGTTAATGTACATTGGCCACGAGCCATAATATATCTTGAGGGAAGGGGGAAAACATCACTGGTAAACATGAAAATCAAAACCGATAAAAAAACCCCAAATCTCATAAGCACCATGTACCAATATTATCAATTTAGATATCAAGTGACCTACGTTATCAAAGATCATATAGCCAACCAAAGTAACCAAATCTCATTCATACACCATGAGCACCAATATTATCAGTTTAGATATCAAGTGACCTACGTTATCAAAGATCATTTATCCAACCAAAGTAACCAAATCTCATTCATACATCTTTCACATTAATATCAAGTGAGAGAGAGAGAGAGAGAGAGAGAGAGAGAGAGAGAGAGAGAGAGAGAGAGAGAGAGAGAGAGAGAGAGAGAGAGAGAGAGAGAAAGAGAGAGAGTTTCAGCAAAAAAAGGTCTCCAAAACAGGGGGGATTAATACAAGACTAATCAGATGGGCACACAGCCTTAGCCTATGACAGCCCCAATTCATACCGCCCCAATTACTCTGACGCGACAATTATGGAAGCCATAATAAAGAGAAGTGTACACCCCCTCCTACTACTACTACTACTACTACTACTACTACTACTACTACTACTACTACTACTACTACTACTACTACTACTACTACTACTACTACGTATAACATATCTCGCCAACTACGAGGGGAAGAGTCAATATTTTGACAGCCCAAATCAGAAAACTAGCATTAACCCTTTCACCGCCAACCATCTTTGAACCAAAAAGTTCCATAAAATGTATTTGTTTACAGAAAATACAATCTGCAATATTGTGGGATTTATCTGTGACACATTTACAATAGGGTCAATCATTACTACCCAAATTTAGGAACACAATAGTATTGAATAATAGACCCTGATTCAAGAGTTTTAATGACACGAGTGTTAAATCATGGTGGTGCAAAAATGCGACATTGGCGGTGAAAGGGTTAAACGAGTAGAAGAAAGAGGAGGTGTACCCTATCCGTACGGCTAGCTGATCATAGGCTTTGGATTGTTGGGCAAAGGTAGGTGGCGGTTAATTAAATGCGCAAAAGAAAATAATGCTTACTTTAATTAGCGATTTACTCTGCCCCACCCCACCCCATTTAATTTTCGTTAAAACTTTCTAGGATTGTTAAGTATGTCTACCAAAATTCGAAACAATTGAAATATGTTTTAAAAGCAATTAATAATAAGCCAGAAGCATAACTTCCCACTTTTATTCTTAACCTATTAATGGTAACAAAATCTAACAAGCCGGAAATCCTAATGAATTCAGTCTCCCTGGAGCACGCTAGATGGCGTCATTTAGTTATTGATTACCCTGCATGGTAGGATAAAACAGTTCTCTTCATAATCATTGCATAAAATGTATGCCAATTGTCGTTTCCGACTCTGACTGCCAGTTAAACAGAGGGGACAGCTAGCTGCTATTCTGTTTGGCTGGGTAAGAACTTGTTCATAGTGGAGATGCTTTGCCCAGGGCACATCCACACCTATCTCGGACAAAAAGGATCCGATAATTGCTGGCGTTTAGGGAAAGTTCCCAAAGGGCTAACCAATCCTTTCAGCTGCAGCCCTAAGAGCCCGTACAAATGTCCCCTAGTTTGAGAGGCATGGACTTCTGCAAAACTCTGAAGCTGTGCCATAACCTTCCATCACTGATTGATCAGCTCTAACTTTATACAACTCTCACTTTCTTCTTCTTCTTCTTCTGCGTTCCCAGGCCATATGGCCTTAATGGGTAAAGTACGTAGGGGAAGACGGGGTAAAAAGCGCATGGGCGGGTAAGAAGCCCACCCCAATTATCTCATGAAATAAAGAAAATTTCAGTCAAATTTGCCCATGAGACGAATGCTAGACATTAACGCTCGTCTCATGGGCAAAATGAGACTGAAATTTGCTTAATTTCATGAGATAATTGGGGTGGGCTTCTTACCCGCCCATGCGCTTTTTATCCCGTCTTACCCTATGTGTCCGGTTTTCAGTTTTCCCTGGCCTCCTCGCCGCGCACAGCCGACACATTCCGATTTCGGAGGAGCTCAAAGGAGAAAAAATTATTTGGAAGATTGCTTTGGAGAAAAAAAAGAATGGGCCAATAAGTCAGAAAGATAGTAGATGATAGAAAGCAAAGGGAAAAGGCAGAGTCAAAGAGAGTGGCAGATTAGAGGAAGTTGCAAGCACAGAACTTCCAGAAGGTGGGGGAACTATTTTTACGAAAGACCCCTCCCCCCGGTATCCCCACGGGGGAGCTCTCACTTTATTATTGGCTTCTACCACAGGCTAATGTTAACCATTCATGAAAGAGAATGCTTATGTAATCTTATAGATTATCTTCACTGATGGTTTTTAGCGAGCTCCTCCTCCTCTCCCCCCCCCCTCCGCTCCCAATCCTATATGAGAAATGAGAAAACGAAAAGAAAATTGTATGCCAGGATTAGATGACTCCTCATAAATTTCTTTAAAATGGATTTTACGACAGTTTATTGTGGTGGGATCCTTGCCTTGATCATAATTTCATGCTTTTAGAAATGCATCGGTCCATACCTGAGACCTTGCAGGGCCGGTGTTCACATTGAGATAGTATGAGACTTATCATCGTGATATCTTAGAAAGTCCCTCGAAAGTAGTAGGATTTATATAGGACTTTAGAAGGACTTCTAACATATCATGATGATCAGTCTCATACTGAACTTAACTTTTGACTCTCTCTCTCTCTCTCTCTCTCTCTCTCTCTCTCTCTCTCTCTCTCTCTCTCTCTCTCTCTCTCTCTCTCTCTCTCTCTCTCTCTCTCTCTCTCTCTCTCTCTCTCTCTAATGTTTTACCATTCATGAAAGAGAATGGTTATGTAATCTTATAGATTATCTTCACTGATGGTTTTTAGCGAGCTCCTCCTCCTCTCCCCCCCCCCCCGAGGAATGGAATTTAAGTCCCAGGATTTAAAATTCAACATTGGAATATTATAGTGGAACATGGTTAACGTCTTATCAAGTTTTAAAACTTTGTTGCGTTAATATAACCTCTCAAAAACCCGTGCAAACAAAGGAAGCAAAAAAGAAAAGGAACCTTTTTTTTTACATTGAATACAAATCCATAAACAAAGCTTCTTTCACGTCCCCCCCCCCCCCCCCCCCCCCCCCCCCAAACAAAAGCTGGTGAATATTTAAAAAATCTTTACCGTGTCACAAAAGACTATAAGGCAAGGCTTTAAAAGAATACATCTCTTTCTTTCGCCCCCTCTCTCAAACAATTCATTGTATGTATCTTAATAATACAAAAATAATAATACATAGTATTTATATGGCGCCTTTCTTTAGAATTAAACTCAATCCTGTTTTTTTCCCCTCTTTGCTTTGTGTTGATGAAAAGTAACTCTGAACAAAGAAGGGTAGGAAGGTTAAGACTTTCTAAGGATAAGAACAAAGCAAACGCTTAGAGAGAGAGAGAGAGAGAGAGAGAGAGAGAGAGAGAGAGAGAGAGAGAGAGAGAGAGAGAGAGAGAGAGAGAGAGAGAGAGAGAGAGAGAGTGAAGAGAGAGAGAGAGTCAAAAGTTAAGTTCTAGGCAAGAAATCGCAATCGGGTTGAACTTTATAATCACTTTCTTGTTTTTAAAGACCCAGCACGTCACGTGTCAAAATCACGGTTTTTCACGTGTTTTCCCTCTTATAGCTGGTAAGAAATCTTAAGAAATCTTCCTAGCATAAGAGGGAATGTGACACGTGGCGTGGGGGGTCTTTAACAACACGACAGAAACACCAAAACAACCGGATATGAGAATAACGGAGCACGGAAAGAAAGAAGCTGGCGAGGGGGTCCCGTAAATCGGATAGAATTAATAATATCTCTTTAGCGTCAGTGTTGCCTCTTAGACTGAAGTGACAGCTTATTATTCGCCAATAAGCAATACCCTCCCACCTTCCTTTTAAAAGATTACATTTCTGGATATTAAAACCCTCTCTATCCTTGCAACATCGATGCTCTTTCCTCTGTTGTGGAATTCTTATTTTTAAAGGAGCACCCTGGCGGATGAGGTTTTGTTGTTGCAAGAAACACGTCGAGATCACCAGGAAAACACCCTTTACAGAGATCGCAACACTCACTTTGCTCTGGTTTCCTAGAAATCAAACCGTCAAATCGGTGATTCCTCCTTTTTGGCGGAGATGCTGGAAGTCAAATTCTTTCAGTGAAAGAGAAGGCAAAGGTCTTCTCTGTTATTCATGGCCACCTGAGTTTAGACCAAATCGTTTGCACGAAATTGTCACAATGCAAGCCTTTTTATTATTTTAAATGTTATGCAGGAGTTTCGCTTACAACAAAGAAAATAGCTCAATTTTCTTTTACTTCACTGCCAAAAAAAAAGAAGCTTCAATCACAATGAGTGGTCTCCACCCACCCCATCCAAAATGGCTTATCTCCTCGGCATCTCCGCCAAGGAGGAATCGCCGTTTTGATGGTTTGATTTCTAGGAAACCAGAGCAAAGTGAGTGTTCCGATCCTTGAAAAGGCTGTCTTTCTTGTGATCTCGGCGTGTTTCTTGCAAAATCTCATCCGTCAGGGTCCTCCTTTAAACTCTATCTCCTCTCCTCTTGTCCGTACCCCACTAGAGAAAGAACACAGGATATTAATTATGTGAGGACAAGCTGTATGACCTTATCAGTGAAGAATGAAATGTGGTTGAATAATTAATACCTTACAAACAAAAACCAGCGAATGCTGACAAAAATAATTCATTGTGCAGGTAGACCAATGCCAAAGAAGATGAAGCAACACGAACTCCCCTCTCTCCCTCCTATTTATTTGGGATATCCGCCTAACTTTTTGTGTATTTTTGTGTTAAACCCTTTGCCACGGGATCTTAAGATCTGAACGGGATCTTAAGATGACGCCACCTTATGAAATAAAAACAAATGTACAAGGTGCACACGTGCACACACACACACACACACGCGCGCGCACGCACGCAAGCACGCAAGCACGCACTGACACACACACACACACACACACACACACACACACACACACACACACACACACGTAAACAGGAGCAGCAACATAAAGCACTCGCTATATTATATTTTTGCCACAGATACACTCATAATAAAATGATCAGCTCAAAATCGCTTAAAGCTTTCTTGTTTGTACAGTCTGTGCTACCCTCCTCTCCACCTGTTTATCTCTATCCCAACCTTCGCCTCCTGGTTTAATTAAACAACTTGTATTCAATAACAAGTTATACAATACACCAAAATACAGTTAGAGCAGCAACAAGCTTAAAACCCCTTGACTGCCACCAACGTATCACGTACTGACCTGATGACATCACTGATGCCGTCATCAGATGAAGAGGAATAACTCTGATATGCTGGCTTTTACTCTAACATAGTCAAGTAATCTCCCCAGACCATTTTCTCCAGATTGGCTATATCAGTTGTCTTTTTCATGGCATGATTTGCCTAATGATTTTTTCTTTATTTTTTTCTGGCAGTCAAGCTTATATAGTGTGCTCATGATATTTCTGTTACACGTTTAATTAACTTGACGGCTTGGTCTCTTAGCACCCCTCAGTCAATGATACAGCACACGAACGCACAGAACATTTATTTTCACAACCAGACTGATTTTAATGTCACCCCCCCCCTACCTCCCCCCCCACCACCCCGTGTGGAAATATAGGCTTACTTAAGTTTGTGTTTGAAGAACAAGCGAGTGTTGGATGATTGTGTTGTAAAGTTGTTGGAAAGAGAGAGGTGGTTTTGAATGAGATGTACGAAAGACGAACCAAGCATAAAACCAGGAAGATTGCAAATGACCCATCCCATGTTTTGAACAAATATTATGAACTATTACCTTCTAGACGCCGTTGCAAAAAACTTTTAAAGTCAACTCCAGGGCACAGAAATCCTTCATCCCCAGATCCACCCACCTCCTAAACTCATGATCCTGTTAGGCTTAAAGTGATTTTGATTTGATTTGATTTGATTTTGTTCAAAAACGAATGAAATTGACTCAACATGCAGCTCTATTGAAAGCAGACTCAATGGACATAGGCCTAATCACTACAGGTATAAACGGAAGCAAACTTGCGGCAACTGAATAGAAACGCCTACATTATTTAAATACAAAGACTATTAAAAGAGACAGTGAAAGAATTACGAAAATTCCCCTTGTCAGATGCTACAAATAACAATTGAAAGCAACCGACGAGCACTTATTACCTTTATCACATCTCAGGTTCTACTTTATGGTCACTAGCGCAACGCCGAGTACCGGTAACGCCTAGAACCGGTAACGCCAAGTACCGGTACCGCTGAGTACCGGTTTCGCCGGGTCCACGAAATCATTATATTATCACTTTTGTTTCTCTCGATCCTTCCATCTTCTTCTCTCATCCCGTTCCACCCCGTCTCTCGCTAAAGTAATCTCTGCTGCCCGCGCGCGCAGCACTGAGTTCTTTCTGTGTAAACTGTTTGTTGTGGACAGCTTGAAATGGCGGGTCTGCGCAAATGTAAATTGGCTCATATCGCGCGCGTTTATGAATGGATGATGTTGACATTTTGCACCAAGATAGTCACTATCCCTGGTCATGCACGTTCCGAATTTGGAGGCAATGTCGGGTCTCGTTTCGCCGCAGTTTGTGAAAAGGTCAATTGGCGCATACTGCGCGCGTTTATAAATCGACTCGCTGCCAGTTTGGCACACAGATAGTCACTGTACCCAGTCATCTACCTGCCAAATTGGAAGGCAATCTGTCCAGAAATATCGGAGATACGGGCGCCGAGAGGCCGGTGGATACGCATTTCGCGCATTAGCCAAATGTTATCGTTATAAGGTTATAAGGCGCGTTCTGTGTTTCACACACACACACAGATGGACATACGGACAGTTGCCTTTTTATAATATGTCTAGCGCAATGCCTAGTAGCGGAAACCGGTAATGCCTAGTACCAGTAATGCCAAGTACTGGTAATGCTGAGCAGCAGTTTTTTTGGGTCCACGAAATATTATATTATTACTTTTGTGTCTCTCCTTCTTTCCATCTTCTTCTCTCATCCTGCTGTACCCCACCGCAACCCCCCCCCCCCCCCCTCCCCAACCTGGCCCAGACATGAAAGAAGCCGGCAATCGTCAAACCAGCGGAACGGGCAGTCCGTTCCAAAATCGGCAATTCTGTTTGAATATCAGGGCGGATCTAGGGAGGGTGGTTTCCTGGTTTCCGGACCCCCTTTATCTCCATGCAAATGGAAATTGGCTCATATCACGCGCGTTTATGAATGGATGGTGTAGAAATTTTCCACCAAGATAGTCACTGTCCGTGGGCATGCACGTTCTAAATTATGAGTCAATGTCCAGTCTGGTTATTGCCGCAGTTTGTGCAAAAGTGAAGCGGCACTTATCGCGCGCGTTTATGAATCAATTCGCTGCCAATTTGGTACACGGACAGTCACCGTCCCCAGTCATCTACCTGCCACATTCGAAGGCAATCGGCCCAGAAATACCGGAGATATGGGTGCCCAGAGGCCGGCGGATACGCGTTTCGCGCATTTGCCAAACCGCGCAAATGACACGACTGCCTCGGTTGCCGTTGCCATCGCTCCTTTAGGGCTCACAGCAAGTTTGAAGCGATTCGGTCGAAAAACGGCGGAGTTATAAGGCCCGTTTTGTGTTTCACACACACACACAGACACACACACACACACACACACACAGACACAACCTTGCCTTTTTATTATATGATGATTCGTATATGACACATACAGGGGAGTATGAAGATAACTATTGAAATAGTTCGTACAAAACGGCAAATTCGCATAATGTTTGGACATGTGCCTAGAAACAGTGTATCGCAATTGTCCTGACATTTTCCGCGTAATCCGAAGAACAAAAAAATAAAAAAAGGAAAAGGAAAGAAGAACAAACATAATTTTTCCTGAAGGATCAGTAAAATTAAAATAATAAAATGTTATCTTGAAAAATCCAAAACAAATTAATATATCACCTTAGAGAGAAAGGTGGCAGAGTGGTTAAGACGTTCGCCTGCCAAATGTAATGCGTGACTGCAACGCGAGTGACACGGGTTCGAATCCCGGCCTCGCCCTTTCTTTCTAGTTCGACAGGAAAATCGAACTGAACGTCGAGTCCTCTAGTCTGACCCGTGCGCTTTACGCACGTAAAAATCCCTCGGCAGTTGAAAGTCGGTAAGAGCAGGTAGAAATCCCGCTGCCTGGTATGGCCAAATTGATAGCTAGGTTTTCCAAGTGTGCCCACACCCACTCCTCACCCTGTTCCCCCACAATAAAATAATTTTTAAAAAATGGGTAGGCGCTGAGCCCGAATTTCACAGAGATAAGTCTCTGTGACTAGAATGTACCAAATACCAAATACCAAAAACAAAAATAATAACATACACCGACGTTTCGAGACGTAGCTCTTAGTCTTGGTCAAGGCAGAAATCTTCCTCGTAAATCCATACATGCTTACACTCTGAGAGTCTACTTATTTTTCAGCTTTGATTCTAAGTCCTGTACAACGACCAGCGAAATGAATATAAATCTTCATTTGTCTTCTCTTTATTTCACGCATAATTTAGACAGAAACGAGGTCCGTGTCAATGGATCTTGATAAATGTAGATTTATTCAAAGAATAGGAATGTTTTACAGCGGTTATATAGTAAGCACTAATATGTACGTATTGTGAGCATATTGATTTTTTCTTTTGGGGGGAGGCTTTAGCCAAAGAATACACGATCTTATTCCAAACTCTAATCCATTACTGAGTATATCCGTGACTTATGAAGCTCTTATCCAGTAAGCTTTCTTTTAATTTTCTTACCTCCGTCCAGAGGTTCGGGTTATGGGTGTATTGTTGGTTTGCTTGCTTGTTTGTTATCAGAATCCATTTAAAGTTCATAAACGTGTTCAAATACTTTCTGCTGTCGGTTATGATGATGATGTTTGAGGATTTGCAGTATGGGCTAATCTGTCTTTCTGTTATCATGACTGCCTGGATGCCTGATAGTCAGTTAGAACGCTAAGGAATCACTTTGGTGAGATCTTGCGCAGCGTTGTTAACATTCCAAACAACCTATTATGCTATGCAGTCAATCTGGGTGATCTTTCTTCGGATACAGTTTCCCCCCCAAATCAATCCTTTTATTTTATTTAACAGAATGACTATAAATTAATCATACTTTTTTTTTCTAGGTTTAAAGATATGTCGCGGAGAGTTACGTTATTTTTTGAAAATTTGCTTGTGGACATTTGTTTAAAAAAAATTTGCTTGATTTTTCCTAAGCAGGAATGCAAAAAAGATTCAATGTGTTGATGAATTTAAAAAAAAAAGTAGGTCTGGGTATTTTAATGAAACAAAAGGGACATAGATAGTGATTTGATGCAGGGAGTTTTATGTTATCTCTATCCAATCCTGTCCAATGCAATAACTGACTTCTCAGAGTAAACAAAATGAGTGCTTATACTTAAAGTCGGCTTCGAGATGCTCATGCTCTCATTTGCTAAGGACAAATGATAATTAAATATTATAGAAAACAAAGCTGTCTCGTTGGTTGTCTAAACTTTTTCAGAGCCCTGCTAAGCTTAAATTCGAAGTTTTTTGTTCAACAAAACTTTTTAGTGTTTGCTATGTGTAGAGAAGCGTAATGCTATATCATTTTGATTTCAGTAACCTTTGTATTTTTCCAAAAAGTGTTTTCCTCAAAATATCGACATGAGTAAACAAAAACATACACTGTCTTGTTCTCCGGAAAACAACAACACTTTTTACCTCTCACCCTCTCAGACTTTTTACAGACAACACAGCAACGACAAGAAGATTGAAGCAAATCTCTCACCACCAAAAATCACCAGTTTACAAACATGTTTAAAGGACACAAAAAAGTTTAATCCATTTAATTTAATTTAGATTTTTTTTTTCGCCACCGAAAAACAACTTTACTTGGAAACAAGCCCTGAAAGTCCTTTGAAAACCTTCCCTTGCCGTGGAAGAATAACAAGAATTAGACGATCAGGCTTGGCGGAAAGGCCAAAGGAGCCATTTTTTCCCTGCTTTGCCGACGGGCCGGGTGACATGACACTGGTTTACGCAGACTAGAAAGGTTTGATAAGCTGCTTATAGAGCGAAACGGAATGCGTAAATTTCCAATTGCGGATGAACTTTCAATCTGGACAGACGTTCGGAGACGTTTTATCGGTACGCTCTGCTTCGTGTTTTTTTACGATAATGCTATTAGAAGTTTTAAAGGAGTTCCAGGCCTCTTTGTTTAGAGGCTTTGCTCGTAAGTCTCTCTCGATCTCTTCTCTTCTCTTTCCCTTTCTTTCTCTCTGCTTGGAAAAGTCTGCTCTTCTTTACTTCGATCAGTTTCTTTTGTTTTCTCTCCGAGCGTCCACCTCTGCGAAAGGTTTTTGTCATCTTAGAAAAAGGGTAGTCCTTATTTACTCAGCTAAGTCCAAATGAGCTATTGTGATGAGCGTATCAGGGTGTAGTAAGTAAAGGAATCCCCAAGTGGGGGGGAAAGGCGCGCGAGTTGCAAGGTGAACAGAACATTAGGTTCGCTGCTTTTTTCTTTCTAAAATCGTCTTATAGAGAAACTTTTGTCTCTTTTGAAACTGCGCAGGCAATGCGTGCTCTCTCTCTCTCTCTCTCTCTCTCTCTCTCTCTCTCTCTCTCTCTCTCTCTCTCTCTCTCTCTCTCTCTCTCTCTCTCTCTCTCTCTCTCTCTCTCTCTCTCTCTCTCTCTCTCTCTCTCTCTCTCTCTCTCTCTCTCTCTCTCTCTCTCTCTCTCTCTCTCTCTCTCTCTCTCTCTCTCTCTCTCTCTCTCGTGTGTATGTGCGTGCGTGTGCGCGCGCGCTCGCATGTGTGTGCGTGCGTGCATGTGTGCGTGCGCGCGCGCGCGCGTGTGTGTGAATTCGCGTGCCTCAGATTTTGTGAACCTCCGAGTGCTACTAGGCCTACTTAGGACGTAAGGTGCTTAGGCGCGCAGCACAACTGCTATTAAAGAAGCTGAATAATGATTCCGATTCCAATTCCACAATTTCATTGTCTCCAAAGAAGTGAATAAATTTGTTTTTCGGCATGCACATAAAAATGAAAACAAATAAGACATTGTTATAACTTAACCTAATACTATACCACCCAACAAAGGCAAAGTACCACTTGCTGCGAACATTTGGGACACCGTTTTGAGTGCTTAAACTGACATTTGTACACTTTTTTGTGTGTGTTTTTTGCTGTCCCATCTTCTGGGCCGTACAGTGGCGTTGCTCCCACGCCGCTCGTTCCGAATCCCAACTCGCAGCTACACCCGGGTTTGTTCAAGTCGCAGAAACCGAGACCAGCAGTCCAAGGTACACTTTCTGATGCTGCAATATAATAACCCAAGGTCCGAACTCTTATGCAATATAAACATACCTTGCACAACCATACAAATGCGCCAAACTGAGACCGTTTAAGACGGTACCTGAAATGAGCCAATGGGATGAACTTGCCACCGTGCGGGTGAAATATCAAGCATAGCAGTGTTCAAACATCACAAATGAATAAAACTGCAACTTAGTTTTTCTTCCCACCCTTGTCATGTGCGCGCAAAATAATTCCAAAGACATAAGACAAAAACGCGCAATTAACCCTTTGGCCTCTCATAGGTTAATGATGACGTCACAGAGATTAGACACGCATTGTGTTTGTGTGCGCGAACATTCCAATCCCTCCTAATAAACGTATATAAACTTATACAAATATCTAAAGAAAGTTAGAAAGAGAGAAAAAAAATAATAAAAAAATCCTTAGTAATATTGAAGTAATATACATTTATCTCTTCCTTATTTCTTGTTGGCGGGTGGGGTGTTTTTGTGTGCGAGATACTGTAAGAAGATGCTGACCAGAAAGCCGTACTGTGCTTTTATTTAGCAGTTTTGATACAATTTGTGATCGTTTGCTGTGAGGCAACATTATCTGAAATCGTTTGGTGAAAGGCAGCATTTTTTTTAAATTATTAGGCACATAATTTTTTCGCCACTAAAAAAAATTAGAAGCAGCAGAAAACAGTCAGCATCAAAATTATGAAATTGGGTAGAAACGATAATTGACGTAGCAGAAAAAGAATTACACGCAGCAAATAAAAAAAAGTTGAAACCAGCAGAAAATGACCATCAGAATATTACACTATTGCATCAGAAAAAAAGATAAAAATCAGAAACAGTTATTTTGTCGAGAAAAATTACAAAAGCTGGTATTGCCATATTTTGCTTCTGTCCCCAAATTCTCAGAAATCTGAGCCTTATTTCCATCTCAATGGAATGTTTACAAATGTTAATCTTCATGAATGCAGTTACAAAAAAGAACCCTCTTTCCATCACTTAGCTTCAGCATCCAAACAGAATTTCTGCTTTCTTTGTAGTTGATAATGATAACCACGACGCACAGTGCGTGAGGTGTAGAGTAGTGTAGAGTGGCACAGAGGTAACGCGTTCGCCTTGTGTCGAGTAAATCCGAGTTCGAACCTGGGTACAGGGGATTTTGTCCTCTCATTTTGTACTAGGCCTTACGGTCTGAACGTGGATGAGACGATAAACTGAGGTCCCGTGTGCCCATGCACTTAGCACACGTTAATCCCAATGGCAACGAAAAAGTTGTCATTTGGTCAAAATTTAGGGTGACCGGAATAACGTCGAATGTACGGTTGCACCTAAGGTCGACACAAAATGGCATGACTGACAAGTGTGCCTAATGTCGAAAATTTCATGTAAGTTTTACATTTGAGCCTAAGGTCGAATGCACAGTTGAGCCCAACGTCGAATTTCAAAGTTGTGCCTAAGGTCGAATGTACGGTTGAGCCTAAGGTCGAATGCATCATTGAGCCTAAGGTCGAATGCTAAGTTGAGCCCAATGTCGAATTTCAAAGTTGTGCCTAAGGTCGACTGTATAGTTGAGCCTAACGTCGAATTGCAGAGTTGTGCCTAAGGTCGAATTGCACAGTGCAGCCTACATTGATTCAGTTCCCAGGTACACGGGCTTGGGTACCGACACACACACTCAAATATCACAAAAGCTTTCATGTTCATACAATATAGAATTTTTGCAAGATCCTTCCAGGATTCAGTACATCTTGACGTTCTCTTGCCACCACACTGACAGAATCTGTGGCAATAATATATTCTGATTTAAATTACATTAGTGAGATCTTCTTCATCGAATGGCAAGAGTGCATGCCATTAGTGCACGTAAAACTAACAACAGATGAGATTCACTCACCCAACTGGTGTCATGTTTCTTAATTATTTTTTTTAGAGAAAGAGACCTTTGGCTCAGTCGTTAATTCGACCTTAGGCACATCTTTGCAATTCGACATTAGGCTCAACTTTGCATTCGACCTTAGGCTCAACATTGCATTCGACCTTAGGCTGAACCGTACATTCGACCTTGGGCGCAACTTTGCAATTCGACGTTAGGCTCAACTTTGCATTCGACCTTAGGCTCAACCGTATATTCGATGTTAGGCACAGCTCTGCAATTCGACATTAGGCTGAAGTGTGCATTTACTTATTTTCGACCTTAAGCAACCTGTACATTCGACCTTAGGCGCAACTGTACTTTCGACCTTATTCCGGATTCCCAAAATGTACACCACCCCTTTCCTTCCTCATCAGTCACCCAAAAGTCTCAGGCCAAAAACAATTTGAGTGGCACGCCTCTGGCTGCGACGCGCTCTCCAGTTGGGAGCAACCCGAATTTCACAGAGATCCACTCTGTGACTATAAAGTACCTAATACCTAATACATTCAAATTTCTCAAGGCGAACGTCCATAAGGATCTGCGATCAAATGGACGATAATCTCACTCTCTCCTCCTACATTCAAACATCTCGTGCTGCTTTTTGACAGCTGCTTTCAGGTCTGTGTCAAGTTGGTCAGTTTCCACATGGATGCTGTCCCCAGCACACAGCTCAGTGACTGCCTTTTTGACAGCTGCTTTCAGGTCTGTGTCAAGTTGGTCAGTTTCCACATGGATGCTGTCCCCAGCACACAGCTCAGTGACTGCCTTTTTGACAGCTGCTTTCAGGTCTGTGTCAAGTTGGTCAGTTTCCACATGGATGCTGTCCCCAGCACACAGCTCAGTGACTGCCTTTTTGACAGCTGCTTTCAGGTCTGTGTCAAGTTGGTCAGTTTCCACATGGATGCTGTCCCCAGCACACAGCTCAGTGACTGCCTTTTTGACAGCTGCTTTCAGGTCTGTGTCAAGTTGGTCAGTTTCCACATGGATGCTGTCCCCAGCACACAGCTCAGTGACTGCCTTTTTGACAGCTGCTTTCAGGTCTGTGTCAAGTTGGTCAGTTTCCACATGGATGCTGTCCCCAGCACACAGCTCAGTGACTGCCTTTTTGACAGCTGCTTTCAGGTCTGTGTCAAGTTGGTCAGTTTCCACATGGATGCTGTCCCCAGCACACAGCTCAGTGACTGCCTTTTTGACAGCTGCTTTCAGGTCTGTGTCAAGTTGGTCAGTTTCCACATGGATGCTGTCCCCAGCACACAGCTCAGTGACTGCCTTTTTGACAGCTGCTTTCAGGTCTGTGTCAAGTTGGTCAGTTTCCACATGGATGCTGTCCCCAGCACACAGCTCAGTGACTGCCTTTTTGAGGAGGCCCACTGGTAGCCAGCTGTCCACACTTCCATGGTACGCTTCGGTTCTGTGGATACTGTGACTGATCTCTTTCACGAGACCAGTTTAAAGACCCACCAGATCACGTGTCAAAATCACGGGTTTCACGTGTTTTCCCTGTTATAGCTGGTAAGAAATCTTGTTTTGACCAGGTTTGACTCCCATGCAAATGCCCCCAAATTCAAAACAAAACATCAGCTTAAGGATCATCCTCAATTTGAAGTTGGGGGAATTTGTATGTGGGTCACAGCTACCAAGGGACTTAATCGTGGCGGGTCAGTGTGTCTTTAAGAGCATATCGCGTTCTACAACAGCTAGAAACGAGAAAGTTCTAGTCTTTCACGGAATGTGTTCTGCAGCTTGATGGGCTAGTTAATGGCTTCCAAGC